>JAMLFY010000013.1:16119083-16222487 GCA_030441495.1 Dalbergia oliveri | reverse complement strand
AGAGCCCCACCTCCAATACAAAACTCTCTCTCATGCCTTTCATTCTTCAAGCAATTCTGATGAGCTTCAATGAGATTGCAACTTTCATTGGTCTAAGCAAGACCAAGTGAGTTTGGGACCCAATCGCTACTGAAATAATCACATTCCTCTACAAAAATAAAATAAAACAAAAATATATGCAGCATTAACTCATTCACATTCCTAAGGTAGTAGGGACTATGAATAGGAAAAATAGTGGGCTCAAATTAAATTATAGTGTCAAGGGTAAAAGACAAAACAATAGAAATAGCTGGGGCAAATTAGAATTTTTAAAATTTTGTCAAACATAAACATAAAATTAAAACACTTTCTTGGGTAATATAACGTGTAGTCCTCTTGGTTAGAGAACGCACCTACAGTCCCAAAAAAGTGAAAAAGACAGAACACACCCACAGGGGCTCGTGGCTGAGCATGGGTGGCGAGAACCCTCAGATTCGTTGTGCTCCTATCACTGACAAAGGCCGTGCTCGGCTTCCATCTATGATATTCCCTTGTTTCCTCCTCGGTTTCTTCTCTTTTAGTAAAATGCCTAAAACCTAACAAACCCACTAATACATCTAACTTCCATAGCCGACACAGTATAGCCCACAGATAAATGGATGGCCTCCTATTTTTTGTTTTTTGGGTCATGGACCGCCTCCATTAAACATTGGCTTAGTTCAATGTTTAATGGGCCACTAACTCCACTCAGTGCTTTCCAATGACAATCAGACAACAAAAAGAGCATCCGCCAACAAACTGGTGCAGCGGCGATTTCTAGTGAGGTCACCACTCGTGGTGGCAGTTCGGTGGACGACATGGAGGCGTGGATGAAGCTGGCGGATGTGAGGCACCATTAACGGAGGACTCCGGAAGCGTTAAGGAGTGCGATTCTGGAACCAATTTTGGAAGTGGTGGTGCCGGCCAAAAGCAACGACAGTGGCTTCAGCCACATCACGGGGGCCGCGACTCTAGCTTCTGCTATTGGGCTACGCGGGGTGGCTTCAGCAGTTGGTGAGGGTTCTGATGGTGTTGGGAAGCAACGTGGAGGAGGGCGTGGCTAAGTTTCCTGCTACATGGGAATGGGAATTGTGCTCATGGAGCGTTTGGAAGATGAAGCAGGTAGGGATGAAGCGACTCTGCTTCTTTCTTCTTTTTTCACTAAAATTGTGTTACTCGAATGAATATGACACCTTTGTTGAATCTAGTTTGGAGATGAGATTTTCACTACATGGTATGGGAATTGTTGGAAGAGACAAAGGAGTCTTGTGTTAACACAAAAATTACAGTGCTTACCTAAAAAATCCATCCCTAAAATTAAGTGATGGGTCACAGTGCAACTTCTCTTGTTGGTGTCGAATTTCTAATTCCAAATTTTAATTTGCAACTTCAATTATGTCTAAAATCCTATTTCTCAATATTTCCATAGCAAACTAATCTTAACCTTTGGATGATAATATGAGTGGCTAAGATTCTGTCACCTCCATGATTGTAAACACAAACCCCCCATGTCAGAACTCCCCACAGAACCCAATCAATTTAACGAAACTATTCAGCTTCACATAGTACAAAACAAACTACCTAATTAGAAAGAAAAGAAAACGTTTTAAGATTGCAGATCTAAACACGTGTGTCTTTGTATACAAAAGGGTTAACAGTAAAAACTCAACAACAGAGAGCAGAATGAGGGTCACTCACCTGTGTCTGTGAGTCTCCACTTGATCTTCAGTTTAAAGAATACGGTCTGAAACAAGTGTATTTTGGGTAACATTTTCTGTAATAGGTGGATTGTTGGGATTCTAATATAATGGTTCTCTCAGGAAAAGGAGACTCCAAAATTAGGGAATCTGAAGGGACGAAGAATGAAAAGGCAAATAGGAGCAGGGAGAGAACAGAGAGAAGAGGAGTGTGAGCGAGAGAATGAGGGTGAAATTAGAGCATTTTTAGTAACTCTTCCTAAAAATAGGTAAAAAATAAGTAAATAATGAGAGATTAATATAGACTAAATAATTAGAGAGAATGTGTTGAATTTTGACAAACCAAATCCACAATAGGTGAGTATAATTTATCTTTAATTATATTTTAGGAATAACATGCAAACTCAACACAATTTTCACATCTAAAACCAACATTCACTTATCAATTACTCCTTCCTTGGACATCCCTTCTCGTCTTATTTTATTTTAGGGAAAAGTTTAATAACCCCCTTCAACTTCAACTTTAGTTTACATATACTTTAATCCTGTTACTTTAAAGTTGTTCAAAATAATCTTTTAATTTTTTTATATGTGTATACTGTTACAATTTGATAATAAATATTTATTTTTAAATAAAAAATTATATATATAAGCCCTATAACCTCATTAGAAACTTAGATATTGAAAAATTATAGGATAAATGTTCATATAGATTGAAAATTAAAAGAATTTATTTAGATTTTTCACATAAAAAAATAAACACCTAGTAACATATTGCACATATGAAAAAATATAAGAACCATTTTGTACATTTTCAAATAACAAAACCAAAATACACAAGTTAAAGTTGAAGAGGGGTTTCCAAAATTTTCCCTTTATTTTATGCCAAAACCATAACAAATTCATGCAAAGCAACAACAATCTGGAAAATGGCTTACACATTATCCGTTCTTTACTAACGATAAACATCAACAGTCACATGAAAGTTTTAGAAGAGTCGAATTTCATGGAACCAGCAAACAATTAAAAAAAAAAAAAAAAAAGAAACACGTTTCACTAAGAAGCACTTTTAAGGTGACTTGCTTCCTCTAGGAGAATTTCGGTGGTTGTCATCCTCATCATCAATAGGGCTCCGGTCATCCCTCGGGCTAGGGCTGCGGCTGTGACCATTAGTTTTAGGGCTGGCATAGTCCCTATCTTCATGGTCCCTTGCAGGGCTAACAGATCCATCTTGCTGGGAGGCTGTCCTACCATTATCAGGAGATGCTCCACCACTCTTCTGTGGGCTGCCCTCATCTGGTGATGGACTATGCTTCCTTGCTCTGGATGGTTGGGGACTACCTTCGGCATCAGGGCTTCTGTCGCGAGGACTTTGTGATCTATCTTCACGGGGTCGATCTCTTCTGACGGGGGATCTTGATGGACTGACAGGGTAAAGGGAACCAAAACATCAGAGCAACAGCAAAGAACATAACTACAATGTAAACTGAAATCAAACAAAAGCAGCCAGTATAGTTCCATTGAAACCTGGCACCATGCATAATGGAGTCTGGGAGAAGGAGCTACCTGTAGCTGCGGCGGTCTGGGCTGTAACTTCTATCCTGGCGACGAGAGAGCGTGACCTGACTGGTGACGGGACCTGACTGGTGAACGTGAATAGCTACGACGTCTATAGAATAGACATGTCCAATTTCACGTTGTCATTTTCAAGAATAGAAAATGCATTAGCACAATGACCATGACATGTAAATAACAGCAACAGAAGTAATTTGAAAACTCTGAAGTCTACCTCGACTTTTGGGGACTATTCTTGCAGTTTCGCTCTATATGACCCCTTTCCCCACAGCGGTAGCATTTGTTTTTCCAGTCTCCAGCTTTACAATCTCGGGCCCAATGGCCATCAATGCCACAGTTAAAGCAGCGGCCAGATCCAGGAGTAGGACCTCTACCCTGATATTCTCGGGAACCACGTGGAACCTGATTAATCAGACACCAGATAAAAACAAAATTAACTAGCAAAAATAAAACAAAAAGAAAAAACCAGCAAAAACAATGTGCTCAGAAGTCACAAGTCAAAGGACAACAACAACATCAGAAAATCAAGGGCACAACAGCAGATTGAACGCTATGGATGAAAAAACTAAAATTGTATTCAAGGATGGAGAAAGCACACCATACAAATACTAACCACAATAAGATAAACTTAAAAGACAACCATTATAATAATGAAAAAGTACTGCTAAACTTAAGTAACATCAAAATTGTTATAAAAAGAGTGCTACATAGCAAGTAAGTTTTTTTTACTCTTAAAATAAATAGTTATAAGAGAGAGAGAGAGAGAGAGAGCAGGAAGAGAGAGGACCCACTAACCAAACAAAAAAAGACCTAGCTCATGCTATAATAGAAATTAAAATAAATGAACTTGCCAAAGAGCAATTAATATGACTACATGCATGATGCAACCATAAGGCAACATGAAGCAATCCAGAATCAATATGAAGTTATACATGAAGCAAGCACTTTCAATTTCAGATGAAGTAAATTACTTCTTTAAAGCCAAACTCATCAGTCCAAAACTTATGCACAAAGGTAACATCCCCTTCATAGTTGAATACATGTGTCAATACAATTACTAAATCTAGGATTCCATGTAAACTTATGATCGACAATAAGGGAAGTAGCAACCACCCCTTTGGACACGTGTTAATATAATTAGTCATCCATGCACTTCAGAACAATTATAAGGGACATAGTTCCTACCCCTTTCGCAAATTCCACAATAATACGACTACCATCAACCTCACGGCCGTCCAAGTTATATCTTGCATCATCAGCATCTCGGGGATCACTAAATTCCTGTACAAAAAATGTAAGGAACCAGCTAAAAGGTAACAAAAAAATACTCTTACCATCGTCTACAAGTGAATTCCCCCCAGCAGATACTACCTTTAATGAAGGTAAAAGTAGAGATTAAAGAGAAAAGAAATAAATAACAAAGACAGGAAAGGGGAGACAACTTACAACAAAGGCATAGTCATGCTTCATATCCACACCTCGAACTCTGCGGAAATGGTTTCCAGAAACAATAAGGCCATCATTACTTAACTACTTCAAGTGCATGATACTTCGCCCGACAAAGACGAACTAAACACCAGTTTGTGACTGTTGCCATTTCCATAAACACACGCAAAAACATTACAGTAAGAATCGCCAGAGTCTACACTCGGCAGGAATTTCCACCAATTCCACCTAGGGCACCCTCTCACCACAGACCTCCAGGTTTAGGCAAAACCCCAGAAACCTTCAACAAGATCATTCAAGTTAAAACATGACACCTACGGAACATGGTTCCCACGCATAAGATGACGAATAACCAACATAAATTGAAGCCCAAAACAAGGCTCCAAAAAAACCTGTATATTTTTGCCCAACATTCAAGGTAACACATGGACAACACCCAGCCCACGTAATCACTAACTGAAATCACTTGCCAATTCACAAAACAGATGAATCAAAGAGACATTTCATTTCATACATTACTAGTCAAAAATTAAAGAATTTAGACAAAAATATGCATGATAGAGTAGAGAAACTTCCTGTCAGCTCTCAAAAGGAGAGGAGGGAATCTTACTACTGTAAAGAAAGTCATACATCAAACAGAAACATGGCATGCAAAATGCCAGCATCAACACTATGCTATAGTTGCAGTAAAAAAGCATAGACTCATCGAGTCATACCAAAGCAAACACTAAAAAGATGCAGTTACAACTAAGAGAAGTATCCATCTATGCTTGAATGAAAACAACTGCAAATTTCAACTTTGGGGAAAAAGGCTATTGCAAAGAGCACAAAGACCACAGTTCCATATATACTACCACATGGGTGGCAACAATTGCAGCAATTTAAAAGGGGCATTAGTGCATTACCTTCCATATCTGCTGAATGCTCGTTCCAGATCACGGGTACGTGTCCTGGAAGACAAATGACCCACATAGAGACGAGTATTGCCGTATTTATCATCATAGCGAGGCATTGTTGCTGTGTGCAAATAACCATATCAACCATCAAATCAACCAATATTGCTTAATCAACTCATGAATAGAATAAGACCAAAAAGAGACTCTGCTTTCTTTCTTTCTTTTTTTTTTCAATAGTAATAAACATGCAATGAATAAACAATCGTATATACATAACAAAATGCGAAATTTCTTATGTTAGATGTAATTTGATGAATAACAATACTGGAATAGTGAAAAAAAGAAATAAAGAAAAAAGCTTCTAGTTTCTACCCATATCCTCAAATATTGTCGAATCAATTAAAACCTATGATCTATTAAAATGTAAATCAATAATTTGAAAAAAAAAAAAAGAAATAAGCCCTCGGAGAAATTCATGACAAGAAGCACGAATATTCAATTGAATAATTCATCAATAGGAAAACCAATTGCCGAGACATGAAATTTACCTAATCGATTTCAACAACAAGAAACCCAAAATTGAGAGGGCGAAATTCAAATTGAATCAAAAGGGCAACCAGATCTAAGGAAAAGGATAGATTTTGATGATAGGCATAAGGGGGCTCGTACCTCTCGGGAATCGGAAGCTGAAGCTCAGGGAAAGTGTAACCTAACCTTGTTGATTTCGAGTTTCAAAACGCAAAGGCGAGCTCACGCGGATGTGTTTTACGATTTATAGAACGAAACCGACAGCATTTGACGGCCACGATACCGTTGTTTTACTTCATCCAAGAACACCGTTGGATTCCGCAATCTAAATATAGTGATAAGGACGTGCCCAAGGAGAATTTCTTGAATTTCTTTTTCCTTTTTTAATTTTGTAGTCGTCGAAATTTAATTTAATAATTCGTATATAATAATATTTCTTTGATGTGATTTTAGTTTTAATATAAAAGCCTAATTACATCATACTTCCTGTTATATTCTAATTAAGGTAATAATGTACTTCTGTTTAAATTTATTTCTAAAAAAAATACATAGATTAAGAAAAGTAATAAATTAGTCTTGGTAATAATATATTGTATTAACTAAAAATAAAAGATCTAGAGACTCCGCTAAATGTTAGAGAATTCCAAAAGTCACAACTTGTATATGGTATAGTGACTTCTATAGATCTTCATCATATAGCATGGATATCTATTAAATTGAATACCATATTATACGATATCCACTATAAACTCAGAATCTTCTATTATTATTATTATTATTATTATTATTATTATTATATATTATATCATATCTTCTACAAATATGAAATATATCTAATATCTCCTAAATCAGGAATATCTCCTCATTCATGGAAATTATCTCCTAACTTAAGGGTCGTCTCACACTATATGAAGGGCTCGACGCACTGGTATAGACTATACATGTACTCTTTTACCACTCTGTGCCTCCTTCATTTATTAATTTAGTATTGGAATGTCTTTATAGGTTCAAGTCCCACTTCCACGAGACATTGGTACTTTGAAGCCTTATTAGACTTCCAGGTAAGATATGGCGCCCACCATGGCTGGTAACAAGCCCACCAAAGTCTCGTACGAGCTAGACCACAAACAATCATCATGATGGAAACAAATCCCTGAGAGCTCCTCTTGTCAAATAAATCAATTTTAAGGAATCACGGCTCGGCTAGCAACACCAAGGGATAGCCACTTCACCACCTCCTTCTCCAACAAAGGAAAACACGTGTAATGATGCCTCTTAACCGCATCCGCCCTCCATGCTTGTGCCATAGCCAGATCCACCCCAGGCCTGGTCAGGGTCAGGCGGGGGGCGGAGGTCTTGCATTCCAACAAAAAAGCACCTCCTCCTTCTCTCCCGAACCTCGCCAACCTCCAAGGCGGCCTGATCTGTGAATCTAGCCACCCACCAAGCCTCGCACGTGACATCATGCACATGGACTTTCATGCCATGTTGCTGCCGCTCAACCCGCAATCTGCGTGAAGGTCCACTGCGGAAAGCACACTTTCCCTCTTTAAGACCAAAGCGGAGCCCAACCCTGATTCCTCCGTTACTTCCTTGCATTGAAGAAAGGAACTATGGTTCCTGAAGGTAGCCCGCAGCCCATTACGCAAATAAAAAAAGGGAAGTAGCGCATAAAATGGAACAAAGTGCAAGACACAGGGCTTGAACCCATGATCTTACATTCATTGGGAAAGTGCATAACCACTTCACCACAACTCGAGTACAATCACTTACGTTGCATGCATGCATATATATATATATTGCTTTTTCAGGAATCAGAAATCCAAATATTAGCTTGGCCTAACAACCAAGGTCAGCCATCTTCACTCAACATATGATCCAGCTTATCTCAATTCCCAATTGATGACAAGTGAAGAACTTTTTTTAAGTGCTACACATATGTTACTCTCATACCCAACCAACTAAGCTTCCAGAAATTATTTTTAAGGTTAAATGCATTTTCCCCTAAATTTTAAGTCATATGCAATTTAAACCTCGACTTTTTAAAATGTGCATTATGACTTTCTAAACTTTTCAAACTGTGAAAAATCCCTACTTTTCAAGTAGTGCATTACGACACTCTAAACTTTTCAAACTTGCCAAAAACCCCCAAAATTTAAGTCATAGTAGGTGTCAAGTTGTACACAATAAAAAAATCAGTTAATTGCACATAGTATTCACGGACAAGGTGTTGAGTTGCACAAATTAAAAACTTTAGGGGGTTAAGTGCACATAAATCTTACCTTTATTAATTGCCAAAATTATACTAAAGGGTGTTTTGCATAGTTTAAAAAGTTCATGGTGTCGAATGCACATTTTGAAAAATCATGGGTAAATTGCACATGACCTAAAATTCAATAGGGTAAAATATATTTATCCCTTAATTTTATCTTGTTTTCATGATCAACTAATTTTGATATGAATATTTTTGAATGCCAAGCATTATCTTTGACAAGCCGAGCTCTATCGCTGTTTTCAAGCTCAAATGTTGCCTCCTCCGAGTTACCTCATCATCCATCTACCAAAATCTAACGAGATATATCTTTATTATTCTCATAAACTAATTATTATATATCTCTCTATTCTTATACTCCAATTACCGAGCATACTCCTACCTTGGGATTAAAGTAATTTGTAGGTCGCTCAAATAAGCATACCTCCTTTTTCTAGAAGTTACTCTAGATCCAAAGATTTTTGGATGCTAACCATATTACTGTCATTATTGTCATGCATTTTCAGATCTAAAAATTCAAAATCAACATATCTTAATCTGGAGATTTTAATGTGGTGCTAGGATACTATATATGTTGTTATATTATGTCATACCCCAAGAAGAAGGTCACGAATCAGGAGAGCTTTCCATGAATCTTATCAATTCTTTATAAATGCATTATTATAACCTAAATTTCTCACCAGGCATATTACCATATTGACTTACTTTTCATGCTAAGTCTCCGACAAGCGCGGTTAGCATCCCTCCGGCACTCTGCCTTTCCAGAACAAGTTTCGAGCAAAGCGCTGACATCCCCACAGGCACTCCACCTTTCCAGGCGAGTTGCCAAAGTCTTGGTCGGCATGCCCACCAAGCACTCTACCTTCTCAAGCCAAGTTTCCAGGAAAGCCCTTGTCGGCATCGCCACCAAGCACTCCGCCTTCTTAGGCTAAGTCTCCAAACAAGCCTTGGTCAGCACCATTACCAGGCACTCCACCTCCTCAGGCCGAGTTTCTAGCAAAGCCCAATCGGCATCCCCAGGCACTCCGTCTTCTAGGCCGAGCTATGCTATTGCCTCCCAAGATATGTCTCTATTACTCAGAATCATCTTATTTATAATATGAAGATTTTAATATGCAAGACATATCCTTTTATATCTTGGATTCAATTCATTCATGATTTAACCAATTTTCATGTACAAGACATATCTATATCATTTTTATGTGACAAATATCAAGCCTACTCCACTCATACTCAGCTAGAAGGCATTCAGAGCGAAAGACGTGCACATCGGGCATTCTCGTTTACCCAAGGTCCCTGAAGAACGCTTCCAAGGTGCAAGGAGGACAGCCTCCCTAACCAAGCGACCAGCAGTCTCTAAAGCAAAGTCCCACCTTCCAATGAGCAAGTAGACACCCTTGGCCCAGGGGAGTCTCCAAAGCACTCAAGAAGTCCAATTTTCAATGTGCAAGTAGGAGAGCTTCAGCCTAGCCGAGTAGCCTCCAAAGCACTCAAGAGAGTATGCATTCCTACCTATAAGTAGGGCAACTTTGAAGCACTTAAGAAACACCTCTTCAACAAACAAAGTCTAGCATCCTACAAAGTCTACAATAACTAGACTATCACAACTACCAGCCAACCAAGCACATATCCTTATATGCAAGAAATATTATTTTATTTCAAGATTCAATTCAATTTTGATCTAACTATTTATCATGTCCCAGACATATCCATATCGTTTTTTATGTGCCATAAAACAGGTCTTCCCAGGCATTCGCTACTAGGCTAAAAGCATGCTCCCAGTGCACCTGGCCTACACATCATCCTCGGAATGTCCTAGGACTCGATCACACCAAGCACGTCTCTAGACGGTACAACGCAGGGTGTCCTCATACCCTCAAGCACCTCATATGACGAAAAGATGTCTTCATATCTCATAGCACACATTCTTAGACGTCCTCAACCGTGCCAAGAATGTTCCAAGCGTGCAACGACAAGGTGTCTTCACTCCTTAGAGCACCTCTTCCTGGCGTCATCAAAAGATTGGTAGACATGAAAGTAACCTATCTCTTCTCATGGCATAATTCCATATACCTCCACAAAGATGATCTAGCAGATCTTCAAGCATGCAGGCTGAAGAAAGCTAACAAGCTCCAAGCATCAAAGGGCTCAGATGCTAAGCTTGGAATGAAAGTCCCAAGTCGGCATACCAACTAGGCACTCAGCTATTCAGATAGGCCCCTATTGGCAACCCAATCAAGCACTCTACCGTTCTCCGCCGACCTTTGATGAAGCAAAGTCGATATCCCAACTATAAAAATCATCGTCCCTCCGAACTTAGCAATAGGAACTTGATTTTAGACTCTAAATGAGTACTTGCCCACAAAGAGAACCCTGACAAAATCTTCAAACTCACAAATGAAGAAGGAAAAGAATAGAAGATTCTACTTCCGACCTATACATTATTACCAAAGACCTTACAGCAATCAATAAACTAGGGACTTTAATCTCTAATTGACAAAGACAAAAATGTGTCACGTCATCTAACGCATATCATACGAACATCCATGACTAGTACTACTCCCTACTGAGGGTATGCATTCGAGACCTCTATATATTTAGTGCAAGCTCATAACTGATTAGAAGACTTGGGAGTTGCACAAATTTGACTACATCTATAGACCAACAACTCGTCATAACTAGTACAAGCTCAGGCCTTAACTCACTCAAGTCACCCTCAAACAACTGCAAAACCATTCGAAATGGACCAAGAAATCGCTTCTGACAAAGAGCAACACGAACACTATTACAAAAGAGACACCCCACTTAATCAAGAATTGGGCTCACTTCTATCTAATGGCTCACAAGGCCAAGAAAATGCATAACGGGTGCTTGCATAATCGGCAATTCAAGCTCACCCAAAGTCCTTGGCACTCATCGCTCGACCTATTACTAAAACCATGAAATCTAAACCACCCACCTTATCGAATTGCTAGAAGTTGGTCACTTTAAATCCAATGGCTGTCACTACAGGACTGAAAGGCAAACCAGCTGACACAACATCGACTCACTCAAGCTGTGCACGCGATCCTCAGGAGACACCCTCGGCAAGCTCTGCCTACGACCAAGCTCGGGGGCTATGTAGGACTAGAAGTAACGGGTCCCAGACCTTGGCTCAATCTTAGAGGACTCTCCTAAGGGTCCACAACTTGCCCATAGTGTATAGTGGCTCTTAGAGATTCTCTATGGATTTAACCTGGGATTTCTCTTAGATTGAGTATCAAATTATACAAGATCCCATATTAGCTCACGAAATCTCCTATTATTATTATTATATCATATCTCCTACAAATAGAATAAATCTAATATCTACTAAATTCTAGGAATATCTCCTCATTTAAGGTAGATTATCTCCTAACTTATCACATGATCACCTCACACATATAAGGGGCTCAATGCCTCTAAGTATTACAAGCTTATTACATGCTACTCTTTTGCCACTCTATGTCTCATTCATTCACTGACTTGAGCGTTGGTGTATCTTCAGGCACCCCACCCGCTTACACGGACATTGGAGTTACTTGCAACCCTACCAGGCTTCCAAGTAAGAACATATATAATATAATCTATCTATACATATACAAACCAAGAGTTATAAATTCCACTATAGATGAACTATTCATTGCCCTATGTCAATTTTTAAAAAAATTAGATTAAAATATTCAAAATAGAAAAAATAAATTTAATTTTAATTGCTAACTACTTATAGGTGGCTCATAACACATAAAGCAAATGTAGTCCATAAAGACTATGTGCTTAATAGTATGGTTTTTAGAATCGGACCAGTAATCGACTCGGTAAGGTTGGATTATTGGGTCATTGGTTAAACCAAGCTGGTTATTGGTTGACTGGTTGAACCAAACATAGTTAAATAAATATAAAAAATATGTTAAAATTCAAATAGATACAATAAATAATATAAATAATTAACAATTTAACATATTTTGAAAATTATATGCTTATATATATATAAATAGATGTACATTTAATAGTTAGTATATTTTAAATTATAAAATATGTATATTTAAAATAAAAATTTGATTGAATATTTATTAAATCCTATTCAATAGAAAATTAAGATCCAATCGATAATTAACCCATTATGAGTTTGCATAGTTGTTTGATCATGAACCATCCAACGTGAGTTAAGAACTTAGTTGAAAACTTCATAAACTAGGCTATAGGGCTATAGTTCCTCAAGCCCATTTTGAAAAACCTGACAAGAAGAAAAACCCTTAAAAAACCACTTAAGTGTATTTGAAACCCTACTTTTAGTCTTCTGCTCTCTTTCACACCTTGTACAAACACACTCGTAGTGGTGCATATAACCACCAAGTCTCCTCTCATTTATTCTTCTTTGGTCCCTTCTCCCTTATGAGCTCCTCTCTCTTTCTTTTTCTCTTTTTGATCTCTCCCTATCCCAGATTAGGAAGATGTAGGATAGAAGGGCAATTGTAATTCATAGCTCCCTTCCTTACAAAGTAATGATTTGCGTGCACCATTTTTACTTTTTTCTTCTTCCCTTTTTTTCCAAATCACCAAACAATGTGAACCAATGACTTGCTGGTCACCAATTTTTCTAGAAAATCGCCAGATCAACTGGTTTTTTATCGATTATTTGCAAGTCCGATCTTTTATGCTACTCAGGTTTATCACTTGTCTGTTTCGATTCATTTCATTGTCAGAAACCTTGCCAAGTTTTAAAACTATGCCTAATAGTATGATGATCTTTTTGACTTTATCAAAAAGAAAAAATCAAAAATTAAAAAAACTCAAATTTCAATAACCTAATGATAAACAATATATTATTTATAATTATAATATAATATTAGATTTGTTCTACTATTGTTTTTTAAATTTTCTTGTTATTTTAAATTTTTAAATATTTTAAAATTATATTATTATTTACTTTCTAGTTTATTTCATTTGTTTTTTTAACTATAATAACTATGTAAAATTTTCTTAAATTTATTTTAGCTATTATTAATACTATTTATTATATATTGAACTTCCATTTCTATTATTTACATCTTTCTTAAATTTTCATCATTCACAATCATGCATTTTTTACCTTTTGAAAATACCAATCAAAGTGTAATAACTTTTAATGTTGGGATAAGATGTATAAAATATTTTATAAATTTATAATAATATAAGATTACATGTTAAACTAAAATTTCATACTTAATGTCTTTAAGAAAAATATCCAGTTAAAAAATTGAGTTAAAGCAAGGGACCAATAATTCTATATTGCCAATAAAAAATAGAAAATATCAAATTTTACCTGAATTAAATTGTCATCATTATGTGATGCTCATATTAGTTTATAACACTTTCTTTCATTTTATGACTAGGATGATTTTTGTCAATGATTCCTGCAATATTCTTTTGACTATTTGACATATATTTGTAATTAATATTTACTCATAGGAGTTTAAAATTGAACTTCCAAAACAAATATAATAAGCCTGTTACCTTAAAATTGATATCAAAGCTTGCAATTTAAATATACTAGAGTCTTCCAAGCAAATGATCTTACATCCTCAAAAAATTTTATGCCTAACTTATTAATTTTATTTGTTTGAGAATAAATATCCTCATGATTTTTATTTATAAATAATTTATTTACTATTAAATTTTTTGAGCTATGAACTATCTCATCTACCTAAATGTTTAGCGGTCAAGTGTTGGGATGACCATTTGTATAGATTAACCTTCAATTTATTCAAATAATTTTATTGTCTATAACATTGTGAACTGGATAATCCTTACTTCTATGCAATCAAATATCATGAATATATAAATGTTGTTCAAAAAAATATTCGATTAAAGTGAAAAATTGGCTTCACAAGTAATATAGGCCAATGAAATCAAAATATAAGTCCAAATTTTAGTACCCAGGATTAATAGGGGTAGGCAAATGAATACCAAGGGAGTGTTTGTTTCAAGGCATCCTAATCTATTCCTGGGAATAATTGCTTAGGAATGATTTATTTCCATGTTTGTTACAAGTATGTAAAATTATTTTAAGGTATTAATTATTCCAGAAAGAAATATTCTCGTTTTTAGTGAGATTTCATTCTCATATTAAAAGGTAGACACAAAATATTCCCATGGCTTAGGAATGGAAATTATTGAGTACAAATCCTAAAATATCCCTCAATAATAATAATAATATATTAAATATATTAAGAGCATTTTGAAATTTATGATACATATATATATATATATATATATATATATATATATATATATATATTGCCGAAAATATGTATTATAAAACAAATAAATTTTAAATTTTTTTAGGCACATAAAAAGTTTAGGTAATTTTGACACCAATTATCCCACCATGGCTAAACCATGACCTTGGGGCTTTATGAGTACTTACAAGTGTAACACCCAATTTTTACTGTAATTTTTACTGTCGTTTAGAATTACCGAATTACCCTAAGTAATTTTTCATATAATTCGAGACCGAACAATCCTCAATAAAGGAATATAACATTAGAAGAAAGGTTAGGAGCAATTGTGCGAAAGTTGCAAACCCAATTTACTGTACGTGTAAAATGACCAAAATGCCCCTGAGATTATTTTACTCATAAAATGAGATCGTGGGCCCCACCCATCCTCAAGGGGATGTCTTGATGATAATAAGAGATTGTTTGTGTTATGTGTGTTAATAGAGGAGAAGAATCCTAATTTTGAGCTCCGATACGCAAATGACCAAAACGCCCATGCCCGTTTTAACTCCAATTTGCATGCCGTTAGCCGAACCTCACTAAAATGTTTTAAAACATGTTTTTAAGTTATGATTGTCCATTGGTTAAGCTGGGTGGCCTCAGGCATTTTTTAGTAAAATGACCATTTTGCCCTCTTTGTGAGTTTTACAAATTTTGAGATTTTCGATTCGTCTAATAAAACCTAAGCAATATTAGGCTCAAATTAAAGCTTATTAAATTCTAATTATTAATCTAGAGTCAAAATTATTTATTTAGATTGATTAGAACCTAAAATTGCTTAAAAACACTCAAATTGCTTACTAATTCACCTAAGCCCTTAATCGTAAATTCTCTAATTTGCAAGAATACCTTACCTACACCTAAATAATACATGGAACACACAAATTTCCTCTTCCATGGGCTGTAATGGACGAAATTATTGGTCCATAATGCATCAAAAAATTTGTCAAAGAATGCACAAAAACCAAGGTATGAAAACAAGGAACCATGAAAACATGATTCCATGTTTTAAGCCACCAAACAAGATGATTTTTCTTCCTTGTTTCCTCCTCAAATTTGGTCAGACTTTCCTCCTTTTCTTGTCCAATTATGAGCTTCAAAATCTTCTATAAATAGGCATGCTTGAGGAGTGTTAGAAGCCTTGAATCATAGTTACACATTTCTAGTTTTTCCAAAGCTCAAAAGCTTTCATTCTTTCCTCCCTTGGCTGAAACCTTAGCATCAGTTTTTCAAGGAGATTTTCTTTCATTTCATTCAAAGAAACCAAGTTCTCTTCCTTTCCTTCAAAACAAATTAGGTAGGGAGTTGTTTTTAAGCTTAATTCTAAGTATTGCTAAGTGTTGTTCTTGGTTAAAAATGATGATTTTATGGACTTTCTCCTTGCTTCATATTTCGGTTTTCTTCTCCTTTTCTTCTTGTATATTTCGGCCTTGTGGCCTTTGTAATGATGAGACCATGGTTTGATGATGAGGTTCCTGAGTGTTGGTTGCAAAGCCTTTACAAGTTAGACCTCTAAAACTTGAAGGTTTAATTAGTTTTCAAAGTTTTGAAGCAACTATGTTTTTATGATGAAGGTCTTGAGTTTAGAACTTGAAAAATATATTGACACTTATATTTCATTTCTTGTTAAGCTTTGTTTTTAGTTTAAAATGATGTTTAACAATTTTTCATTTCTAGATGACTCTTGAACTTCTTTTCTTGCCATTTGATTTTGGCCTCAAGGCCTAAGAAAGTTTTCTAGGATAGCTCAATAATGAAATCTCTAAAGTTCACTTTGTCTTGTTAAGATATATATTGAGTTGAAATTATAATTCTTTTAAAGTCTTGGAGGATCTCTAGTAAAGAAATAAAATAAACTTGCATCCATGTTTATGTTTATGCCTTGCACAATCATGTTTACTTTCAATGTCATCACTAAATTCTCAAGAATGAATAAATGAACTTGCATATT
Source organism: Dalbergia oliveri (assembly GCA_030441495.1). Taxonomy (NCBI): domain Eukaryota; kingdom Viridiplantae; phylum Streptophyta; class Magnoliopsida; order Fabales; family Fabaceae; genus Dalbergia; species Dalbergia oliveri. The sequence continues at coordinate 16,205,826 of JAMLFY010000013.1, read as the reverse complement.
CATGTTTAAATTTCCAAGCTTGCATTTCATGTTTATGTTTCAAGTTGTCACTTAATCTTCAAAGATAATAAAGAAGATGCATCTCATATTTATTTTATGCTCTCACTTTATTTTATAATAGCTAAAAGAATCAACGCATGACATGTTTATTATTATGTCATCACCTAAGAATCCTAGAGCCCAAAGACTTGTCCAAGTATCACAAGTAAAGAAATAAGGTTCTTGGAACCATAATAATAAGAACTCTAAAACTCACTTTCAATTTCCTTAAGATTATTAGAGTCAAATAATTCATTCTTTAAGAAGTCTTGAGTTTGGAGCTTAATAAGATGTAATAAGAATTCTTTTCTCTCTTACCGGTTCAATGCGGACTACCGCTCCGGTTTCTTATTTTTTCTTTTATTAAAATTCTTCTCTCTCCACTGGTCCAGTGCGGACTACGCCTTCAGTTTCTTATTTATTTCAAGCTCTTGTATCATATTTATATTTCCAAGCTTGCATAATCATATTTATATTTCAAGCAGATCACCTTAATTTGTGAATATAATAATATGGACCTACATCATGTTTAAATTTCAAATCTTACGTATCATGTTTATGATTCTAGTTATCACCTAAATCTCTAAAGCTCAAGACTTGCTCCTTTTATCTTAAGTAAGAATTTTAATCGTGAAGATGCTTTCAATATATAAATCGATCTCATGATTAAGGTAGGCTTAAAGTGATTTTAAATAGCTACTGATTTAGTTCTATAATTTCTTTCAAGATCAACCAAAAAAAAAACATTAGTTTCTAAAAGAGTTTTGAGGTTTTGCAAGGATTTTACGGGAAACTAGTATCTTACGTACACTTAAAATGTGATTTGATGTAATTATGTGAGGTTCATGATTCGGTAACTGATCTGAGTTTACTACTACTGTATGATGATGATTTAATATGTTTGAAGTTGTGATTATTATGTTTAATGATGAGGGAACAATTCTATGCATGCTAGAAGAAAAACTAGCCACATAAATAAACGTAAAGCTAGGTTAATACTAGTCTTTGATCTCTTTAAGTTGATCCAATACCAAATCTGTTTTAGTATGTTATAATTCTGCCTAAGATTGGTTAGTCACGAAAAATTTGGTAACAATTAGTATAGGATTAATCCGAACACTAAAAAAAAATGAAACTAGCAACTAGAAAACCAAAAAAAAACAAGATTTCTAGAACTTTAGAGAATGAAATTTATGCATTCTATCCAGAGCCTTTAGTGGCCTTAAGAACCAAATTTTATCATGTTTAGATAAGGGAGAATAATTCATAATTGGTTTAGTAATTAATTTTAGCATCATAGGGAAAGTCGTAACGAGAAAGGGTTAAAAACGCAACTTCTAGCATATTAAAACCTTAAGAACAACTTACTGTCTATGCTGCCCCATATAGTCTAATAATGTTCTTAAGGCTTATAATTGATGGTAATAAATCCCTTAGATGCATAATTAATTAGTTCAATAGTTGAGGTTGCCCGATTCTAGAGTTTTGGTTGTTTAAGACGGCTTTTCGATAAGGATTTATGATGATGCCTCTTTGATGTTTTAAATGATAAGTCTATGTAGTGATTTGATGCTTATTAAGTATTTGGCGTCATTGAATGACTCTCGGGCTTGCATGTTATAGTTGCTGTTGCAAATAATGAGAGTGCTTATACATGAAATAATGAAATATTCCTTATTATTTAAAAATTTATCCTTGTTGCTAGAAGAAAATATATTCCTGTAAAAGTGTAATTTGGAAAGGTTCTGGCTAGGAAAGACTTGGTATTTAAGCTTGTCCATTTGTGACCCACCTCTCTTTCCTAATCTCCCAAATGCATGATTCCATTGGTATATATATTATTCCAGAATAAGACTATAAACGAGAAAATGTTATAAATGATTATGAATTGAGAATTGTATTATGATATAACATGCAAAGACTTAATGGTGACTTAAACTTATGAGGAAATGATCCTTTGTACCCATCAGACTATAGGTGGTGAAAAGGTGATTCTTGCCCCTAATTTTCTCTCAAAAGGGTAGAGTGGATTTTAACTTATCAAAAGGGATAAGTATATGCTAGTGACGACTAGTAAGGTATGAGCTCATAACCTAGATTACTCCCAAAAGGGTGGAGTATAGGGTGGCCCAGGAAAATGATGATGAAAGTAACCTTAAGTCACCTAAGGAACTAAGTAACGTATTATGTAAAATGATGTTCTTCTATGCATAGTATTTATGAGATGATGATGAGAAATATGATGTTCTGCTATGCATAGTATTTTGAAATGATGATGAGGAATATGATGTGGTTTTATGCATAACTATGTTATTATATATGAAAGGAAAAGTTCATTATAAATATGACATGCTAAGTTTATGATGCATTATAAGACGCATGATTAAAATCGACAAACCTCGGTAAAGTATATTTTCAAACTTAATAAATCAATCTTAGCATGCTCACTATTTCATAATAACCTCGAGGTTCCTGAGGACGATGATGATGACACGATGCATATGAGGTGAGTACCCTACTGAGACTCTTTTATAAGTTTCTCACTCCCCCTTTCTTTCTTTCTTTCCATCTCGTCTTCAGAAAGTAAAGGTGATGTTCGTGATTCCGTTGATGCTCTCACCTGGTAGATGTACTTGATCTGGTGAACCAGCTTATTATCCTTGAGGAACGTATTGCTATATCTACTCCTATCTCTGAAGTGTTATTAGTAGGTGCCGTTTATGGATATTTTTCCATCGATATGCTATTTATGTTTTGTTTGATTGACTACACCTAGCCTAACTCTGTTGGCAAACAAAATATCTATGTGTTATGTAATTATGGATGTCACATGATGGAGGCAATATGATGTGTTTTTCATTATATGCCCGTTGGTTTTCGCTTTATCTCGATTATCGTTCACGCTATGCGAGGCTCACGTTTTCAATCATGTTTAAAAAAAAATGGCTCGTAATTTCATTAAGTATTTTCAAAGTATGGTTAAATAACTGAAGCAAAGAATAAAGTCTAGTAATTAATCAGATACGACTTAGGCGTATTGGGTTAATTATTAACGTGTTACAACAAGGGATTTACGAAATCACTTACCAAAGGAGTCCTTACAATGGCAATGAGAATCGAATTCACATCGTTGTATGGTACAAGTCTACTCCTAACCATAGGTGCCAACCCTCATTGTCGCACGAGTTTTAAATTTATTTCTAAAAATCTCTACAAATAATTCTAAGAATATTTAATACTAAAGAAATATTTTTTAAAAAATATCTAAAAATAACATCCCCAAGAATATTATTCCTAAACATGTGATTCTTAGGAACATAATTTAAAACATTGAAATAAGTGCCACACAATATACCGTTCAAAGAGACTTTATGCTCCTATTATGTAAGCAATAAAGATTTATTATAAACTCTGTGTTGCACGGGTTCTAAGCTGGTTAGTAGACAAAATTGTATGTGCCTCTCATCTTCTATCAATACAATCAACATAATACTCTTTAGAGTCCATTTGGTTCCATCGAAAATAGGTGGAAGGAAGTGTTGAGGAAAGAAAAGTGCAAATTCTTCTTATTTTTCGTCTTTTAGTTTAGAAAAGAATAAGCAAGGAGAATAAAAAATAGACGAGACCTACAGCTTACATTTTCTTCTCCCCATATGAAGAAAACATGGAAGATGGAGAGGGAATAGTGCAATGACTATTATATCCTTGGCCAAAAATTAAAACTAATTGTTTATATTTATTATAGTGAGGATATATACGTCATCTTAATGCAATTCTCATTTTCTTTCATCTCATTTTTTTATTCATCCAAACAAACTAAAATAAAATACATTTTTCTATTCATTTTCTTTTCTCACATTTTCTCTTCTATTCCAAACAAACCATTAATATACAATTTTCATTAACAATAGATATGGCTACCTTGATATTAGAAATTATATATATTCTAAAAAAATCATAACAGATAAATTTAAACAAAATGAGTATATTATGTGAAACAAACTCATTTAAAATGAATTTGTCTCTAACAATAAAATGTGAAAGTACATTTATTTATAAATTTATAAACTATATATTGTAATTATGATTTATTAAATAATTATGGGTAAGTATTTTTTTCATTTCCTTGTAAATACAATTTGATTTTTGTTTTTTAAGTCATACACTGGAAGTAAGAGTGATTGATTTCATGTATTACTAAAACAAAATGGCAAAATATTCTTCTAAACGTGTGTTTAGTTAAGGAGTAAAAATGAGATTTTCATGTCTTAAATTATACAAGGAGTGTTGCGTATCAGAGTTATGAAAACATAATAATGCAACTAAAATAGAGTTGAGAAAATTGAAATTGAAACAAAATATTTTACGTGGAAAACCCCTAATGATGAGGAAAAAATTACGGCAAGAACGAGAAAGATTTTTATTGTGTGAAAAATAAAATTATACCCTTATCTAAATATAAGGAGAGAACAATAACACATTCTTTTATACTAAGAGATTACACATCTTTATAAAAAAAAAAAAAAAACTCTCAGAAGACACTATATATATTTTTCTCTACGGTGGATGCTCTCGTTGTTGTTGTGATGCAAAAACTAATGAATGACCTCTCTATATATAGAGCACTTCATCTGAATGCATATAAAATTTGGATCATGCATGTTGTGCATTTGTAGCGTCCTGGGATTTGCTCAATCAAAAAATATGAAGGAAAGATATCCTTCTGCTTAACATTTCTCAACCACTCCACCCACCATCATTTAATTTTTTTCACTTGGAGAAACCAAAATGTGACTTTAATATTCACATGGAGTACATCTATAAAATTTTTCACCCTTTAACTAAACACACCCTAATGCTAGAGCCTCTAATGTTTGGAGGGTAATTATTTCTAATCGATCGATATTCTAGCTGAAAATTATTTTAAGATTGGACAATGATAGAATGGATAGGTTTTGGTTGGATCATTGGGCCCAAGGAGTGCATGTTCTTAAGGATCTTGCTGAAATTTAGTTAAATGAAAAATCATTTAAGTGACACGCAGTTGACTTTGTTAGTGGTAATGAAGATCTGAATTTGATCAAATTGAGCAATTCTCTTTATGAGGACTATTTAGATATCTTCTCTTCTAAAACCTCCTTTAATAGATAATTATGATATTTATATGGTCTTATTTCCCAATGGTAGTGATGAGTTTTATTTAAAATCGCTTATAATTGCTTCTACAATTTTGATCATGTTGCAAGTTCTAGATTAAATTATGGAATTTGGAGACTGAAAGCACTCCTCAAAGGTTAAAAACTTTTATGTGGTTGGTTTTAAATGAGGCTCTTCTTACACATTTTTCTCAATTTGAGAGGTGTGACTAATTTGGATACATGTCCAATTTGTGGTATTTGTTCAGAATCACACTCCATGTCCTTTGGGATTGTGGGAATACGAAGGATTTATGGATGAGTGTTGGAAATAGTTTCATTAAAGATTATTTTCTCTAGCAACCTCTTAGGACTTCATTGGAAGAGAATATTTTAAATGAAACTTTACATATTCATGGCATTCAGTGGTCCCTTCTTTTTATGACATCTTGTTATGTCTTAGTGTATGTTCGGATTGAACAATTATAGGGGGAATGTAATTTTTGGAATGATTTAAAATTTATTATAATAAAATATTTTGTTTAGATATTTACTTAGAAAAAATTATAGAATTTAAGAGATTTAAAGAGAGATTTTATCCATCTAAAATAGAGGATTTTAATTCCTACCTAGAAAGGAAATTTTGGAAATTGTTACACGTACGAGTATATATATATATATATATATATATATATATATATATATATATATATATATATATATATATATATATATATTCATTTTTATATTTCATTACAATTTCTTTATATTTGTGAGATTTTTATTTAATGTTATTTTTAATTCATTTTCTTTCATTTTAAATTTTTTAATATTCAGTTTATATTACATGATGTTATATTTGCGTATCATTCCATTTTATTTATATAACAATTAAATTTTATAATTCAAATTTAAAATATTTTGTGAATGAAATTTAAGATCATTTATGAAATATGAACTCATTATAATTGATTTTAGATCAGTTAAATTTTGATCATTAATTAAAAAAACTTATTTTTTAAAAAATTACATTATGTTTTTCAAATAAAATATGTTAAAATCAAGGTAATGTAATTACCTCACCTAAACAAAGTATTTTATAAATGAAGAAAATGTAATTATCTATTCAAACAAAAAATTTAAAAATTGAACGAAATTTAGTTGAAGTATTTTAATTTCATAGTATTTTAAATTCCCTTGTATTTTGGAAATATTTCATCCAAACGCAAACTTATGGTTTTGTAGGAGTTTATTCATTTTTTAATGTCAAACTAACACTCATAATACGATTGATTGCAAAGTAATTAGATTGGCAAGGGATTATAGTTATTGTTTGGATCTTATGTTGGGTGCTGAAAGAGCAATTCTGAGTCTGAAGAGAATTTGGGTCTCTTGAGTGTCCCACATCAATGGGTGAAAGTAAACAATGATGGGTCTGTTTTGGAAAAATATGTCTTTTGTTGCTTCTGGTGGATTCTTCAAGACCAACAAGATCCTTTGTTGCATGTACTATTATCATTGTTAAGTTGTGGGGTATTTTTTGGATCTCTGTATTAGACATGGTTTAGTCTATCCTATCGTAATTGTTGAAGTTGATTCTAATTGTGTAGTTAGTTTTATATCTTTGAGGGTGTGGGTTACTCAAGCTTATTGTTAGAAATTAGATACAAAGAATAGAATATTTAATCAATTTTGAGGTGTGAATTATTACTCTCTTTAAAGAGATATTGCCTGCACACTCTTAGAGAAAAGATAGACAAATCTCTTTTAAGGATACAACAAAGTCACTCAAACTCTCTTAATAATTGTTCTAGAATTTTCTGCATTAAAAAAGTGATGAATACAACACCTATTTATAGAGATATTTGGATACCTTTTAACTTAAAAAAGGATACTAACATATATCTCTTCAAACATTAAAACCACGTACATGAAGTTACATCCTCTCACTATTACCTTGCATCCCCCTTCACTTTGAAATCAAACATTGATTTCAAAAGCAACATAACAAACTAGAAAGGCCACAGACTAGTATAGGTGCATATCTCTTTTTTTTTTTTGACATACACACACATATATATTACAAACTACTCAACAATCCCCCACTAGTTTGTAATATCACTTATAATATCATGCATAATAGAAAGCATCTCATGGGTTTGAACTTTCTGTTAGTGTAAACATTTTAAGATTAAATAAAGTGATTGATATACAAGTATTGAATCATAACTCCTAATGTCAAATCAAAAATATTACACACATAATATCATACAATTATTAAGAGGCTTTAACAACAAGCTTTTAGCACTTTTATGGCCATGTGTTAATCCCACATTCATGAATATCTGCAAAAATAAACCCTTTTAATCCCTGTTGAGGTGGAACCACCTCAATATTCATATAGGTAAAATTTGTCCTTATGTCCCTGTTACTATAGATATTTAACAATTTCATTAAGACATGTAGTCATCCTCTTCTGGTAATAGTATACAGTGAATATCATAGAATGAGACCTTCAAGTAATCAGTGTCTAGTCCAATACATAGTAACTTATTTTTACCCATTGAACTTATGTTGTTAGGGTTTCTAACTCAAAGTTGGGTTTCCATTACTAGTGTATTTTAGTATCTGGGTTTCACCCACATTCCCTTATAATGCAATTGTAATGCATCTTTTGGCAGTGCTTTTGTAAGTGGATCAGCCAAATTTTTAGTTGATCTCACAAAGATTATAATTAAGACTTCGCTATTAATTAATTATTTTACATAGGCATGTCACAAACTTGTAGGTATAGACTTTTCATTGTATATCTTATTGTGAGCTAAACACATTATTGCCTTACTATCACAATATAGAGGAATGGCTAGCATTATATCTAATAACATATTCCTCAACCATTCTGCTTCTTTGCTTAACCTAATGCAATAAATTCAGATTCTATAGTGGAATGTGAAACACAAGTTTGCATTTTGGATGCCCAACTAATAGCACTATTTCCCAAAGTAAATATCCATTCTGTTGTGGATTTATTATCACCAATACTAGTTATCTAACTAACATATGAATAACCTTCCAACACAATAGCTCTTTAAATAGCCAAGCACTTTAATAATTGCTTTCCAATAATCATTGTTGACTTACTTGTAAAAGTAGAAGGCTTACTGAAATGCAATCTTGTCTTGTACAATGCATTGTTACATCATACTACCTATTACACTTGCATATTATAATTGTGCAACTATCCTTTCATCATTTTCTATTAATTTGACATTAGAATCATAAGGAGTATTAAACTTCTTAATTCTCAAATGACTATACTTTGTAAGTATTTTCTCAATATAATGAGATTGTGTCAAAATTATAACTTTGCCTTCTCTTTTAATCTTTATACCCAAAATATTATCCACCCCATTCATGCCTTTCATTTTAAAAATTGAAGTAAGATACTTTTTGGTTTCACAAATCCTAAGTATATTTGTGCCAAATAATAATAGATAATCTACATATAGGCATATAATAATGCCATATTCTTTAGTGAACTTAGCATAAATGCACTTATCTACACTATTGTGTATGAATCCATTTGATAGTATAACACTATCAAATTTTTCATGCCATTGTTTTGGTGCTTGCTTTAAACCATAAAGAGATTTTATCAACTTGCAAAGTTAAGTTTCATTTCTAGGAAGAATAAATCCATTTGGTTGTTGCATATAAATCTCTTTACTCAAATCTCTATTCAAGAAGGCTATTTTAACATCCATTTGATGAATAATTAAATTATATATAGATGCTAAAGCTAATAATACTCTTATGGATGTTATTTTAACCACTAGAGCATAAGTATCAAAATAATCAATGCCCTTCTTTTGTATAAAACCTTTTGCCACAAGTTTAGCTTTAAAGGTTTGGATAGAATCGTTTGTATTATACTTTCGTTTAAATACCTATTTACATCATATGGGTTTTGATCTAGGAGGTAGATCAACTAGTACTTAAGTATTATTGGATATAATACAATCCATTTTATCATTGATGGCGTTTTTCCAAAACACCGCATCTCTAGAAGTCATAGCTTCTTGAAATGTTTTTGGATCATCCTCAATGCTCATTACAATAGGTATTTTACTATAAATTGTACCTCTACTTCCTTCTACAAGAAAAATAATAGATTGTGAAGAGATAAAATTAGAGCCAATATTTTTTTTTCTTTTCTTAGTCTTTGGCTCTTTCTTGATTTTAGTTGAACATCATTAAATTTTCTTTTTGAACTTTCAACACTAGAATACACATTTTGTTCATGCATAGACTTATTACTAAAAGAATCATTAAAAAATTTATTTTCAATGAATTCAACATATATAGATTCTACAATAACATTATATTCTATATCTAAAACTCTATATGCCTTTGAATATTGTGCATAACCCACAAAACATATTTTTGATTCCTCTTGGTCCTAATTTTGTTCTTTGATTGTCAGGAACACTATAAAATGCAATGCACCCCCACACGTTAAATAAATTTATGTTGGGTTTTCTATCATTCCAAAGTTCATATGGAGGAACTTTCATAACTTTTGAAGGCACTCTATTAAGTATATGACATGCAATTAATAATGCTCCACCCCATAAATTATGTGGCAAATTTGCATTAGCCAACATAGCATTAATCATGTCTACTAAAGTCCTATTTTTCCTTTCAGCCAAACCATTTTATTGTGGTGTGTGTGATGCATTCTTTTGATGTATTAAACCTTGTTCTTCACAATAGTTATCAAATCTATTAGGAAAATATTCTCCTCCTCTATCACTATGAAGTATTTTTACTTTCTTATCTTTTTTATTTTCTACAATAGATATATATTCCTTAAACTTTTGGAATGCTTCATCTTTTGTCCTAATTAAATAAACAAATGTAAATCTTGAATAATCATCTATAAAAATGATGAAATATCTCTTTCCTCTAGTTAATTCTCGTTTAACTCACATATATAAGAATGTATAAGTTCTAGCAATTGGGTATTTCTTCCAACACTCCAGAAATGTTTTTTATTCATTTTTTACTATGCAAATCTCACATTTATCTACTTGTTTATCTTTGCAAATAATATATCCATTTTTTGACATAAAATTTAAAGAACCAAGATTTAAATGACCTAATCTAGAATGCCATAAAAAGAATCACACTCAACTATATAAATAGAATCCTTATTTATTTCATTAATACTTAATTTAAACATGTCATCACATGAATATCCTTTTCCTACAAATATAGAACTCTTAGAAATTATTACATTATCAGACTCTATCACAATTTTGAAACCCTTCTTTGAAAACAAACCATAGAGACCAAATTCTGGTGAATTTCTGGAACATGGAACCCATTCAGTAGTGTTAACTTTTGTCCCAAAGTAAAATTTAATTCAACGGTCCCTCCTTGCACTTTGGCAGTAACATGATTACCCATCAGCACTTCTTCATTTTATTTCAATTCCACATTATTCTTGAATTGATTTTTGTCATTGCATATGCGAATTATTGTACAGAATCTAACCACCAATCTTGGTTTTTGGTTGAAGTGCCAACCATATTTAATTCAGTAATCATAGCAACTAATTCTTTGATTGCTTCCTCCATTAGATTTGCCTTCTTAGAATTTTTAGAATTGAAATTCTTCCTGCCTTTTATGCCTGCAATCTTGAATAAAATGACCTTTTTTGCCATAGTGAAAGCATTGTACATCATTTTTCTTTTTAAAGGAACACCTTTCTTAGATGCTTTTAGATTAAACTTTCCTCCATCAGAATTTTTTTTATTAACAAAATTAATCGTAAAGCTGAAGGCAGAATTGTACATCACGTGCTCGAGTTTCACACTCAATTTGAAGATGAGTTTGAAATTATTCTATTGTTAATTTTTCAAAAAGTGCAAAACTTTCTTTATAAAATTATTCCATGATGAAGGAAGTTTAGAAAAAATGACACCAATTTGCAAGACATCAGGAACCTTAAATTCAAGATCTCTTAGTCTTGATAATAACACTTGCAATTTATGTACTTGATCCATAATTGACTTAGTATCGAATATTTTAAATTCAAAATATTATAAAGCCAAAAATTTATTCAAACCTTGTTTTTCATTTGTAATACCCAGTTTTTTTCAAAATAAATAAAATGGTTAGAAATTTTTTGAACTAATAAAGGTGGTTGTTGTTATGTCATTTGGGTCCCAATTTCGCTAAGTCAACCCACACGTTCTTGGAAGGCTATATGATAGAGCCATATTCTTGGGACCAAAAGTCCGGTAATTGTTCCTGAGAAAAATGAGTTGAAGAGTGATTTTAACGAATTTTATGAAACCCTTAAGTACTCCATTTTAGCTTACAAGTTTATAAAATCATAAAATTTTTCAAATTTAAACTAAAACCCAAGAATGAGATTTTGATTTGTTGAGATTTTGACTTTTCTAATATTTTATTTGAATCCAAATGGGGAGTATTCCCTTATTTACATTTATGTTTTAAAGTGATTAACTTAAAGTTAAGAAATGTAAATAAGTGGGTAATGAGATAGCACATCCAATACATACCAGTATTAGAGCTTCTAGAGTATTCTAGAAGGCCCAGCGGTGGAAGAGAGCAAGTTAGTGTATGAAGCTTTAGAGCGCCCAAGCGGTCAACAGAGAGCACAGTCGATCCTGAAGCTTCTGGAGACCACCCAGCAGTCATATAACCGCCCAGGCGGTCGCAGAGAGCATAAAAACCCCATTTGGGTCCAGAACACTTCAAAATGGTTCTCTACCCTCCCTCACGCAAAAATCTCATTCCTAACCCATTTTCACCCTCCAAACTCCATTTTCTGCCATTTCTTCAAGTTTAATTGCGAATCTCATCCTAAAGCTTAAAGGCACGTTGTCTCTAGTTCTCTTCATTTCCTTCAAGTTCTCTTGGGTTATGGGTGGTTCCCATGCTGCTCAAGGGAGAGAAGCTTTCCACCTTGTTAACAAGGGGTTCTTGAGGTTTTAGAGGTTAATCTAAGGTCTACTACTTCCATGACAGATAGAGGTATCATTTTCACTTCCCAAAGATCTATTAGTATGGTTTCTGCCTTTATCCCCAGGTGAGTGAGTTCACACCTGACTTCTATGTTATGCATTAGAGTTATTTTCATGAAAACTATGATTCCTGCTTCATTTAGAGATTCCTACAAGGATTTGGGATTACTATTGGTTGGTATGTTTGCATGGTTTTAAAGCATGAATTTGTATTTTGATAAAACTCATGGAACCATGGTTGTTGAACTGATTCTATGTAGAATTGATTATATGTGTAACTATTAGAGGATTTTATGATTGTTTTACTAGATTCTGGAACTGGTTTATGTTTATGTTGTGGTTTTATACCTCGATATGAGGTTTAGAGAAAGGACTGAAGTGATGGTTTAGACTCTATGATTTCAGAATATGGTATTGAGTTTTCCTAGTTTATGGTTGGAACTATGTTTAACAAGTTAATAGTTTGAATTTAAAGAGTTTTGATGATTGAATGATGTTTTTGATGATCAATAAAAGAGTTTTAGAGCGTGAGTTTCGACGAGATTTAAACGGTTGGCTGCTACATACTCTGTGGAGGTTTGGAATCTCAATGTCCACAAAGGGTGATGATCCCTTGGACATGGTTTGGCGCCATTATCTAAGGTTAAGGTTAGAATGAATGGATTCAAGTTTTAGAATATAACAAGTTTATTGTTAATAAGAAATGATATAGAGATTTAGATATAAAAGGATTTTAGAGCATGAATCTTTGTGTGACTTGAGGCGGTTGGCGGATACATATTCTGTGGACTTGAAATCACTAAGTATAGTTTCATAGTCAAGGTTATGCTAAGGTTAAGCTTTAGAGTTATAGAGATTAGAGCTCTAAGAGAATGAAATGGTTTTAAGAAGTTTCAGATTAATTTCCAGTAGCTATAGAGAAAGGCTAATGTTAACGTAATCCGTTAACCTCGTACCAAGTATGTCTAGGGCCAGTATTAGAGAGAAGGGACCTAGTGAGGTGCCCATTATTGTACACTGTGACAGAGATTATATCCAGAGTTTTGTTACGTCACAAATATTGTGCGTAACAGAGCAAAGATTTCTTTCTTAGGAGCTCTACCTTATGAGATTAGTTAATACTAGGTATAATAGTAAATTATGTTATAATGAGTTAATTAATATCAAATACGAAAGTTAACTAGTGGAATGACTTTCGAATTGATAAAGTAGTCATTTGAAAGTATGAAAGAGTTTATGGTTTTAAGCTTATATGATTTTAAGAATGAAAGTAAATAAAGGAAATCACTTTTGAATTAGTGAAAGTATATAAATATGTAAAAGGGGAAAGGTGATTGTAGACAAGAAAATGAATTAAAGAACTCGCTTTTATTGATTTCATGAAAGGATGATTTGAAGATATATTTATATAGAGACATGTAATTGCATAAGATTTTAGTACTTTTAATATTATTATGATTTATTTTATCTATTGCTCTTTGATGTCCCATGAAGGGAGTTTCAGGTGAGGCTCACTGAGTTTTGATATCAAAACTCACCCCTCATTTCTCTCATTTTTATAGATAAGAACAATGGCAGCCAATCATACACATCCACGGTAAAGTGTAATGGTAAGTTTCACCAGAGTGGAGCATTCTGATCTTATCTAGAGTGCTCCGGTCCGTAGGCAAGGTTCCGGACCTAGGGTATAGGTTGTTGCATTCCGCATATCATGATAAAACTTTGAAGTGTATTTCGATAGTATTTTAATGATATGAACGAATTTTAAATTTTGGATTGAAGACTTTATGAGGTTTTAGGTGTGATTCATATGATTTCAGAAAATAAATGATTGATCTAGAGAAAGTGAAATTATATTTTAAATAGACTCTTATGAACAGAGCATGAGTTTTCAAACATGATTATTTTGATTCCAAAGAAAAAGTGATTTGCATGTAGAAAAGCCAAGTTTTCTATGTTTCATGGATTTTGAAAACAAAGCATGCATATAGAGACGGTCAATGGGTCCAAGGCTGACGTGAAAATGTAATTTCTCACGTGGGTCATGCCATCGGGTCATGACATCATTCTTATATGCGGTCTCCAATGATGTCCAAATTTTTTTGGTGTCTTGGGTTTGGAGTAGAGATCATACAAATAATCAGTCAAGATATTCGAAATATGGCGATGACAAATTAATTCATCTTTTTCACGTTTCTTCCTCCTGCTCTTGATTTCCTCAGAATTATTTGGAGTAGGGTTAGGTAAAGATGATAAGTCTGGATCTAAAACATAATAGACCTTTAGTGCAGTGAGTAGGAACACCATCTTGTCCCTCTATCAAGTAAAATTCATCCAATCAAAACGATTAGTTTGATGTCTTGCTTAATAGGATATGGAGAAGATGAATTTCACTCCATTGGAATATCTCTTTAAAATTGTTAGAAATTGGATACAAAGAATAGAATATTTGGTAGCCTTTAAGGCGTGAATTATCAATCTTTTTAAAGAGATATTACTCGCACACTCTTAGGGAAAAGACATACAAGTCTCTTTTAAGGATACAACAAAGCCAAGCAAACTCTCTTAATAATTGTGTTTTTACCTGGAAATGTCGGTAAGTATGCAAGTAGCTCCAACGTTAAAGCAGGGGGTGGGGTTCTACAAAGACACTCCGACACTCAAGGAAGTAGATAAGTAGATGAGCGGGTGAGGAGTGGAGAAATAAGTTAATGTGTGGGAAAAAAGGATGATCATACACGCCCATTATATAGTGTGAGGTTACTAGATTAAATTGGAGGTGATCTTTTTTGAATGAGGGAGATACTCTTGTAATTTAGTCAGTACTAGATATGTTCTATATTAAATGAGAGACATGTTATAATATATGATATGATAATGGGAAGATCTTGTAAGGGATTTAAGAGATATCTTCCATTAAATCTAGGAAGATCCGCGAAAGAGGGTGCCATGTGGCCAACCTCTGGGGCTCATGACCAAGCTCAAATGGTTTGGTAAGGTATCCAGCCCATATTTTTAGTCCAGTATAAATTGTTGAATTTTCTGCATTAAAAAAGAGATGAATATAACATCTATTTATAGAGATATTTAGATACATTTTAACTAAAAAAGGGATACTAACATATATCTCTTCAAACATTAAAACCGTTGTACAGGAAGTTACATCCTCTCACGATTATGTTGCATCCCTTCACTTTAGGTGCATATTTATTTATTTCTTACACACACACAAACACATATTACAAACTACTCAACACTTATTATGCTTTTGTGTCTTCTATTAGAAATTTAATCTTAGATTTATATGCATTGATATGATATAGATAATGTTTCATTAACATTAGTAAAATTTTCATGTGAACTTTATCTATTTGTTATGTTCAACCCACTTATCATGTAAGTGTCCACATATTTGTTTTGATTATAATATTGTATAGTATAAGACTTGCTACTTCATCTTCATTAATATCTTATACTAATCATGAAAATAGACATAGCCGACAATCTTCTAGAGTAATAATACCCAGTTCCGATTCCTACAATCATGTACTATTTTAAAGATATATATTTCTTCATATATATTCTCAACTCTTGAGAATGAAATATTTAACAAGTATTTTATGAATATATTCTAATAAACATACATAAATTATAGATAAAAGAATAATAGATTGCTATTAATAGGAGCTAGTATATGGCCTCATGCAGAACAAAATATCTATTATTTTATTTATATAATTAAATCAAGTTAAAATTACAACTGATATAACAATATGTTTGGTTTTGCGGTGGAGGACCCAAAATCGATTTTGGGGTAGGAAAATGATTTTAGTTTGTTTTAGTCATGTTTGGTTCTCATAAACTAGAATCAATTCTTGTTCCTAAAATTGATTATGAGATAAATGAAAATTTTTTACTTTCTATCAGAATCAAATCTAGAGTAACTATCAAACATAAATCACTTTATTTTAAAATTAATTTTACAAACCCAGAATCAAACACACACTAAATATATCAGCTCTCGGACATACAACTAAAAGCTTCATAAAGCAATGACAGCCTCGACAAATATTTCAACACGATCAAGAGACTCGCTTCACTGACAAAACCACTTCATCAAGGATTAATACTTATTCTTGGTCTTCCAATTCTTTGATTTACATTGACTTCGCTTACATTACTAATAAGTAATAACAAACGACCGAAACAAAAGAAAAAAAAAAACTGAAATCTACATCCATCTCTCCTTTAAATACAGACAAATGTGAGAAAGAAATCATGTTTCTTGTTTCATTCTTTTCAAAGTCGGCTCTTTCTAATATGGGGCATGGACCTTGATGGTCCTTCAACTACACTAGCTAGTTGAGGCTTGTATATTCAATCTATTGATGAATTTGTGGAATTTATGTAAGTGATCCAAAATGAAAAGAACAAACGATGGAATTACATTTGACCCCATATTTGATTTCTCAATTACTGTCATAATTAACGCCAAATGATTTTAATAAAATAATAAAATCACACATGAAATTTGTTTATGAAAAATTTATCTTCGCTTTTACTCTTCAACAGTGCTTTGATTAGAGAGTAAATATGGATGTACAAATTATCTAGATGAGTTTAATATGTAAAATTACAAGTAAAACTCATTTAGTAATTTTTACCCTATTTTTACTCTCCAGCCACTTTGATTAATGGGTAAAAATAAAATGTGAATTTTTCATAGATAACTGTATATAAATATAAAACTCATCTATGAAAAATTGCTGCCTAATTTTATCCTTCAACTAGTTGTGGGG
This sequence comes from Dalbergia oliveri, assembly GCA_030441495.1. NCBI lineage: Eukaryota > Viridiplantae > Streptophyta > Magnoliopsida > Fabales > Fabaceae > Dalbergia > Dalbergia oliveri. The sequence goes on along the minus strand of JAMLFY010000013.1, from coordinate 16,188,798 downwards.
TAAATATAGAGGAAAGTTTTTCATGAACGTGCTCTATGTAAAATGATGCATAAAGTTCACATATGAAAATTTTTTTTTTTCCTAATTTCACTCCCCAATCACACACACACCATTAGTTGTCTTTTTTCCCTCTACCCGTTGATGTGGTTTTTGGTTATTGCATATGGGTTTTTTTTATGCATACAGTGTAAGCATGACCTTATTATAAATAATTGAATAAATAATTCTTTTAGCCCTAAAATTTTATAATTGACATTTATTTAGTCCTAAAAAAAATTTACTATCAATTTAATTATAACATTTACTAGCTCTGTTCTCAAACATGAATCTATTTTTAAAATTATACTTTTTCATAAATAATTGTCCATTTAAAAATCTAGACAATATTAATTATTTTCAACTATACCCCTATTAAGTGGAGGAGAGAGTAGTTAAGAAAGAGAGATAAAAGTAGAGGGCCATTTAGTAAAATATATCTAAATTATTCTAACATCAAGGCTTTGCTAATCATTTCCTTAATCCATATGCACATTTACCTAGACATTTATTTGAGAACAAAGATAGTAAAATTTAACTTCAATTTAGTTTGAACATTAAATTTCACTAATACTATTGTTCATTTGGATGATTGTTTAGAAAAAGATATTTTTTTAATTGATCTTTTTAAGTAAAATTTTTTGAAAATATAAAAGTTGTTTTACATTTAGATGTAATGTTAATTTATATTTTGATATAATATTAAAATATCTTTATTTATTGTCAAATATTTTTATGTTATATTAAAGATATTTTTCTAGAAGATGAAAATTTAAACTTCTTAAAAATATTTTTTCACTTTTTCCAGTGATTTTATTTTTAATTAAAAAATTACCAAAACATACTAAAAAATACAAAAATATATTCTTTACCAAAATAATAGCATCAAAACAAGCTTTATATCTCCAACTTTTCTCTACTGTTTACTTTGAACAATTGAGGGAAACATTAACTGCATATTTTAATTATTTTAATTTAGGAAACTATGTTGTAATGTTTCTAATTAATTCCCTTGTAGTTACTTTGTCAACCACATATTAATTAACCTCAAAATTACAAAATTTAATCTACTAAATACTCTCTCATTTTCACTCCATCTCCATTTTTTATTTTTTATTTTTATTTTTGCTGCAAACATCCATCCATTTCTTATATCAAGATGCATTAAATTTATTTTTCTAAAACTAAACCTTATGTAATTAATTGCATTTGTTTTTTTTAACAATATTATAATAATATAAATTTATATTTTAAATAGGGATAACATGGTCTATTCATACATCTTTCTTCCATCATCAAGATAATTTTATTATTTTTTAACCTATTTTTTTTAACAGATTAAGTGAAAAGGATGGAGTACCGTTTAAGGCTAGTGCATAGAAATTAAGTAAATAATTGAATAGTATTGATCCTTTAAACAAACTTAATCTAAAAGCTAAATCATATATCATATATATAATTCTAAAATCGGGTTTTGTAAGAAAGAAAATGGATGACATATCATTCAACCATGCATTTGATTTCTCGCCTATGAAAAGCCAATAAATACAACAATTATATCAAACAATTGATTTGGTAATAATAAGTGACAATAAGAAATTATAACCCTACTTAATAAATATAAAATGTGTAATAATTGACAATTAAAAATTATAATCCCGCTTAATGAATGTCAAATGCCTATCAAATAATTATAATTGTGAATCAAATAAATATGGATGCCAATCAAATTCATTACTGTGAAATGATAATCAAATAATTATAATTGTCAATGAAATAATTATGACTGTCAATCAAATAATTATATTCCCTCCCATAAAAGTTTTAAGAAGGTAGGCTATATAAGTATGCAAATTGTAGAATGAGATGTACTATTTAGCTCGAAGGAGAGATGTGTAGAAAGTGATGAATTGGAATTCAGCCAATAAAATCAAGACTTTATGCGAATAACACGAAAGCGAGAGAAATGGGTTGAGATATTTATATATAGTACAATATATTTTATATCATCTCCTTTTGTCGGTCTTTGTGATAGTGTTAATTTATGATTTTATAATATTTTTATTTGTCCTCACATTTTCAATATAATTCATTTTTGCTCATTATTCTATATTTTACCTTTCATCTTCTTTCTTTTTATTTTAGGTAATCATGGCTTAAAATCGATGAAATTCTACAAATTCAACTCATTAAAGAAAAGGAATACCTACACTTTTCCTGTGGCCTAACATAAGAATTTTTTAAGTTGGGTTGGATAAGATCTAATTTGTTGTTGTTAATGGTTTGATTTTGAAGCTCTTTGTTGATTTTTATTCGAATTTTTAGTTTACCTTTTTTGGTATAATAGAAATATTATTTTTTTTATGTTGTTGTTTAGAAAGTTATTTTTATTTTTTTTTTAACTGATAAGTTTAGCTTATTATTGGTTGTTGATAGACAAGTTCTTATATTTATACAATATTTTGATGGACAAGTTCTTTTGTTATCTATCGATGCTATAGATTGTTTAATTTCAAATTCATGGGATTGATTCCTTATCTATATTCAATGCTCCTATTTCATGGAATTGATTACCCACATGAAACAATAATTTTTTTCACACAAAAATATTTGATAAAGAATTGGGAAAAATTCGATTAGATTATTTTGTTTAGATTATTTTATTCAAAGAATGTATCAATTATAATAATTATACTAAGTAAAGTTAATTATACTTTATTACAAATTGTGTAGAGTAATTGTGGATTAAATCATTTTTCTAGATAATATAATGTGTGAAATTACTTTTAGATTTGAAATTTTTTAAACTTTTAATTTGAAATTGATATTAAATAATTGGTAATCACAGGTATAATTAATTGATTAGACTTGATTCAATGGAAAACATATTTTTTGAGTTATTTGTTTTAAAGAATAATATTTGATATAGAGCTTAATAATTATTTTGAAACTCAAAGTGACTTAATTACTACTTCATTGAAACTCTAAAATGACAATTATTTTGAAATAAAAATAAAACTCTAAAAAAATAAATTATAGAAAATAACTATCCACTATTGCAATCACTCATTATAATTTATCATTTAAGTGAAATTCTATTGACTTGATATGGTAAAATTATTTTACATTGTCAATACGTATGTAGAAATAAAACTATTATTATCATTATTATTAAAAATAATTATTATAATAATTAATGATAATAATATTAACAATAAAGTAACAACAATTTTTTTCTAATTAATTCACTCTTGTCAGCAGTTTGTTAATCACCAAATGATTATTTTCGAAAATAACAAACTCTAGCAGTGGACAATAAAGTCGAAAACCAAAATTCACAAAATACCACACATTCTATAAAATTGCAAAACAACACGGACCATCACGGTCCATAACTTCAACCTCCCTATTATTAGAAGGCACCTTCAAAGTCTTCAGAACAAAATAAAAGAACAAAGAACAAAAGGATATTAATATTACAAAGACTGAAAAAAAAAAAAAACGCAATATATACACTGCACCTTTTGCATACTTGAGACAACAAACACACCAAAAATATTACAAATTTAAACTGCCCTGAGTTGGGGCCACCGCTGAGTCTCCAGGATGAAGAGTCAAAACCTTTGGTTGAAACAGCTTAGTCAAAATGACTGTTAGAGTATGTTTGTGAGTTGGGATTTTGGAGAGAAAGGGAGGGGAAGGAAGGGCTTATAGTGTCTCATTTCAAAATCTAAACTCGCAAACATTAACGTTTGTCTATTCTGATTTTTGCTTTGACCTTCTTGATGTTCGAGAACGACTTGCATTTCTCCCCACAAATTTCAGAATCTCATCAATTATAATGACAGGGGATGCTACAACCAAAACCAAAAGCCACTCATTGAAGCTCAAGGGCACGATGCTAAACACTTTGGCTAGGAAGGGCACGTACAAGATCAAGAAGTGAAGACCAAATGACACTGACATTGCCAAAAGAAGCCAAGGGTTTACCCAAGGAGGCATTGTCAAGAGGCTTCCATCCTCAGAAAGGGCATTGAGGGAGTTGAACATTTCAATGGCTACTAACACAGAGAGGGAAAGAGTTGTAGCTTTCACTTTCCCAGCATGGAAATAGTCACAGGGGTCATCAAAAGAGATAACTCTAGAACCAGCTGTGAAGGGAGAGGCAGTGAAATTGTTCCATGTAGAACATTGATCCCAATTGGCAAGTTGGTTGTAAGTTACGAGAGTATGTCCATCCCTAGTAAGGTCAATACCCAAGAAGGAACCGTGTGTATACCATATGATGAAGATACCAACTGTGGCTAATCCAACATACATCCCAATAACCTGTTCAGAATAACAGCCGGGAGATAATTAGCATAAGTAATTCAGATAAGGAAGCAGAAACAAAAAGGAAGTTTTTGATTGGTTTTAGAGTAAAGGTTAATTTTGATCATACCTATTGTATATATGTTTTTCTGAAATTAAGAAGCTAACAATTTAATTCCTAAAGATACAAAACGTTGTTCAAATTAGTTCTTTAGGTGATTTAAGTTAATTTTTATGAGCATTAGGGAAATGTTCATAGCAATTAACTTGAATCACTTCTTTTAACTTTAGACACTAAATAGTTAATTTTCTAATTTTATCAAACAAAGTGAAGCACACACACCATTTCAAGGGTCATAAAAAATCTTCACCTACTATTTTCAATAAATTAAATCCATTGAAAACTTAAAACTTAAAAGTCTAACTTTTGGGTCAAAATTTTTTACTTTTAATACTTTAACTATGAAACTCATTAGCAAAAGGACAAAATTTACATCAAATTTTTTATCTTCATTTAAGCTATTTTACTAATCAAATTATGATATGAGACATTTTTTCTTGATATCAGTGCATACTTTTAAATTTTAAATTACTCATTTCAATAAAAATATACATTTGTCATAATTTGATCGGTGAAATGGATGAAACGGCTCTGATGTAAGTTTTGTCTAATTCATTGCAATATAATATCTTGAATATACCCAATAGCAAGTGTCACAGAAAGAAAACAGGGAACAAGACCAATTACCAGATAGCGGAACAAAATCCACACATTTATTAGCGAGTCATCACTATGACGGGGAGGCTTCATCACATCCTTATCTGGGGGATTAAATCCCAAGGCTGTTGCAGGGGGTCCATCTGTGACAAGATTGACCCACAGAAGCTGAACAGGTACCAATCCTTCAGGAATGCCTAGGGCAGCCGTTAGAAATATGGAAGCAACCTCGCCAATGTTGGAAGAGATCATGTACCTGCATAGTTAATTATTAATCACCACAAAAAACAAGGTTTCATCATTATGAAAGGCACCGAAAATGGGATAATAAGAAGGTAATTAACAAAAATAGATAACCAGATAATAAGTATTAACCTGTACTAGATGAGAAGCTATGCAATGCTTCTTGAGATTTTAGGTGCTAAAGGATTAGAGAAAGCTTGTTTTGTTTGAATTTTCAGTTTTTAGTTTTCATTTTCAGTTTTTTAGTATTTCCTTCATAAAAAACTAAAACTGAAAACTGAAACCAACCAAACAGGCTAAGCAATGTAGGATTGTTAGAAAGAAGGCTTAGGCAACAAATTTTCTTGGTGCATTAGCTGCACCAAACAGAATAATGCTTCTCCTGACCCTCAAAGAATCAATTATGAATAACTCTTATTTAGATTAAATCCAAATACCCGATTAATCAAGACTTGCTAGTCATAAACAACATCCAGTCCTCACTGCAAAAGAATTATGATAGATGAAATGTAATCTACAACTTATATCACATCTTCCACGCATCCCCATTTTATACTATTTGCTTAATATTCCTAGAGAAAATTCTAAGGTGACAAGGTCTGAACTGAACACAAATTTAGCAGGCTCAGAGAGAAACAAACGGACACACAGAAGCAAAAAGCTAAGAACATTTTTCCCTCTGTTTAGCCCCTCGGATCATAAACTAAAATAGGCTAGAAATATAGAGTAATATAACATATTGTACCATATTCAAAGTAATGGTTGGTCTATGAAATAAGCAGTCATCGAGTTACAAATGTACCAACCCAAGCACAAACCATAGACGTGGGGAGGGGAGAAATTAACGAGAATATGTTCTAATATAACCAGTAACCACATAGCCATTGAGAGCTACCAAAAAATTATAAGGACAGACTGGTTGACCTGATAAAAGCCTTCATGTTATTGTAGATAGATCTACCTTCACCGATAGCAGCAACAATTGTACTAAAATTATCATCAGCCAACACCATATCCGAAGCTTCCTTTGCCACCTATATTGGATTATCAAAATCATAAAAATGAGTGGTAAGCACAAACAACACAAATCCCACATTAGTATAAAATATAAAATGATATGAAAGATTTCTTAGGACTGAGACAACAAAAACAACAAACCAAAGGCAATCACAAGGTCATAATAAAAAAGAAATAGAAATGAAAAATACCTCGGTCCCAGCAATGCCCATTGCAATGCCAATATCAGCAAGCTTCAAGGCAGGTGCATCGTTAACACCATCTCCAGTCATGGCCACCACCTCCCCTTCCTCTTTGAGCAGCCTCACAATTTCTTGCTTGTGCCCCGGTTCAGCCCTTGAAAACAAAAGCCCACCACTCTGTCTCAGATGAGCTTTTCTATCATGTAGCTCCATAAACTCTTTACCTGTTATACTTCTAGAACTAATATCTTCAAGGGCTTTAAATACACCTATGTCACGGCATATAGCTTCTGCTGTGTTCTTGTTGTCTCCGGTGATAACCATAACACAAATTCCAGCTGCTCTGCAGTCCTGAATTGCCTGGTGTACCTCTTCCCTAGGAGGATCCTGATCGAAAGCAAATCAACATTCAAAATTTAAAAAACTATCACACCAAACTACAAGAAAAAAGATGAGAAAGCACAAATTGTGAAATGACAAGGTTGAAACTTACCCTCAATCCAACCAAGCCAACGAAAATAAGATCACTTTCAATTGATGAATAGTTGGAAGGATTAAGCAAAAGATGGTGAGCAGGATGATCATCATTGCCACTGTAGCCTTCAAACGCAGGGAGGTCATCCTTGTATGCAAATCCCAAACAGCGTAATGCACCGGTTGACATTTCATGAAGAGCTTGCAATACAATGTTCCTAGCATTACTGTCCAGTTTCACAACAGAACCATCACGCAACTGAATTTTAGTGCTTCTTTCCAACACATTTTCTACAGCACCCTATCAAATATCAAGCCCAATCAACCAAGGGTCAGTCTAAGATATTCCCGAGCAGAAGAAAAAGTTAAAAACAAAATGTAACAGCACAGGTATGCTTAGATATAGAGCATGCAACAGAAGCTGTCCAAAATATACAGTAATAAAGGCAAAACAAGACTGTGAAGGACAAGACTAATATACAGGGGCCGTAAAGACCCAGTGCATTGGAATTTAATTTTAAAAATACCAAGCAGAAATTCAAAAGCACTTCATTGTAAAAGATCCATTTTACCGCCATTGAATTGGCAAGTTCAGTCAAAATAGTCACTACCAACTGATCATGCTCAAGTGCACGTAGGAATGCTCTTTATTTAGTCAAGTATTATGAGTATGTTTGAAATCAAATTTGTTACATATTGATTTCAATTACAAATGATTTTTTCTTGTTTGGATAGTTATAAAATATAAATCGGTTTGGTTTTGATTTTTTTTTTTATTTAGTTGACACAGAAACAAAAATCCGATTAAGTTTGGTTTGGATTTGAGTGGATTTGATTTGATTCCAGTGTTTTTTCCTCCTTGAATTGACAATTTCACCTTATTAATAGTCACTAAACATATTGGATTCATGGTTGATGTTTCCAAAAGAAGGAAAATGAAAAATGATTCAAATGTCATTATTTTAAATGAGTATTAAGCATAAAAATTGAGCTAATTATAATTTTTAACTTAATGAGCTTAATTTCTATGCATTGATAATGTATAAACTTTTTATGCCATCATTCAATCATGTATTACTATATTAGCATAAATGGTTAAATCTGACACACTAATTAAAAAATCATGCAAATGGAAGAATTTGATTGGATGACATTATAAATAAACTTGAATATTGCCTATGAATCAAAATTGAACTATTTAAAAATTCTATTCTCTCTCACACATAGGTTATGTTTGGCAAAGGAAAAAAATAGAGAGAAAGGAAATAGAGTGGAAAGAAATGGAGAGAAAGAAAGTTGAGGTGATTTGTATTTTCTATAGATATATTTGGATGAAAGGAAAATGGGAATGAAGGAAATAGAAAAAAATTAATTTGTTTTATTTGTTTAGATGGAAAAGTGAAAGGAAAGAAAGAACAATAATATCAAATGACTTTTTTATCCTTATGTTATAAAAAAAATAAAAGATTATTTTTTATAGAATTATCTAAAAAATTATTGAAAAATTAAAATTAGATACAATTTTGTCATAAATTTATCTATCAAAATAATATAAATAAATATAATAAAAATTGACTTTATATATATCTATATATAAAAGCATTCAAGTCAATATCTTTATTTTATATTTAATAATTTTATTAATTAATATCAAATAGAAAATATAATTATTTTTTAATATAACAAGTTTAGAATAATGTCAAGCTAGTAAATAAGATAATATAATTATTCAAATTTATTTAAAATAAAAATATTAAAGTCACGAATATTAGAGATAGTGATTTAAATAAGCATGGGTATTTTTGAAATATGTAAATATCACCTTCTTCCACATTTTTCCATCCAGGGAGAAAAAAATTTGGGTGGATCCAACATGTTTTTGCACTATTCAACATTTCTCCTCCCAATTTTCTTTGCACTAAACGACAGAAGATTAATTTCTTCCTCTTCTTTCCTTCCTTTCTAATCCTTCTATTTCTTTTCAAACAAACACGGTGATAATGTTTTTGTGAGTTTGGGAACACTTGCTAGTTGCTATAAATACATTGCCTATAATTAAATTTCATAGTATCAAAAAGATAAAAATTTGCAAGGAATTCCCCTTGCAAATTATTTCACTACAAAATTGTAGATATAAACTTTTCACTACAAACCACAGTGAAAATCCTACAAAATCCCACTTCCACGCTATAATGTGTCTAATTAAAGAACAGGTTCTCTGGAGGAGTAAAATGTTTTCTAGTAGGACCCAGGGAAACAGGAAGACTGTACCTTTACCAGCAGAGACCTTTTTCCTGAACCAGAGCCCACAATAACACCCATTGACTTCCTGTCGCGATCAAACTCAAGAGTACCAATCCGACGGTCATGTTCATTCCACCATTCGCAACAACCTTAATGAAAAATTTAAGACATATGACAAGTTAGTTTTATCTTTCATGTGTTACTCCCAAAAATAAATTGCTTCAACTCAAGTACAACCTTATTATTTTCTCATTAAGCATAAAGAACAAAATTAAGAAACTTTATTTTTTTCTGAAAGTTAAGGTATATTCAGAGGAGAGGGGACATTAAACCATTAGCTTTGACATATCACCAGTTCACCACAGATAATTCAGGACAGAAGAAATAACCAAAAGATTCAACTTACTTAGCAAGGTAGTAGCACTTGCTGAATGTACATCCTTGGATCTTTGAGGAAGGCCCATCTTCTCCACCAGAACCTGAGACACTCAGAAGAAGCATAAAACACTGTTAAACAACTCAATCTGCCACCAAAAGATTAGAAAACAACACCAATTTGCTAATTCCAAATCCACGTCATAAAATATCAGACGAATTTGTCAACGGCCTAACACAACCCTCGTCATTTTTATCTGGGCTTGGGCCTGACTATGCTAGGCTTTGTTGGTAATTCCAAATCAACACTCAAAATTAATAAATAATAATGATTCATAAGGATGGGAAAATAGCTAATATCACATGATGAAAAAACAGGGGAAATTGGGCAAACAACATAGAAAGGCCTCACCTTCAAGGCTGCTTCAGTAGGCATTCCACTAGCAACAAACCTATGCTCTGAGTGTACAATTCCAGCATCATTACAAACCGCAGATATTTTCGCTATCATCTCAAGATTATCATCCAATCCACCCATTGGCCAGTCCTCAATTCTACCATCAGATGGATTGTAAGTAGTCCCTTCCACCTTGAACGACCGCAGCGTGTCTGCCTCATCACCAACCGCCACTAGCCTCGCCACCGCCATCTGATTCGTCGTCAACGTCCCCGTCTTATCGGAGCAAATCACGGTAGTACACCCAGAGTCTCAACACTCGTCAGCTTCACAACAAGCGCATTCTTCCGAGCCATCTTCCTCGTGCCTAACGCAAGGCACGTGGTGATAACCGCAGGCAATCCTTCAGGAATCGCCGCAACCGCGAGCGCAACCGCAATTTCAAAGTAGTAAGTACACTTCTCAAAAGAAAAAACAAAGTTCCTCGGCCAGCCATCAACATATTCCCACGTGAGGAAATACTTAACATTGATGACCCAAACAACGGCACATATAACCCCAATTATCAAAGTCAAAGTCTCCCCAAACTCATTTAGCTTCTTCTTCAGCGGTGTATCCTCTTCACTCTGCGCCGCAACTTGAATCTGAGAATGAATTTTACCAATCTCAGTCTCCATGCCTATCTGAGTAACCAAACAGACGCAATAACCGTTAACAACCGTAGTTCCCGCGAAAACCATACAACTCTTTCCTTGAATAACAGCATCTTCTGGAACAGGTTTGTTAGTTTTGTTAACAGCTTGGCTCTCTCCGGTTAGAGATCCCTGTTCTAACCGCAGAGTGGAACTAACTAACTCAACAACACGCATGTCAGCGGGAACCTTGTCTCCAACCTTAAGCTCCACCACATCACCGGGGACGAGCTCCCTGGCAGGCAAACTCGGAATCTTGATTCCGCCGCGAATCACGGCGGCGTGCTCAGATTGGATTTCCTTCAAGGCTTCGAGCGCGCTTTTCGCGTTTCGCTCCTGCCAAACGCCGACGACGGCGTTGACGATGAGAATGAGGAAGATGACGAGGGGCTCTACGAAGGCCAGGATCTCCGTCTCGCCGCCGGTGTCGCCGTCGTACCAGGTGAGGACGAAGGAGGCGATGGCGGCGGCGAGGAGGATGCGGACGAGCGTGTCGTTGAACTGTTCGAGGATTACGGACCAGATTGATTGTCCCTCGTGTTTTTCGAGCTCGTTCCAGCCGTGGACTCGCCGGCGATTCTCGACCTCGCCGGAGCTCAGCCCTGAACGGAGCTTCACCTCGAAGTGGTCCGCACAATCGCGAACGTCACGAGCCCACGCCTTGAACGCCGCGCCGTGGGAGTTTTCGGTTTCTCCGTTTCCGTTATACTCTCCTCCTTTCCCCATATCGGCAATTTCTCGGCGAATATCCTTCTCGCCGGTTAACTCACGAGAAAATAGTATGCCAGTGGCTTCTTTTCGAATTTGGGAGATTGGGAAATCTGAAAGTACAAAAGGACATGTATTTGAGCAACAAGAGAGAGAAGGAGTGTTCTGTAAGTTACTAGTTTCGGAGAATCGCAGGTTTTTTTTTTTCTCTCGTGAAAATTGAAATTTGAAAGTGAGGGAAAAGAGGGGGCACACCTACAGTTTAAATAGGACAACCCAAAATGGTTACCTGTATTTCTTAAATTTTACGTACCGATTGCTCTGAAAAAAATATTAGATAAATCGATTTCTCTGTAATAAAAAGTACCCGCTAATTAAAAAATACCCAACAAATTTATTCTTACGTACAGGTATCAATTTAATCTTCTTATGATATTTTAGAAATTAATTTATTCAATATCTTAATTAATAAGAATTTCTTGAATATTTTTTAATAGAAATCTAATCTGTATCCCACAAAATTTAAGGGGAACTATTTTAGGAATTTTGTACTCCTTTTCTATTGAAATCAGTATTTGTTGTAAACAATAATGACTAATTTCTCATCACGAAAGATCTCCTAAAATAGTAAATAATTAGCCATGAAATGCTTTATTTCCAAATTCTCTCACAAAATAAAAAATATGGGCTAGTATTATGTCGCACCTCCTCATTCGAATTTTGTCCTTTAACAACAAGAAGAACCGGCTACTCGCTCGGCTGCGCATCTGACGATAAATTTATTTTTAGATTCAACGCTTCGGAGAATAATTTTTAAGAAAAGATTAATAATATCTATCGTAAGTTAAAATAATGGTTTAGGGAATGAGATCGTTTACTGGCTTTAAAGTAGGGTTTAAGTCGTTGTAAACAGAAATTTCCTGGAACCTTCGTGCGGGATTAAAAAATTACCGATACCACAAAGTAATTCACGCGAGCGTGACGGTTGTTTCATTGATTGCGATGTGGGGAATTGCAAAGTTTTGCTGATCAAGTGATGTGATGTGATGTTGCCTTCTTATTAGCAGATCAAATATGTGCGTATTCCAAGTTACTGGCCGCGTGTCTTATTCGCTGCGCATGTAGATTGGTTAGCGTATCAAGGAACGTGTCACACGCTCTATTCGAAAGTATAAATTGGACTAAACAATTATTTAACATTTTTAAGAAAAATGATATGCAATTATCTTTATACTTATACTAAATACTTATATTTTACTACCGAATAAATTTAGCATATAAAGATAGTATAGATATGGAGGGTTAATTTTGATAAGAAAAGGAAAAAACAACCCAAAGTAAAGAAAAAGCCATTCACTCTCTCTTTCTTATTTCACCTTCTCTCATCCACCAAAATTTTCATTTTCTCTCTTTACATTTTTCTCTCTAGTTCTTCATCATTTACAGAAAAGAAGAAGAAGGAGCATAAAGATATTCACAAGGACAAAACTTATCCTAAATACATAAAGACTTATTCAATTTGATTTTTTATGTGTTTGTGGTTTATGTCTTGAGATATAGATGATTTTTTTTTTTTAGTTTTTTAACAACAAAATGAATTAAGAATGGTTCTACTAAAGCTAAATTTATTTACGGTTGAAAATTGGAGTTAAAAAGTTGTAAATGTATGTTACAAAATATTGTAATCATATCAAAAAAGTTGTAAATCATTGCACAAAAGCTATAAACCATAGCAAAATATTGTAAACCAAGTGAGGACTCTATGTTTTCATAATTTTATAAATATAAAATATACCTAAATATAATAATAAAATTAAATTTTAGTCATTAGCAATATAATTATTAGTCTTATTTGGTGTTTAATTTGATTTGTTGTGGAAAAGTAAGATCATTTATATATAATCACACCAGGTACATATAACGCCATTTTTAAAAACATAATCTAAGTTTAAAGATTTTAAAATTAGATCAAATAGGAAATTTAAAAATTAGATCAAATGGTGTAAACCAATTGAGGACACATAAAAATCATGTTGTTGAAAATTGGAGTTGAAAAGTTGTAAATTACGAAATGTTGTAAACAATATGTAAAAAGTTGTAAACCATTACACAAAGTTATAAATCAGTAGCAAATGTTGTAAACAATTGAGGACTCTTTTCATAATTTTATAAACATAAAATAGACCTAAATATAATAATAAAATTAAATTTTATTCATTAGCAATATATTTATTAGTCTTATTTGGTGCTTAATTTGATTTGTTATGGAAAAAAAAGTAAGATCATTTATATATATTCACACATACATATAACATCAATCTTAAAGACATAATCTAAGTTTAAATATTTTAAAATTAGATCAAATAGGAAATTTAAAAATTTTAAAACTATTAATAATATTGTATTAATAAAATTCACAATTGTATGAATATAAAATAGAACTAAATAATATACTAATAAAATTTAATTTTTATTTATTTGTAAAATTTAATTTTAATTGAGAGTGTTGTGTTAATTAGACTAATAATGACAATTATATTTATTTATTTAGTAATGAGATTGTTGTGTTTACTAAATTTAGTTTGGTTTATATAATCAAATATATTTTTTAAAGTTTTATAGCTTAATATAAATACTATTTAAGAGTTTGAATAGGTGAAAACATAAGCCCTCAATTGGTTTACAACATTTTGCTATTGGTTTACAACTTTTTGTGCAATGGCTTACAACTTTTTACATATTGGTTTACAATATTTCATAACACACATTTACAACTTTTCAACTCTAGTTTTCAACAACCTAGTTAGTAATTGTTCTTAATTCGTTTACAACATTTTACTACTAGTTTATAACTTTTTGTGCAATGGTTTACAGCTTTTTGCATCCTTTTATAACTTTCGTAACATGCATTTAATTTTTCAACTTTTTCAACAATAATAGTAAATCTCGCTTTTGAGAGTCATTTAATTCGTTTGTTTTTTAAAAACCTAAAAAAAAATAATCATTTATATCTTGGGACATAAACCATAAACACATGAAAAATCAAATGGAATGATTTAAGTCTTCATGTGGGGATTAGTTTAATGCACTGCCAATAGATTTTGATTCTTCTTATTCTTCTTTCTCCTGAACAATGAAGACGGGTGAGAGAGAGAGAGAGAGAGAGAGAGAGAACGTAATATAGAGAGATAATAAAGGCTTTGGTGAGCAAGAAAGAGAAATAAGAAAGAGATAGTGAACAAGTTCTAAAAGGAAGAAATGGTCGTTGCTTATTCTTCTTCCTCCTCCAAAACAAGAGAGAACTGGATAAAGAGATACAAAAAAATGAAATTTTTGATGGGTGAGAGAAATAAGAAGAGAAAATGAGTAGGTTGAAGGAACATTGTTTTTTCTCTTTCTTTCTTTACTTGCCCAAATTGCCTTAGGTATCTCATGGTATATACATACGCTTTTTTCATTTAACTTGGTGTATGTATTTGGTGTAAGTGTGGTAGTGGACGTGTATCATTCCTCTTAAGTTGAGATTACTTTCATCATAATAAAATTGTTGACATCAAGTTAATTATAAAACTTTTTTATATTAATTTTTGACATTAATTTAATCATAGTATTTTTATTTTGATATCAATTTAGTTATTTCATCAAAATAGAAATTTCTCAAAATAACTAAATTGATGTGAAAATAAAAAATGTAAGACTAAATTAATATTTAATTTTATTGGAACTAAATTGTTGTCAAATTAAAAGTATTAAAAATAAAATAGTTATTTACTCTATATATTATGAAGAATTTTTCATGCATTGTATCTTCTAATTTCACCTAATCATATATTATTAAGTAGTAAAAGCAATTAAGTTGCACATTTATTACTTAAAAGATCATCCAAATGAGAGAATTTGATTAGATGATAGTGTAAAAAAGTTTTACATTGGTAGTACATCAAAATCAAATTCAATTATAAATTATAAAAGTGTTTGTATTTAAATATTGAATTTAATTT
Organism: Dalbergia oliveri; assembly: GCA_030441495.1. NCBI lineage: Eukaryota > Viridiplantae > Streptophyta > Magnoliopsida > Fabales > Fabaceae > Dalbergia > Dalbergia oliveri. Next base: position 16,173,400 of record JAMLFY010000013.1, on the reverse strand, counting down.
TGATTAATGACAATGTAAATTTTTTTATAGTGTCATCCAAAAATCATCTCATTTTAATAACTTTTCAAGTAGTGGGTGTGCTGTTTAGCTACCTTTATTGATATAGTAAGACATGATTGATGACAATGTTAAAATATTTTACATGTTAATACATCAAAAGTAAACTCTTAAATATTTTTAATTTAAAATTGTATTCATATGTATTAACTAGTTTTTAGATGTAGTATAAATTATGATTCTTGTAATTTTGAATGAGAAAGATGGTTAAATTGATTGTTAGAATAATATATATTAATGCTCTTAATCAATATGTTATGATCTAGTAACACATTGTATAAAGAGTTTAATTTTGATTTGTTTTCAAGTGTCATCTAACCAAATTATTATATTTATATAATCTTTTAAGTGGTGGGTTTAAAAATTAATCATCTTCTCTCATATGATAATATATAATCAGATGAAAGTGTAAAACTTTTTTATACCATTAGTGCCTCACAATTAAATTCTTACATAAATTTATTCATCAAATATTTTGATGCTATAAAATAATAATTAACTTAATAAAGTTTAATGAAATAAGATTATAACTTAATTTTGATGCATTTAAGAGTAAAATAGTTTTACACTTTCATTTAATCATATATATACTTCTGTTTATAAAACTTTCAAGGTAGTAAGTGGTTGAGTCTAACTCTTTTGGTGATATGGCAATATATAGTTGGATGTCTGTATAAAATTTGTTTACATTGATAATGTATATAAATTAAATCCATAAGATTAAATTGAAGGCATACAAAAGTGCAGATTTACAAGAAAGGGTGGCCGAAGAGAAACTAGCCTAGTAAGAAAGTAATAAGGATAACAAATTAGCCTACAGACAAACTGGAAATATGCTGTTACCGATAGATTTTACCGACGGATTTTATGATGTTATAGACGGAATTTTGAGTTCCGACGGAATTATTGACGGATTTTATCAACGGTAATAACGTAACGGTAACTATTACCTGCAGATATTTTCCGTCGAAAAGTTACCAAATTTTTGGCGGTTTTTTTGAAAAAATCCGCGATAATAGGTACGACATAATCGCCAAGAAAATCGTCAGAGAATATTACCAGCGGATTATTATTCGTTCCTGCGGATTTTTCCGTCGGTAAGTTTTTCAATATTTTATTTATCGCGGAAAAATTCGTCGAAAATATTTTAATATAAATTTTGCATTTTTTTAAAAATATAGCGGTGGATTTTTTCCGCGATAATTTGAAAATGAAATCTTTTTTAAAAAATCTAATTTTTCAATGAAAAAATCCGTTGGTAATTAGTTTTTTATTTTTATATTAAATTTTGTTTTTTATGTTTTATTTTCCTGAAGGATTTTTTCCGTCGGTAATTATCTTTTGTAAAAATTATTTTGGCTTGTAATTTGAATGTTCCTATTTTTACCAACTTATATTTTATTTAAAGCTAATCATAAATATATAAATATATTTAATAATGAAAAACTATTAAAAAAATGCTTAATAAATAGAAAACGCAATAAATTTAAATCCAAGATTTAAAATAGATAAAAGCTAGAAAGTCTACAAACAGAAATATAAATAGTTCAACATATAAGAAATAAAGAAAAAACAATAACTCAAATCAAGAGTAGTCTCAGCATCATCATCGTCAACATCACCGTCACCATCACCATCACCATCATCATCATTATCATCATCATCATCATCATCATCGGTGTTTGGCGGAGAAGGCCAGCCTCATCTTCTTCCACCAAAACATCATCTCTTTCTTCATCTGCTTCCTCAATCTCATCTCTTCTCCTTCATCTGCTTTCTTATTTCTCTCCAAGGCCTTTTCCTTGTCCTCCATCTTCTTTTGCATCTCCTAACTTCGTTATCTCTCTACATTCTTCTCTTGCATACGATGAAGTTTCGCATTGAGCAGGTGAACTTGCTCGCGGACCTCACTATCTTCGCGTGGACCCAGTGCTTGTAGATGCGTCAGCGGAGGCAGAGGATAAACTACTAGAATAAAATGACCTCATGCCATAGATGCAGTTCTTATAAGGACCCAACTACCTCTTGCCATAGTTGGTCCCCATCAATCGTGGGCACTCTCCTCCAATTCTCTCTCCCACTGGGTCGTAGCCTCCTGATAACGCTACTCATAAGCATGCTATAAGAAAATAAAATTAATTAAACATCTATCAAATATATGAAGTAATAAATTAAATATATATACAAACAATAAGTGCTCAGAACATATATACCCAAACATTCTTTGAGCGAGTATCAACCCATGTCTTGTCTGCCTTGCGCATATGAGTCTTTCTGAACAACTTACTCTGTGGGTGGCCTCTTTAACTCATTAGCCTGCATTTTGAGTGAACATTGATGACATTAGTAACTGAAAATATAAATTTAACAAGATTCATGAACGAACATTTAAAATAATGACTAAACCATCTGGCGACGTGTAGACTCGATAGTCAGCTGAACCACCACAATGAACAGATCCACCCTTTGCGACGCTCTCTCGCCTTAGCCTTCAAAGACTTCTCTTTAAATTTATCACTTCTCTAATATTGCCACAAATAGTCTAGGCTAGCTTGATTTATCCACCTGGGGTCTCGTCTCGCCGTTCTCAATGTCGATGTACATGTCTTGTAGCCTGTCAGCTGCCCTGGATTTGAAGAGCTTAAACATGTAATCTTCATCTTTGGGATGGATGATGAAATGGCTCTACACATACACATGGAAATAAAAAATGGTAATTAAAAGTAGTTTATAAAGTAAATCATACATTTTTATAATAATTATTTTATTTTACCTTGCACTCATAAACCAGCGCAACTTCTCATTCTTCGCAGCTTGCCAAATGACTCCGGCCGTTCATACAGTTTTTGGATGGTGTGTGTCACCTCGTGCATGGCCCGTGTGGTTGGATGCCAACTGCATAGCAAATAGTACAAACTAATGTTATTATATATCAAGAAATTGTTCAAATTATTACAACAAGATTCATGAGTTGAACAATTAAATTACTTACCTGTTCTTACCAAGACGTACAAGTGGTACCCGTTGCTCCCTGTGGACCCATGTCCTAATTGCCCTCCTCGGAGCCACCAACTGCCTCGCTTTAGCACCCCTTCTCGATTCATGTGTGGGGGTGGGGATAATCTGCCAATGGTTGTGGTGGTGGTGGAGGTGAAGGCACGACTCGGTCACATGCCTAGGAGAAGGGACCATGGTAAACTCCTGATGGGCACGAGGTGGTGGCATGGAAGGGCTAGAAGTGGATGTGTGAGCCACTGTGGTAGATGCCTGAGTGGGAGGGGTGATTGTTGATTATTGGGACACCTTACCCTTACCCTTGCCCTTGCCCTTATTTTCCCTTTAGGTACCATATCTGAAAAAGAAACAACAATGTATTACAAACCAAATAATATGATAATTTAAAATAAAAAGATGCAAAAAGTATGAGAGTAGTAGATACAAAGCATTTAATCTGAAAGGGAGGACTATCTTCATCATTCTCATCTCAACATCATCCTCAAACTCATCTTCCTCGTCCTCCTCATCACTACCATTGCTTACGTTGTGTTCACTCACTAATTGATCACTAGAAGAGTGAATTATCTCAACCTCACCTGAATGGAATGTAAACTTGGCAATGTTCCTGTATCAACTACCTAAGAGGGACTGGATCATTCACTTGAAAAGCATCATCAGGTAGTTCTTCGACCTCAACTCGACCCCTAGGTTTAGTTTTCATGACCATCTTCCAATCCTTTCTGCACTTACCAGGGTATGATACATAATATACCTGTCTTGCATTCTGAACAATAATGAAAGGATCATATACACCGTATCTTTTCGTATGATTCACCTCGATAATTTTATATTGGTTGTGTATGCATGTTCATAAGGACGTCTTGGGTCGTACCAATCACAACTGAACATATTCAATCTCCAATATTTGTTTGATTACTCCATACCAATCACCCTCCCACCTGCATCCCTCTGACACAAACCCCACTATTGTTCTTTGCTTCCCCTTAGCCCCATTCAAATGTATGAAACTTATATCCATTCACATAATACATTGGCCAACTGTTTGCTTTGTTAGCAGGACCCCAAGCCAAACTTTGCAAATAAGGACATGAAACATTATTGTTTTTATCAAACACCTACATGAATAATTGAAATTCAAACATCAACACAAAAGATGACAACTAGAACATGTGTATGGTTTTGGATCAAATGGTTGCTAGAAAGTGAGGTCACATACAAATGATCTGAACCATGCTGGAAATTGTGAAAGGGTGTGTCGCTCATCAACTTGTTCAAAATACCTGTAAATTAAATATTGTAGGTAAAATAAGATTTGATTTATGTTAGGGAATCAACGATTGAAAGTAATACATTGATATCACTTACGTTTTAAATGGTTGCACTTCATCACAGTTGATTAAGATATGCAAATGCGCAGCATGTTTCTCTCTCTGATAGCCAATGGGGTTTGGATTTTCAGCTGCACGAACTAATTGAATATAGACAAAGTATGTTGAACTGAACTTTCACCCCTATCATCATTTCGACCAACCCTTGTTCGTCTAGATTGAACATGTGGCTCAAAGTAATATGAACAAAAGAAAGATGTCTCCTTAGAGATATATGCCTCACATATGGAACCTTCTACTTGAGCCCTATTTTTGACAATTCTCTTGAAACTTCCAATATTTCTTTCAAAGGGATACATCCATCTATTGAATTGGCCCACATATCCGTGCTTCGTATGCTAAGTGTACGGGCAAGTGTTCCATAGAATCAAAGAAACCGGGAGGAAATATTTTCTCTAATTTGCATAGAATTATAGGGATGTTTCTCTCCATAATTAAGAGATCTTCAACCCTCAGAGTGGACGAGCATAGGTCTCTAAAATATTGACTCAATTCAGTCAATGGCTTCCAAACAGGGAGAGGTAATTCTCTAAATGCAATAGGAAGTAAACACTCCATGAATACATGACAATCATGACTCTTCATGCCAAAAAATTGTCCTTGTGCAATATTGGCGCATCTACCCAAGTTAGAGGCATAAGAGACATTCTCAACTCTTGCATCCACCTACACACGTTGCTTTATAGAGGTTAGTGTGTAACTCGCCTTCGGCTTACACACACGGCCATTATGGTAACTTCTATAAACTCAACTCAGGTCTCTTACAATAATCTGCTAAATCTTTCCTTGCTTTCACATTGTCTTTAGTCTTATCAATGTCCATCAGTGTTTATGATGTTATCACACACATTTTTTTCCACATGCATTACATCAATACAATGACGAACTAGATTATCCCCCAATAAGGCAGCTCTCAAAATATACTTTGTTTGGTCCAATTATGATCTATCCCATATCCTGGAAATCGTATGGATTTACCCAGTTCATTTTTGGAAAGTCTCTAACTCTTTGCCAAACTTGATTACCGCTTAGCCTCACAGGAGGCTCATCACATTCAATCGTCTTCTTTTAAACGCTTCCTTTTTACCCTAAATTCATGATCAAGGTCCAAAAACCTCCATGGTCAAACCACGAGTTTTCGACCATGTTTCAATGTGAATGCATTTGTATCCTCCATAGATTGGACATGCCAATTTTCCTTGCGTAATCCAACCTGACAACATTCCATAGGCCGAAAATCATTAATAGTCCACATCAATGATGCCCTAAGCAAGAAATTTTGTTTCATGGAAATATCATAAGTTTGTATGCTTGAATACCATAACTCTTTAAGCTCATCAATCAATGGTTGGAGGTAAATATCAATCTTGGCTTTGGGATTATTGGGCCAGGGATTATACAAGTTAGAAACATGTAAGGATCTTTCATGCACATTTCAGGAGGGAGATTGTACGGTGTAACAACCACAGGCCAGCAGGAATAGGGTTTGCTAAATTGATTATTCGAGTAAATCCGTCTGCAAAAGCCCTAACCTAACATTCCTAGGATCTGAGCAAAATCAGGATAAGTTAGGTCAAAGTGTTTCCAGGCTTCACCATGGGAAGGGTGGGTCATGACACCATCATTTCTCTTATTCTCAAAGTGTCATCTCATATGAGATGTTGAACTCATTGAAGCATACAACCTCTTTAATCTTGGAATTAGGGGCAAATAGTGCATTCTTTTATAAGGAACATCCTTATATCTTCCATTTCCAGATCTTTTTGGTTTGAACCTAGGGCTTTCACAAAATTTGCATTGGGTTAGGTATGCATCATCTTTATAGTACAACATGCATCCTTTCAAACAACAATCTATTTTTTCTGATTTCAACCAAGTTTTGAAACTAATTTCTTGGCCTAATAGAAATCCTTTGGAAGAGAACTAGATTATGGACAAATCTCACTCATCAATGTTGCCCACTGGTCAAACGAATTTTGACTTTGGTTAGCTTCTGGACTTTATAGCTAACATTCTAACTAGGAGACAACTCCGAGTGTACACACCCTTCCCATAAAGGGGCTTTACAGCCTCCAATATAGAGAAAATTTCTCAACCTAGCATTAGGAGCCTCAATAGAAGGTTCATAATCTGCATAAATTGAGGACCAACTGCATCATAAATCATTTCCTCATATCTTTTAGAATATCCTCCCAATTGATATTTCCCTGACATGCTCACCAATATTAACTCTACTTGAACTACCTCCAACATATGTATTTTCAACACTAGCATGTTCAAAATTTTGTGTGGCAACTTTCCCATGCATAGTCCAAACCCAATAATCCACCATAAAACCATCCTTATATAGGTGATACCTAATGGTGTCCATATCAAAATAATTCCTACATTTGCACCTAGCATAGGGACACCTAACTTTTTCCTCATTCATAAATTGTACTGTTCGAAAGCCACCCTTACAAACTGTTCAACTCCCACATAAAATTCAGGTTTGATTCCCCCTCAAGGGTGCACCCTGTCATACATCCATAGTCTGTTGCGAAACTCATGGTTCTTGAATGTGTAATTTAACCTAACAAATTCATTTAAAGTTTCCCAAATTAAAATTTTATTTAATAATATCTCTTCAACAAACCATCTTCTAAAAGTAAAACTCTTTTAAGTAAATAGTCTGTGCTCTTTAACTTAACAAAATTTCGACAGCACCTCCCCCTTAGATTAACATTCCACTCTTTAAATTAAAAAGAAAAATTTTGACAGAACCTCCCCTAAAACTAAGACATTCCAAAAAAATTAATTTCAATATATACATATATCAATCCATCAAATAAAATTTACAATACAATCAAACGTCTTACTCTTTAATGTAACAAAATTTCGGCATTTCCCCTTAAATTAACATTCCACTCTTTAAATTAAATAAAAAATTTGACAGAACCTCCCTTGAAACTATATATATATATATATATCAATCCAGTCAAATAAAATTCATAATACAATTAAACAAACATTTGAAGATCTTAAAACCGTTCTAGAGCACACCCCTTATGACATCACAACATGCATATCCTGCAATCTCCATACACAATCAATCTCCACAGCAAACAATGCAAACAAGTCGGGAAGGACCTCTATGCCCTTCCCCAGTCATGCAATCCCATTTTCCTACAACTCTATCTTAGAAATCATAAGTCTCTATCCTAACAACAAATGTAATTAAATAAGGAGAAACGGTTACTTACATTACCTTAAAAAAGACAAGAGAATTATATGCTCTACCATAGAAATGTTCCAAGTGGACTCAACACTCTCGAACAAAATCAGATCTTGCTAAATATGGAAAAGAATTATGAGATACGACCCAAACAACTTAAAACAAATCAATAGTTTCATGATTCACATTTGGATTTAATACCAAATACACTAAGCCAAGCTCATAATTCTAAAAATTATTCCAATTCAAAAGTTTTGAAATTACACAAGTCCAAACTTGGTTCAACCAAACCCCACAACTAAATAAATCCAAAATCCTTGCAACCCAAATTAACAAGAAAATATCAAACCAAACCATATCAACAAATAAACAATCCAAATTTCTTGTAATCAAAATTATCAAACAAAAAACTAAAATAAACCAAATATCACAAAGTAAGAGAACCAAATTACACTTGAAAAAAAAAAATCAAAGTGTAGTAATATCAATAAGAGAGGGCAACTTACCTTCTTCTCGGCGGGGCTGGTCGACGAGATGAATGGTGGATTGGCGGGAGGCGTGCGGAGGGGCGCGAGGTCGTGGGGATCGCCGGGAGTGGCGCCTGGGTTCAGGGGTGGTGGAGGTCGCCCGGGTCTCCGGGTCGGGGGTCGCGCAAGCCGAGGTCGGGGGACGCGTGGCCGAAAGTCGGCTGTCGGGTCGCGCAGCGGCCTGAATCACGGGTTACCTGCCACAGTCCGTCAGGCCGCGGATCGAACGGAGGCGACCGGAGGCGCGTCGGCGGGGTCGCCGAGAGTGCGCTTGGGTTGCGAAGGGTGGAGATCGTGGGGTCTTCCGGAGTCGTGGGTCACGCAAGCCGAGGTCGAGGGACCCCGCAGTCACGGAATCGCATCGTCGGGTCTCGCAGCCACTGAGTCGCGGGTCACGTCGCGTGTCGCGCGGTCGCCTGTGTCTCACGCGAGACCTGCCGATCGTGGGCTGTCGGACGGAGCACCGCGGGTCGTGGCCGCACGCTGGTTGCTTTTCAGGCTGGTCAGTCATCGAGAGAGAGAGAGAGAGAGAGAGAGAGAGAGAGAGAGAGAGAGAGAGAGAGAGAGTGTGTGTGTGTGTGTGTGTGTGTGTGTGTGTGTGTGAGAGAGATGTGTGTCATAAGAGTGCATAAATACATTCCTTGCGGAATTTCAAATTCCCGAAAAAATCCAGTAACAACAAATTTTTTAATTCCGTCGAAGATTCCGCCGATAATATTATTTTTTAAAAATATTTCTCTAAAATATTTCCGATTATTTCCGCGGAATATTATTTTTTAAATAGGTTTATTTTCATAATTAGTTACCGAAGAAAATTCGTCGGTAATTGCTGTGCACATTTGGCCCCAAATGGTGCGAACTTGTTTGATGGATTTTCTGATAATTCCGTCGTAATAGTCTTCGTATGGAAAAAAATTTTCTTTCTTGTTTTTAACTATTTCTGACGTAAATCCGGGAAATACCGGTGGAAAAAATCGTCAATAAAACCCGTCATAACTCGAGTTTTTCTTGTAGTGAGAGTATTTCGCTAATGAGTAGATGGTGATTGACAACACTCACGTGGAATGTGTAACTGAAGAAATTTTGCTTGATACAACCATGAAAGGTTAAAATACTTGACATGGCTTTAATTGGTCATCAATGGCGATTCTGGTTATTAGAATGATCATTAATGCATATCAACGGAAAGCTCAGGATAAGAGCTTCGTCGTGGCAACCTGGGTTTTACCCAATTGAGGTTTTGACCTTGACAAAAAGGTTGTTTTGATACTATTTTAATTTGGCCATTTTTTTTTCTATTTTTGCTATGTTAAAGTTAGACAAGTACTAATTAAGATTTTTTTTAAGATTTTGAGGATTTAGCCACCCATATAAAGTGTCCTTAAAGCTTGATGGCTGGCTAAATATCCATAAGCGATGACGATTAAATGAGTAAAGATATTAGCCACAAGTTGAAGGAATGAGTCCCACATAGGCGTTAGTCCTCGGGACTATTTGCCACCCACAAACCAGTTTTGAACATTGGTTGAAGTATAATCATGTTTTCAGACCATGTTAAGGAGAGTTCTGACCAAGACTACAACCATTTCCTAGGAAATAAAGGCGGTTGAGGAGAGTGGTTTTTGGTTCATATTAATGGATAAATGGTTGAATAACAGTTCTGTGAGGTTACAACAGAGAGTGGAACTGTCTTTATTAATTTGAATGATTTGTTTCAAATTCTACACTTGTGGTTCGAGGTTTCCTAAGGAAATTGCAATCGATCAAAAACATTGTTTCTTAGCTGATTCGGTTGACCAAGGTTTGCAACTGCCACTAATTTAGGTATTGAACTTGCTTCTTAGATGACCTTGTTTCCTTTTTTTCTTTCAAATTCTCTTCCCAATGGGAACTTTCTTTGTGTTTTGGTGTAGAAACAGGCATCATGTTAGTTGTCATACACTACAGAAAAATTCTTATTACTAACGGATTTTATCTACGGATTTTTCTTGCTACAGCGGAAAATTTCATTACCGCCGATTTACTGGCAATTTTGGCACACAGTAATAATCGTAAAAACTATTACCAGTAGATTTTCAAAAATAATAGCTTATTATATTCAAATTAAATGTTTACTCCCTACTACAATTGGAGTTTTGGTTTATCCTTCGTGCAATGTTCATTCCACACAAATCTATGAGCGCTAGAAAAGATCTCTAACGTGTAGTGAATAATTTTTTAAAAAAAAATCTTAATAGCCTTATTTAAAAATAATAAATAATTCATAAATAAATTTAATTACTTTAAATGTAAAGTATTAAATTTTATTTAGATATTTTAATATAATAATTGCTTTATGATTTATCTAATAGTTAATTTTATTTTTTATTTTTATTTTCATTTGATAACTATTCTCAAAATAACAATTCAACAAAACAATAGTACTATGAATAAATAAAACATAAAATATCAATAGTTTTAAAATTATAAAAATTAATATTTACTTTTACTCATTAATAATTAAAAACATTTAGGCCCTATTTGATACATAATATAAGGTCTTATAGTATTAACTAATACTATAAAACCAATTTTTATCACTTGTTTGGTATTATATATGATAATATAATGTTATAAGTCAAGTCATTTTTATCCTATAACTATAGGATTAAGTTATTAGGACTCAATAGACCTGATAACACTTAATAGTATTAGTTTTATTAATCAATCCCAAATTAATATTAACTTACTCTTCTATGGCAACACCCCACCCCTACCCATTCCTGTTAATAGCTAGCCACCCACCACCACCACACACCCATCACCGCAGCACTGCATTGTTCAACACGCCCAGCTGCTAATGGCTACTTGCCTACCATATGTAGCCGCCCATCGCCCATCGGGCCCGCCACCCGATGCCTGCTAGTTGCCTCTTACCGCTCATACAGCATGTCATGTAGTGCATCAAATGATGGATATTATAAAAACTTATACAAAGGATTCCTTATACTATACTATCGAATCTTATACTAACATGTCTAATATTATCAGACCTTATCCTATATGATGCACCAAACAAGACCTCAAAAAAGAGCATTAAGTACTTTTTAGTGGATACACTTACTCTATTTGAATTAATTTCTAGTGATATGTATGGAAATAGTCTGATAGTCAAGACAAAACCTATATTTATAGCCTCTCTTACTCACAAAAAAAAAAAAACATGTTTTTGAGTTCTATGCCTAAAGATAATAGTCATTACTTTCGATGACGGATACCTGGATTCACCCAAAAGAAAAGGGTATGATAAAACTTAGTTTCTATTTTATTTTATTTTATTTTTTGTATGCAGATCAAAGATAATAAGGTTTGAACCTATTAGATATAAACAACATTTATAGAGGAATTTATATTTATTTCACTCCAAGAAGACAATTGGAGGTTCAGATTTGTGACTTATCATATGTGGGACCATGTCATGCTCCACTCGGCCAACACGATGGGGTTAATCCTAGTGGTTTCAAATATACTTTTCTTTAGATATAAAGGAAAAAAGTGAGAGAAATAAACGTAAAATAAAATAAATTTACTTTCTCTTTTATTTACTCTTTCGTTGAAAAGAAACAAGAAAAAATATAGTTATACCTAAATGACTTTATTAGTAAATTTCCACTTTTTTACAAAAATTTATGTGGATAAAATAATAAATTTATTACATAAATACATAGTTTTTCAAAATTTTCATGTATTTCACTTTCTTCCCTTCCCATCTCTTATCTATTCTAATTCAAACGTGGAAAATACTATGTCCTCCCATTTTCCTCTCCTTTTCCCCCACTATTTTCTTCATTTCTAAATGAATGCTAAAGAAGACAAAATGATAGAATTTTATTCTTTTTGGTCATCTTTTTTATTTTTTACATAAAAGTTTACATTTGAAGGAAACTAGCCCTAGGCCAGTCAAGGGTTAGGGCATGCATCTAAACTCATCGAGTGTTTATAGGGGTACTTATAGATTGTCATGATCCAATTTGGATCGTGACCAGCAAGTGAAGAATCTCATCCTCACGTAAGCCTTATAATCGTTGCGTTGTACTATATGCATATTTTTATTCGTAAAATCTATTTCAATTAATCCATACTATCTCATAAATTTCCAAAACATGGTTATGCTAATAATTTTTTAATAACTATTTCCATATATCATCAGTGAAACTATAACTGAAGTCCAAAATATGCTAATTTGCTCTTTACAAAAGAATCATGAAACTATTAAACTTTTACATACAAATCAATATTGGTTTACCAAAAGGCAAAATCATGTATGTATGTAGTCCGGGACCTTGCCCGCATACACCAGCACTCTCTATCAAAAGTTCATGGCAACGTGAAGCTCACCCAAGTTGGAAGAAACTACTCCTGTTGTGGAGGAAGAGGTAGAGGATCTAAAGTTTCTACTAAATCTAAAAGGGAAAAGAGGGGTGAGTTTTATCATAAAACTAGTGACAGATTCACTCATAACCATACATACGATAAGAAGAAAAAAATACATAAATAATAATGAAATACTCATAAACTATTTCTATTTAAATTTTATAATGGCTATGAAGTTATAAATTTTCGTAAATACAAAAGTCATCTTTATTCTCTCAAGAATTACTAAAAGAACAGACTATCTATAAAATGAAATGGGTGGTCAATCCCTCGTGAACAAGAGCCCTTAAGCTGAGACTTAACGGTTCCTCACGAACCGCGTCCCTTGTGGACTGATCTAACATGTGGATAAATGCCCTTCGCAAGCCTCAGTATACCAAGGTTAATGAATAACTACTATTAACTCAGCTCTATTCATCTCAGAAATTTCCTAATCTACAATCGAATTGAAGCTATAAAAGGGGAGTGCTATGTTTTTAAGTTCACATGTCTCAGTTTTCATAATAAACATGAAGCCTTAAGATTTATTTCACCAATCATAGCAAATTTAAAATTTCCATAATCAAAACTATGAATTAAATAAGATAAAACTTTTCCAGAGCAAATATGGTCCCATGCATTTTTCTAAAATCATAAATTTTCATGTATAAGTCAAAATGGAGCATTTCTAACTAAAGAACATTTTTCATATAATTCCATATCATATGAAAATGAATTTTCAATTCTCTAAATACACCATAATGCTAGAAAATAATGATATAATGACCAAAATAAGGCCATGAGATCAAACCCACTCACCTGGGTGAAACGTGAATGACCAACTAGGAAGAGGGGGAAGATAGATGATACCAACATCTGCCATTACAACCATAAACTCAAGATTAATCTATAGAAACCTCTAGATAACTCTAATCTAATTTTAATAACATTGGGGAGTATCCCTATTTGATAACAATGAAAACAAGGACAACCCATAATATGGAAGGAGGAAGAACATAGAGAAATAATCCCTTATCTTTGATCTTAGAGGAGAAAGATTTGGGGTTAATTAGATTGAGAGAGGAAGGGAGAAAATGTGTTTGGGGGGTGAGGGTTTTGAATTTGGGGTAAAATCCTGAGTTTGGGGTTTTAGACGGAAAAGGGGTGTCATTAAATAGAACGGTGTCATTTTGACACTATTCACAACATGGAGGCATCGCTATAGCGGTCTATGACCATTATAGCAGTTGCAGAGCATAAAAATCACCCAACCTTCATATTATCACTACTATAGTAGTCTTGGATGAGGGTTTTCGAATTGGGGTAGAAATCTCGAGTTTAGGGTTTTAAAGGGGAAGGGGTGTCATTAAATAGAACGGTGTCGTTTTGACACTATTCACGACACGGGGCATCTCTATAGCGGTTTATGACCACTATAGTGATTGACAGCATAAAAAACACCCAACCTTCATATTGTGACTTTCAACGTCCTAGTGTTATAGCGGTACACTTGTTTTCATACAAAAGCGTCTTCCATGCATCTAGGGCCTTCCTGACAATACAAGTGAATCTTGGAAAACTCAGGGCCGTACAGAACTTATCTATTGACACATGTACACTAGGTATTACATAGATCAGCCACCGATATAGGAAACCTGAGAATCAAATCCAAATCATTACAATAAGTGACAAAAGGTCAAACCCAACTCACATTATTTTCGATCATTTGACCGACTTGAAAATGGACAAGGAGAGAAATAAAACCTAAACCCCTCAAAAAATTTTGTCTCTATAATGCATAGAAAATGGGCATTAGGGACAATGATATCCCAAGGTTATATGCTCTTAGGAATGTCAATTCTAAGATATAAGAGGGTTGGATATGGCCTAGGAGAGGTTTTGGAGCATTCAAAAGTGGAGAGTGCACATTGTAGTGCATAGCACATGCATTGTAGCACACAACTGAGAGCGCATGCTATAGCGCAACGCCCAAAGCCCAGAATGTGATACTTGTGGTGCACATACTGGTGCGCAATGCGGGTTTAAGATGCATGAGAATGTGCGTTTATGCCATTTAACCCCTAGTATAAATATAGCATATCCTATACACTCCCAAACACTTCCTCTAGAATGCTTGCTGCCCTTAAGTCTACTCTCTATCTCTAGAAAACATGAATTTCTTCTATTCCACTTTGATTAATATCCTCTAGTAAGTGTTTCCTCCCCATTCTTGTACGAGTTATGGGTTTAGTCAATCCTCGATTATCATGGGATGATTTTTCCCTTCCATTTTATTCCCTCTAAAGTCTAACTCATGTTTAATGTTATTGAAAAGCCGTTTAGGTTCCCCAAAATCCCATGGGCAGTGGAAACATGCTCTTGTTTAGAAAATTGTTTTATTTTATGTAAAATTATGTATATAAAATTGTTATATTTTATGTATATGCTCTTTGAGCCAGAAAGTTTAGTTCAAAAGAAATTCATATATTACTTGTTTATCATGAAAAAACGTTATTTTAGAAAAAAACATTAGGCCATTATTGCTATTGTTTGATATTTAATAACTTATATGCCATGCCATAGTTTTTGGAATATTTTTTTCATATGTATAAGCTAGCTTTTATACAAAGGTTATCAAGAGAAAATTATGCAAGGATTTTGAGTTTGTATATTAATTGCTATACAATTGTTTCATGATCATATTGGTATTTAGAAATTTAGGTGACATTAGATGTGTTTTATATGCTTGGAATTAGTCTATAACGGAGTAGTTAAGGAGTCTCAACTCCAGCCAAATCGTTATCATTGGTATACCATTTGCTTGTGAGAGGTCAACTAGATACCTTTAAATCTGGGGTTAGACTATGGGCCTCGAAGATTTATTGTAAAATGTTCGCAGGGACATGGTCGCAGGAGTAAAATCATATTAGCATAATGTTGTGAACTATCAAAGACTTAATTCCTCATATTACAATAAGTTAATGTTCATGTCAATCCCTCACTTTACATTCATGAGTCATTTTAGTCCCTTGACTTTTAAAATGAGTAAATTAGTCTGACAATACAAAATGTGAGTCATATTAATTCATTAACTTACTTTTACTTAATATTTTGTTAATTAAATGATGAAGTGTAATATAATGTTAAGTGATACATTGACATATCATGGTCATTTAAAGTATAATGAAGTTTAAAATAACTCATTTGGTATCTAAAATTGCATAAAATAAGTCATTTATGATTTGGAAAAAAGATTTAAATGACTCATTTTGTGTAATTTTATACTTAAAATAAGTTATTTTAAATTTAATTCTACGTTAGATGATATAAAATATGTTAAGGTCACTTATTAATGCTACACATTATTATTTAATTGCTAGAATGTTAAATAAAAGTGGACTGAGGGATTAATATGACTCACATTTTAGTTTAAGTGTCAGTAACTAATTTGACTCATTTTAAAAGTCAATGATTAAAATAACTCATGAATATAAAGTTAGGGATTCAAATGAATATTAACTCTGTTACAATTTATTTATTTATTTGTAAATTGTTAGAATGCATGTATACTTATTTGTCTATATGAATCGTGTGCTGATGTTGCACTTTATGAATGTGTCCTTGCCTAGGAGTGGGTCAAGGATGCAAGTGACTTGGGTGTTTGTGCTAGTGGTGGATGAGGTACTTGTAAAGACACTGAACACTCAAATCAATATATGAATGAGTTGTAGAGTGGTAAAGTACATGAGAGTGATAAAATTATATGTCATACATCGGGGCATTAACTTCCTTATATAGTGAAAGGTGATTCTATAGTAAATCTGGAGATAATCTTACTTGAATAAGATATCCTGAGGTTTAGCTGGTGTTAGATATATTTCATATTAGGGGAGATACGATGATATAATGAAATAATGAAAGATATGAGAAATGGCAGAACTTAGACAATTTAGGAGATATTATTCACTAAATTGAGTGAATCTTTAGAAGACTTGGTTGCCATGGGGCTGATTATTGAAGCCCCTTGTCCAAACTTTAATGTTGGGCTAAATGTTCAGCAATATTTCTAGTCAAGTACAACATGTATTCCTTATTTGTTTGAACCATGTGAGTCATGGGGTGATTATTTCTCATTTTTAAATTTTTGAACAAGTGCCATTGAAAAATTAGTTAGGGAAATTCTTAGAATGAAAATAAATAAACAAAAGTAGGATTGAGTTAGTAGTAAGAGATTTGAATAGTTTATTATCAGATCTTAGTTTCAAATCTTATTATTTTGTTGATGTAAAAAAAATAAAAATAAAACTACTTGAAATTATATTACGCAGCTTATTCTAAATAAAATTTAGAATGAATGAAATTGGACCCACCGATGCACTAATGAAAAGCTAGGGGTGTTGAGAGATGGGATCATTGCAACTACTGGAAACACGTTGACCAACTCATTTTCTATATTATTTATGGATGTGATTTTTTAGGTTTTTGCGGGCACAAGACCCAAATAATAAAGAGAAATGATAGATTTTTTGGTTTTTACAATCTTAAGTGCATTCATTAAGAAATTAATTAGAATTATTGAATAATGAGTATTTGAGTTTCTAAGGTAATTGATGCATTAAAAAAATTACTGATTTTGATTTGTTAACGAAGAACACTCGTCCCAAAAATCTAACTTTTTCAAGGGTTTAACTAATTAAAGTCCCTACCATATTAAGTAAATAAGTTAAAGAAAGTGTTGATTTAATCAATGCGTTTATAATATCTTAAAAACATGAAAAGTTTATTTTTTCCATAAAATTTTTTTCACTTCTAGCTTGATTCATTTTTTAAAGCCTTTAGGATACTGGTTATTAGCAAAACATTTTTGTTTAATTAGTGTGCTTGAAATTCCGTCTAATTTAAAATCTTCCCCACATATATGAAATATTTCTTGAATATTATGTCAATTATAACCCATATACATTGTGAGTGGAATTTTAAATTGTGAAGATTATATGTTTATTTTTGGAAGGATATATTATCACTTAATAATAAAAGTACAAGCTACAGTATTAAACGTAAATCTATAAAAAAAATATAAATTGTGTTACTAATTTTTTAGAGTATAATTTCTAT
Source organism: Dalbergia oliveri (assembly GCA_030441495.1). Taxonomy (NCBI): domain Eukaryota; kingdom Viridiplantae; phylum Streptophyta; class Magnoliopsida; order Fabales; family Fabaceae; genus Dalbergia; species Dalbergia oliveri. The sequence goes on along the minus strand of JAMLFY010000013.1, from coordinate 16,155,689 downwards.
ACAGTAATAGTATAAAATAGTTTTACACAATTTTAATAAAATTTTAATTTATGCTAGGTAGTTATCTATTATAATAACTATCCACCATAATTTAATATTTTTTAAAATTTATATTGGTTGATAGTATAAAGTTATTTTATATTATCAATACATAAAAAATTAAACTCAATTTTTTATTTTACTGAAAAAATAATTATTGTTTGTATACGACATAGTGAGCATTTAGATAAGTGTTTATTAGAAAAGCAAAACTACTTATTTTGATAAATAAAAAATTTTAAATACTATGTTACTTATTATTTATTTATTATAGTTTCATAAAAATAAAACTAAAAAATAATTAATTTTTGCCTAGTTTAATAAGAGAGTAACTTCTCATTTTAATTAGAAAGACATGAGTAACTGAGTCAATCTTTTTGAGAATATTCTTAATATTTTTGTCAAATGATAAAGGGTATTTTTATCACTTAATATTTAAAATTTTACAATGTGTGTGTGTATATATCTATATATATGTGATTTTTTCTAAAATAATTTTTTTATAACTTTATTTTTTATTAATTATATATTTAGTGAAGTTATTTTTGTTAAAATAATAAATATAAAGTAATTATAAATTTTCTAAAATCTTTTATCATGTACAAAAACTATTTTTATTCAAATATATCTTTTGAAAAGTAATTTTCTTATGCCACGTCCAAAATTTGATAATCGCTAATTACAATAGAAAATTATTTTATAGCTATATCTAAACATAAAAGCAACTTTTCACTCCTGATTTTAATAAAGTGCTTTTCGAAAATTTATCCAAACAAACACATCATAATCTTTGCCTTTCGTATTTTGGTTAGGATTGATTTCACTTGAGATGTGGGCAAGTTATAAAAGCTTTTCTTTGGTTTCGTTTGGGTGTCAAAATTGGAAACATAATGTAGAATTTTATAACATGATTCGTAAAAAATAAATGCAAAAATAGACATTAGTGAGAAGAAATATAATATTTAATAAGTTTTAGAATTGATAATTTATAGGATATAAGTTAGGAATTAAAAATAATTTATTTTAGTTTTTATTCAATTCCAGGAAATTAGACTGTAAAAGTATAAAATTCAAGACCTAACAAACAGGTGGAGCAGCACAAAAAATACAGATGGAAAACAAATATAAATTTTAAAATAAAGATAATTTAATTCTGTATGTCACTTTAATCTGAAAATTGAAATTGGGCCAGCATCTAATTTCAAATTTCAATTTCATGTTGAATTCCGGATGTCAAATTGGACGCTGCAATTTTTAATTGAACATTTTATACTTTTAGTAATCAATCAATGTGCATTATGGAAATCCCCTTCTAAAATGTGTAATTATTTGGATTTTTTGTCAATATTTACACACGTCTGCTATATTTTTAAAATCGGGTTTAGAGTCAGATAGTGTCAAACTTTTTAAAAGCTTTTACTCTAATAAAATTAATATTATATTTCCTCCAAAAATTGTTTATTTTTCTCAGTTAAAAAGGGCCTTATTATATACATATTTGCAGCTAGGTATCTTCTCCCTGGGTTGTCTAAATTATTAGTTTATGCAGGTCCAGCCAAATGACGTATAGCAGGAACCTTCGTAAACACATTCGTTGCAACGTATTTTCATAGTTGGGTTCTCTAAATTATTTATTAGTTTATGCAGCTCGCAGTCAAGTAATGTGTGGCAAGTTAGCTTCCTCCCTTCCTCGTACTAATAATATTATTACTTAATTCAATACATTATTTGCGTAAAATATTGATAGTTGGAGTATGCAGTTATCGATTCGACTGCTAGATTTATGTGCATAGAAAAATGCTATGATTACGTGAGATTAGTTTGGGAGGATCCCTAAAAATTTAAAAATACATTCTGTCAAGTTTTCAATGTGTTTGAAACTTTAGAGTTCATCATTTCTAATACTAGTCATTTGTCCTATGTGATGAATGAGTGATAATGAAAAGTAATGTATTGACTATTATTGAAAATAAATAATAATTCATTTAAATATATATTATAGAAAATTGAATATATAAATTTATTTTGAAAATAAGTCAACAGTTGAATGATTAAATAAATGAACAAAATATAAATGATTATGGATCTGAAATGAGTCATTCTATTTATATCTTTTATTTAAATATTATGTTTATAAGGTTAAGAAAATTTTGATAAATGACCTTTAACTAACAATAAAAGAACCTATTTTATGAAAAATTTACACATTTCGATAGTTGAAATTGATAAATAATAAAATAAAATAAGTGAATATATTACAATATCATATACCATTAATATGAATAACAATGGGTATTAGATAAGAAAGGGAATATGCCTTCGCACCTATTAGTGTTTATAATTTTGTCCTTCCTTCTTATCTTCATCCTTGTCATAGCATATTTCATATTTCTAACGAGATTGAATCCTACGGATTATTGTGAATTTAAAATAATTCAAAAAATTGAAAAGCATTTTGATATTGAGACATAAATATGCATAATACTCATTCTATTTCATAATATTTGTCCACTTTTAAACAACTTCATATTTCAAAATATCTATCAATTCGTATTTCAATAAAACATTAATTTTTTCTTCAAATAGTATCCCTAATTAATTTCACATTTTCAAAGCATTCCATTTAATATTAGTATACTATATTAATTAATATGTAGGGATACATTAGTACATTTACTATATTTTACTCAATTACCAATGTCATTTATTATCTTTCTTAATATCTGTATTTGTACAAAATTGATAGATATTTTGAATGGAAGGGGGTAAGAAATACTACTAATGCAATATCATCCAAATTAAAAATTAAAATACATACATAATACAAATTCAATAAAGATAATTAAAAAAATGAATACGTGCTAAGATTTTATATGTGTGTGTGTGTGTGTATATATATATATATATATATATATATATATAAATAAGAAATCAAGTCTTCATGGGGTAGAGACCCCATTAATTGTCCTTATGCCATTTAACAAACGGTGACTCTCCCCATTTTGTAAAGACTAAATATGTCCTCTCTCATCCTTTTAAGGTAATCTCCATAGGTACTTGTTTCGACAATTTGTTTAATCATTCTATTCATTTAAATATTTTTAGTAAATTAAAATATTCAATTTATAAAAATATAAAATATACTTTCTAATTAATAAAAAATAATAAATAAATTTAATTTATATGATTTCAATTACACCCTATTTTCTTTTGCATCATTTTAGTATATATTCTCCAAATAATTTTTTTTAGGTTCCTCCATAACCATATATAACATAAAAACTTCATTTTTCAGTAGTTATTGAATCCATTATATTATCATAAATTATCTTTTGAATTTCATTCATTGAAAATAAGGACCCTTTAAGATTATCAAACAATTGCTCTCTGTCATATTTTAGCTCTTCAAGCTAAGAGATGACTATAAAATTAATTGAGTAGAGAATCATTTGAGTATAACAAGACTTAAACTCTTTCAAAGACCTTCCATATGAATTAAATAATTTTTCAATTTTGATTAAAGATAAATTATTTAGGTATGAACTTGGGATAGAAAGATATACTAAAAATAAAAGTTTTTTTTATGATAATATGAAACTCTCAACTTATTCTAAAAAATGCAATATTTGTCTTTAAAATTTATAAATATAATATTAAAATCATTGATAAAATTTAAATTATAATTTAAAACCTACATTAATTCTTTAATATATTTCTTCAGTTATATAAGATTTCATCTTCTTAAAGTTTCCAAACATGCTCCTATGCAAATTACGGTATGTTCATTGTGTTTGTCACTAATAATATAACAAAGAATTTCCTTAACTAATTTCCAGGTGCTAACTCAACAATTTCCTTTATACCTTCAATAAATTCATTGTTTAGGAAATATATGAGAAATTTTTGATAAATTCTATTCATATATTAAGCTTCCAAAATGGAAAAAAAAAAATTCAAAAACCTTAGCACATGAATTTATTATTTTTTAAGGATACTTTAAAAAAAAATCGTGTTAGCTTGATAAATAAGACTCAATTTTATATTAAATAAGAAAATTATAATTTGATAAACTGCTTAGTCTTTGTCATTTTGAATGTAAGCCCTATATAAATATATTAAAATATATATTTGACTTTCATGAATATTAAAAATTTATTTTTTATTTTATAAATATTTTTAAATTCTCTTTTGATTTTTATAAATGTCATTATGTAAAAATGATAACTAACTATGAGACCATAAATATAATGCTAAAAACATGCTAAAATAAAAAAAAAGCTAAAACAAAAATAATTAATAAAGATAGTAAAATAGTTATAAGATAAAACTAATAAAAAATTATAGTAATACTCTTAATATATAATGAGTCATTTACCTCATTTTAGTATATCAAGGCTGAATTTCTAGTTATAACAAATCTTATAAATTAACAAATGTATTAATTTAAATATAATGGATCATATTACCATGTATGTATATATATATCTATATATTATCATTTTATCAATAGGTACAAAAATTATATAGTAATTAACCAATATTATATATTAATTAATTGATAATTAGGAGTATATAAGTAAAATAACATAACTTATCTGATTTAAACATTTTTCAAAAACTTATATTTTAAAAAATAAACTATATACTTTAAAATTAATTTTGATTATCTATCTATTTTATTTATCACTAATTATTTTAAATAACTCAAATATATAAGGTTATCAAAATAATGTACAATATTTTTCACCATGTAGATTTTAGCATAAATTGCCTAGATATTAAAAATGATTATTATGAATATTGAAATTATATAAAGTAACGATAGTAAACTAATGATATATAATAATTATGATCATATTTTTAAAAAAATATTAATTATTAAAGTTATGAAATTTGTGAGCCCTAAATTACTCTAGAAGTTACACCTAAGAAAATCCAAAGGAGTGTTGAATATTAGCATTAAAGATTTAATTAGATGTTGATAAGTTCTAAATATATTTAATTTTTGTATTGCAATCCTGTTATTAAATATTGATGGTTGTCAACGATATTATAACAATATGTTATAATTACAGTTTTATTTTTTAAAAAATAATTAATGATTAAATTCTTAAAACTGGGCCCTAAATCATTCTTATTGTTACACTTGGAAATCTTTCCCTCATAAAAGTTTGAAATAAAAGTATTATTATATAGATAGATTAGATATGTTAATTTTAATCGGTACTCTTAAAATACTTGTTAAAAAATAAGGTATTTCTTTACCTTATAAAATTCATGATCCCAATACCTTTTAGATAACTTGTGGCTGAAAATTTGTCACATGTCCCACTAACTAAATCTATTAATATTTTAAATATTCATGATTAAATCATAACCCTTGGATTTAAAGGGTCTGGACTTAGGGGTACCATAACAAAAACCTAAAAAATATTCAAATGTGTTATATTTACTTTGTATCGTAAATAAACCTAATTTTTTATTAGTATCTAGTACGTAGCTCAATCAAAGATATGAAACTACCAAGAAAGCATGGATGGTACAAATGTCACCGTCCTATGATTCTGTTAGGTGGGACTTAAAAATTCACTAATTGAAAATGTTATTTATAATCATAGTATATGAGGCAATATCGCTAACATCCTATCCATCATTGGATTAGGCATGAACCCTACTTGAATAGACTTCACACATATTAGATGTGAGTTGACATGATATCTTGCGTCGTGTAAACTCACACCCTATCCATCATTGGATTAGGTATGAACTCTACTTGAATAGGCTTCATACCCCATATTAGATGTAGTCGACATGATATCTAATCTCCAATAAGTACAAATAACATAACTCCGTGTAATTTCTTTTTTTTTATTGTTTTGGTAAATGAGGCTAGACACAAAGAAAAACTAAGAAATAAAGCGAGGCATAGCTACACCCTATTCGCAAGGATAACTTGCACACCCACAAAAGGATCGTAAAAGACATGGACTAAAATGGCTAAAGAATGAGCCATCGAAGTAAAGTAATAACCAACCCAGTTAGCTTCACGGTAGAATGGTGAATCTTCAAGTCTCGGCCAAGGAGAAGCCTAAGGGCCTGTTTTGGTTTCAGTTTTCATTTTCAACTTTTAGATTTAAGGATTTTGTCAAGAAAATACTAAAAAATGGAAATGAAAATTGAAACTGGAATTTGTAGTTTTCAATTTTCATATTTCCTTCACAAAATCTACAAAACTAGAAAACTAAAAATTGGAAACTCAAACCAAACAAACCCTAATTTTCTAGATAAGAGAAATAAAGACATGTCTAGATACTCCCTAAACACACCCCATGAGTAGCAGAGAGAGAGTTCCGACAGAACCCTAGCTAAAAGACCTTTAATTTTGCCTTTAGGACCAAAAAACAGTATCACATCAAATAATAAAGGAATTAGAAACCAAATGTTTAGTTATAAAATGACTTATATTGTTTTAGTCCTACATTGCTTGTATCAAAGGGATAAGGAGAGAAATTCCTATATAAATAAGGAGTCGTTATTTTTAGGAATTATCGGAAGTAATAAAAATTTTAAATTTTATTATAGAGAATTGTTCTCTTTAGTGTAAGTTAGCATTACACAAAGGTCTTGCCGTGTGTAGACTTTTGCTTAGTTAAAAAATTTTACACTCGAAAGTGGCATAGGGATAAGAGTCACTGTTTTCTCTTCACTCATTTAGTGTTCGTAGCCTCTGGTAAGTGTTTCCTCCCTGTTCTTTTATGGGTCATGGCTTTTAGTTAGTCCTCAGACTAATGCAATGATGATTTTCCTACCCGTTCCTTTTAAATCATGTCTAATCCATCTTTTACATTTCCCTGGTAGTTGGGGACACTGTTCTTGTTCTAAAGAATCTTGTGGGTGACAACGCGCTCTCGACAACGTATGGTGACTATGTAGTTGCTCATAACTATATTTTAGCCAATTAGCCATTAAAATAATTTTAGAAACTATTATATCATATGTATATGTTATTATAAATCTAGAAAATTCAAGAAAAATTTGCAGTTTACTTATTTAACATGAAAAAATTATTACTTCCAGAAAACGCATGGGACTATTATTATTTTATGCATGTCAGTTTGTACTTATTTGTGTTGTATGAATTTTAGGAATATGTTAAATAAATATTTAGCATGATATAACCCATCTATCATCGCAAGATAATTAAGTCATTGTTTAATTGTTATGGCGTAAATAGCAGACAAAACAACAGGAATAGTCTGAGTGTTAGTTAAATTAATTATAAATTATTCATGATAAAGTTTACCCTATTACTAGAATTTAGCTAAGGAGTTAGTATAGTTTATATGTTATTATCTAGCATAACACAACTGACAAGTTACTAGAATTAAATCAGTTAACAGTTATAGCAATTTTTTTTATTATTAATTGTAAGATAATTAGTATGTATAAGTTATGTTCAGTAGAAAAATAAAAGTCCAATATTATTAGTATTATTTAATTATTATCAGTTTCTATTAAATTATTTATTTAGAATAATAGAACCCAACTTATCATTAGAAAAATAGTAAATAGTTGGTTCAATGTCTTTGTTTAAATATTTATTATTATTTAATTGATATGATAGAAGCCAATTAATGATCATAAAATAGTTAATCAGTTATTATATTTTATGATTAAATTATTATTTAATTATTACTATATGAATAGCAATCAAAATGGAAGAAAATTATAATATTATTTAAATTTAATTAATAATTATTAATTAATGGTTATTAAATGAGCAGCTGTCAGATTCATAAGAGTAGCCTCAATATTAATTAAAATTAATTATTAATGTTTAGCGTGATAAGACTCCTAACCTTTTAGCAAGTCAGAATACAAAGATAGGTAAAGGTTTGCACCATGATACACTCAAAAGGTGTATAATCTCTCTAACACACGAAATGAGTGACTTCTCAAATAACTCACAAACAGTGTGTTTTCTAATACAACGTGGAGAAGATTTTATGAAGAAGTTTTCTGAGATTCCCCCATTCACGTTGTTACATCAGATCATCACAAATCTCCCTATGACACCATGCATATTATGCTAATTAAGTCACCGAAACCTCCTAGTAAAAAAAATTTTCCTCAAAAATCATGCAAGACTAAACTTATGTTACTTGTATCATTGAGGGATCAAATTAGTAGTTTAGTCTTATATTTATATGAAGTAAAAAAAATATTTAATTATTTTGCTGCCCAATAAAAACTCCCTAATCCTTAATGTGAACACTCGATTTGTCAGTTCATTAAACAAAGAAAAACCAAAATTAACATTTCTAAGTTTAACCCAAATTCAATGCAGATGTCTTTTGGTTCATTTTAGTATTGTTTTACATTTTCGTTCGTGTGCATCACAACTAAAAAATGAAAAAATGATAGTGGGCACACGTAGTTGTTTAGAGGCAAAATAAAAAAATGGGGCACTGCAGCTCCCTCCTGGCACGCCTCCGCGGGAATGGGGCTCTCTTCCTAGCTTGAAGAAATGGCAGAGGCATGGGGAACACAGGGTTGCATTTAGAGAGTATGGAGATTTTGATAAATTAACCAGTGCAAGCTCAGATAAAAAAGGAAACGGAGTAAACCAAAAGGGGGGATCAAAACCAATTTAGCAAACCATCATCATCACCAACAGCATTGCCATCACCATCATCAAACTCTAATCTTTTGATCTTATTTTTTTTCCTTATGACAACGCCATTCTCATCACCAGCCTCACATCATCATCAGCCTTCATCTATCAACACATAAACCCACCATTGCCAAACCACCACCATCTTCATCAAAGAAAATGGAACGGCCACACACAAGCCATCATCTCCTCTCAAACATAATCCTTACAAGCCAAACTGAAAAATACAAAACCAAAAAGGGAGAAAGGGAAGACGAGTTTCACCATAAGCTTGCAATCCACGCTCGGCCTCCCCTTCGCTGTCGCGGTGTCGCGCCTCTCCTGACGTCGCCGCGCGCCGCGCAAGCCCGGCATCGCACTCCGGTACTCACTGAAAACACCACGCGGTTCGCACGGTCAAGGCGATCAGCTCCTCCTGGCGACGGTCCGGGAGAAGCCGGACTCCGCGAAGCCCGGCCCTGCGTCGCCGGTGAGTCTCCACCAGGCAGCGAAGAAGCCCACAACGCGAAACAACCAATCAGGAGCACCCTCCAGCGGTTCACCTCCTCTTCGCTGCCATTTGACACTGCACCCGGTTCTTGCTTAGCCTCCATCCTAGGTATAACGTGGTTTAGTCTGCAAATTAGGAATTAGATAGCTTTGTTATGTTTTTATGTTTTTGGTCAGAGTTCCTCTTCTTGGATGGGTTATTGGACCTAGGCTTATGGGCTTGGGTTCTAGAATTAGTTTTTATTTTAGGGAGTGAGTTGGGTTTTTGGTCTAGTCCATGGTGTTTTATTTGGTTGGGCTAGAGTCCTTTCAAAAAATGGTCTTAGGCTTTAGGCTTTTTTTTGTTTTGTTTGTTTTAAGGTCTGGGCTTATTTTTATTGGGATTGGATTTATTTTATTTGGGCTTACCCTATTTTATTTTAATTGTCAAAAACAAAATAAAAAAACAAACAAAAAAGAAGAAAACAAAAATAAAATAAAAAATAAAAAAATATTTTATCCGCAACAATTAATAGTGGTGATTGAGAGGTGGATACCTCCTTCATGTATTTAATTTAAGGATCATTGAGTAGCCTATCCTCCTGAATCTTGTGCACAAGTGGATTCCGTTCAAATAATTAGTCAATCAAAATTTCTTTTCAAAATTAAAATCAATCAACACACTTTTCATTTATTTTGCCTTAATTAAAATCCATCAACATACAATCATTTTCTATAAACTAATGACTTGAATTTCTCATTGCAGAGGTACGTAAGGCGCCCCTGTCAAGTCAAATTTAATTTTCCTTAAATTGTTTTGTTTAAATTGTAAATATGTTTTTCTGTTATTCACCTATTTATTTATTCAAGAAAAGGGTTATTATTTAATTTGCACAATTAATGAAAGGTCCAGTCGAAGACGTGTATAAGTGCGTAAATTCTTACCCTTCCATATGCATCAACTACCTTCAAATCTAGTTCAAAGACTACATTTTAATAAATGGGTTTTTAATGTTAACTCAAATAAACTTGGTGGCAACTCCAATTTTTAAAAAAATTTTCCGGTAGGTCAATCCTTCGACACTAAAAACTTGGATCAAGATTTTCTATAATTTTGCACTACCTAAATATTAATACTTAATATTATTTACAATTTAGTAAAATACTAATGCGGAAACCACCAAAATATAATTAAATGATATTGGGTGATGGAAGACGAACTGAAATCGACATCCAAAAAGGTAAAGGTAAAAATGAGTGACTTTGAAATTTAAGGCGTCTTTTGGCCGTCGTGATTGAAAGTTCAAAAGCACAAGTAGTGGATTTGGTGTTGGATGAAGAAAGGTCGGAAAGTGGGGAATGTTTTGAGAGTTCTTTGATGTGAAAGTTGGCCATTGAAACTTGAGAAGGCTCTTAAAAGAAGACGAGCAATACTCTACCAGAACTTGGGGGTAAAATGGTCAGGGAACAAGTCTTTCACTGGATAGCCAATGTTTTTGGTGTATGCAACAAAAACTAAAGGTCAATGTTTTTAACTCTTGATGAATGGTTCTTTATTGGTTGTGGTTTGCTGATATAGAGTTCACCCTTTCAGATGAACACTGGCCAATGACTCCAAAACCATAAGCTTACCATATATTATTTATTTATATGCGCCCAAAAGAAAAGGACATGAAGCTAGTATAGATAAAAAAAAATGGCGTGAAGAGTGACAAGTTCAATCCAACAAAATAATAGTATAAAGAATAAAAAATAATAGAGGGAAATTTCTCAACGAGAGTGGGGTATCGGAATAATTAGAGTATAAGGCAAGGGTGCCGTTCTCCAATAAACTTAGCAATTCAGCATAATAAAATGAGAGTTAGTTCAAAGGAATTACACAATAAGATAAATAATTAGACAAACTGTTTGTCGCATGTATTTAAATTCTCGTTGATTCGTAGAAAATATTATTTAAACATACAAATGTTTTCAGCGTAATTCATATAATCTTACTTCGATTTATGAAATTAATAATTTTTTATCCCATTATAATATTCTTCCAGTGTTCTTTTTCGATACATATTTCTTCCGTCTAATTTTATTTGTCTTTTTCAATATCTTTTTGTCTCATGTTGTAAACCTTTTGGACATCAACAAATAAGATCAAAGAATAATAGTGATAATAATTTTTTTACATATTATTATGAAGGATAACTCATTCATATAAAATTATTTTTTCATATATTAAGAGTGGCTAATGACTTTTGTAATACTTATACAACAACCCTAAAGTTGGGACAAGTGACAACAAATTTAATTCTGGCACAGTATCAGTATTAATATCTAATCATATATTATACATTATTCTAGTAAAAAAATTTGAACCTCACACATACTATCTTTAAAGTCTCAATATAATAGTATAATTTTAATTTATGACACTATATTAGAATTGATCTCAATTGAAATATATGAAAGAAAGATAAAGAAATGCTAGTGCTAAATAAAAAAAAGATGGATTTAATTTCTATCATGGAAGAAAAAAAACGACAAGAAGGTTCGCTGGCCAGCCTGGTTAACTTAAAAAGGGGAAAGTCAAAGGGAAAAGGACAAGCTGGGTTTAACATCTTTTGATTTTTTTTTAATTTTAAATTTTTTTTCAAAGCTTAAATCCTGATGTCTTATGTAAGAGTAAAAAAAATAAAAATAAAAATAAAGAAGGGCACTAATAAAAATTGTTGGATTGTTATTTCTTCGTCATTCGTAAGTCACCACAATTTAAAGCTCGTTACTTAACAGTATTGTTTTCAAATGCTTGTGTACTTTATGGGGTTAAACTAGATAAATTTTATATGGATTATGTTTATTTTATAGACCTATGAATATTTTTTTTATTGATTATGTTAATGTTAATGATTTAATATATTTATTTATATTCTAATTAATCATATGTATATATTTATATATATTTTTCATTATATTCTTAATTGATTAAACCATTTAACCTCTAAACCTTAAACAAGTACCTTGATAATTAAATGTTAGATCCAGTTTTATCTTCATGATTTCTATACATTGAAAATGTAAGAGTGCGTTTGGTTTGTGAAAATATTTTCTATTTTTATTCCTTGTTTTCATTTTCTAAAAATATTTTCATTTTAAGATTTTCAAAATTAGGATGTGTTTGGTTTATAAAAGTAAATTCTCTTTTCAAAAAGTGAAAACAATAAAAATATGTTTGATTTTTCTGATTTCAAAATATATTTTCAAAATTAATTAAAAATAATAATATTATATTTGTTTTTGAATAATAAAAGATATATATATATATATATATATATATATATGTGTGTGTGTGTGTGTGTGTGTGTGTGTGTGTGTGTGTGAGATTTGCTTTGGTCCATCTGTAAACAAATTTATAAAAATACCTCCATAAAACATTAAGACTAAGAATAAAATAAATTGCTCACTTTTAATTTATTTTTATTATAGTTATCAATTATTATGTTGTGATTTGTACATGGATAAATATTTAAGCACTATAGTATTATTTTATTGCTTATTTAAAGAGGGGTGATTTGGTGAATGGTTAGAGTGTACAATTGAGGGAAAAGGGTGTTAGGTTGTTTTCTATGTAAAGCATTGAACAAAAAAGTAAATAGTGTTGTTACATGAGATTCAAAAACAGCACATTGTGTAAAAAGAGAAGACCTGTTATTTACCATATTGCCATTAATGTTTTCAACTAAAATTATTTTCACCAACAAAAACTGAAAAAGCTAACAATGAGAAAATATCATTTCCAATTTTATGTTTCTTTTGAAAATATTTTCAGTGAAAACATTTTCTTCAATGATCAAACAAACATATTTTCATATTTATTTTCATTTTTAGTGAAAATGAAAATCAATAAACCAAACACACTTTAAGTTTTTTATATATCAATCATCTAATTATATATTGAAACACTAGCAATAATAATTGAGTCCCTCATCCACTACTTAAAAAGTCTTCAAATAAAAGATTTTGATTGAAAAATAGTATAAATGTGTTTACACATTAAGTTTATCAAAATTAAATATTTAATATCTTGAGGATATAAAAGAAAATTAATATTTTCCTAATTATTAGAAAGATTAATTAGTGGAATTGGTTAGGAGTATCTAAAATTATTATTTTTTAAATATTTATGATAAGAAAGAGTTTTGTCATATTCCTTTAAAATATGTTTCTAATAATTTTCTTACTACTTAATTTTAAAATTATTAAATAAAAAATAAATATATTGAAAGTATTATTGGATAATAAAATAGGATACTTTTGGATTATTTAACAAGAATTAAATATTCATATATTTGTCAGGACCTAACTTGGAATGTGACTGGCACATAAAAATCTCATTTTCATGTAAGCCTTGTGAGTTCTGAGTCATTTTATATGCATATTTAATTTATAAAATCTAGTTTCAAAACATAATTTCATCTCTATATAAATATCTAGCTCTTTGGAAATCAAATCATTATAAATACTTTCATAATCAAGCTCTAAATATATATCTCTAATACAAAATATATGAGTTGCTCTCAATACCAAATAAACCATAGAAATCATAATTATGAAAATAGAAAACATGCAATATCTTAATGGTTCGGACCTCCTCGCAATGTACACTTGGAGCATTCTATCTCTTACAAAAAATACTAAAATGCAACTTCACTTTGAAGTGAAGCTCACCAACTGAAAATATCTACACTTGGGGAGGAGGTGAATGAGAAGGACTTGTAGCAACTAATGTATTGTAATGGAAGAAGGGAGAGGGATGAGTTTCATTTAAAACTTAAGTGATAGGCCCTCCATAACCGCTCATGGGACAACAACAAACATTAGAAATATATATATATATATATAAACATTAATACTAGTTAATGCAATATCTCTGAAATCATATTAATAAATGTAAACAAAATAGCTCTAAAACTTATGTTCTTTGGTAAATATAAACAATAGTACTCTAATAAGAAACAAGAATATCTGATTATACACAAATTATGTAACATAACAAAATCTTTGGTTATGCATGTCAATTATGGCATAACAAAATTTCTGAATTCTGGGCACCTAACTAGTCCCATTTCTAATTTCTTTGGCCCTAGGGTGACTTGGTATAGCAAGGTTAATGGAATAACATCTTAACTAAGTCTATTCTTTATAGTTACCATCTATTCTCTAAATCATAAAAATACTTATTTTCTCTAAAACTCTATCATATACTCATGCTCTACTTTGGAAATCATCATAATATTTCACAAATCTCTAAATATAATCATATTTATACTCTAGATCTTTAATAAAAATCACTTTAACAATAATGATCCCATGAGTTTTCAGAAACAAACATATATTTCATGTCACAATTTAGTGAAATTAGCTTTAATGATCAACATAAGGATCATAGGATTTGAACTCACTCACCTAGAGGAGAGGGTGATGGTGTCAACACCAACGAAACTGCGGGGAGGAGGGATGACACTAATATCTGCTATTGAAGCTACACAATTCTAGATTAAACTCTAAAAATCTTTAGAGAGCTCTATTCTAACTCTAACAAAATTGGAAGAGCACCTCCACTTGACAACAATGAGAGAAATAACTAAACCCAATCTAAGATTATGAAGGAATGGAGAGAATGGAGATATAATCTAACAATATATACATACCTTGATGATTGGGGATGATGATTGGAGTGAATTTGAGACAAAGAGAAAAATTGATGGAGGAGAAGAAATGTCACGGTTTCTACTTTTGATGGGGGAGGGGAGAAGGGATTTATAAAATAAGGGTTTCAATAAATGAAACGATGTCGTTCTGTCCTTTTCCGTCCTCCTGATCTCGACCGTATAGCGGTCTAGTCACGTCCTATGGCCCCACAGATACACTTATGACGGCTATAAAGCGTCTCATATCACCAAAACTCAAAAATTCACTCACTGTGACCGCTATAGTGGTCTTAGACCGCTATGGCGTGACAGTTCATCCAGTCTCCTACATCTTTCTGTCATTTGGTATTGGGTTGTTCAATACTCACTTATTTATATTTCTTAATATCCTTATTTATTTTACTTAACTTTAAAATATAAATGTATATAAAGAAATACCTCCTATTTGGATTCAAATAAAACATAAAAAAATTAAAATCCCAATTAAAAATCCAAATTTTGGGTTGTAGTTCAAATCCGAAAATTTTTGAGATTTTCTAAACTAGTGGGTTAAAAACGAAACGTTTAAAGGTTCATAAAATTCATTAAAAATCACTCTTCAACTTATTTTCCCTCTAGGAATAATTACCATGACTTTTGATTCTAAGAATGTGATTATATCATATAGCCCTCAAATGAGGTGTAGGATCCGATTAGTTAAGTTCAAGACCCTCGGTGAGTCTGGGGGCCCTTGAGACTATACGAAAACTTACTGACACATGTACTTTGGGTATCACGATATTATATTTTTTTAATAATTATTTAAAAAAGTTTTGATCTATTTGGTAGACATTTGTTTTTACTTTGGTGATGGACTTTTTTAGTTTTTTTGTCGAGAGGAGGGAGATATTGGGAAAAGGGGAATGAAAATGGGATTGAACCCTATCATGTGTGGTTATAAGGCACCAACTCAACAACTATGTTAAGGCCTAAGTCACTAAATATATTTATTTTTTAATTAACACAATTCATTAATAATTAAAATGTTATCGAGATTATTTGTGAACCAGAAGCTCTAAGCTAAGATAAACCCAAGAAGTGAAAGGTAGGAACGGAAATGGTGGAGAAGCATTAGCACCACGTTCCACATGCCCTTTCCTATGTTTCATTCTCCTTTTAATATATTCTTAACATTATGAATGGGGCCATTTGGTCCAAATGGATCTAGAGATAACAAAACTATACAATTTGTTTTTAACACGTCTTCTGTAACCCTCATTTGTTATTCTGGGCAATGAGTTTTCTTAATAGTTGCAATGTGCGATTATTTTGAGATCGTACGAGCCTTAGTCACATCAGGTTGATCTTATTATTGCTGACATGTTAAGCAATATAAAAAATTGCATCTAGGTTAGGTATATGCAACAATCACTATTAATGTTAGATAATATGAGATTCTATGTTTTTATGTTTTTTGCACTCATTTTTGGAGGTGCTTACTAGTCAATAGGCCTCAATCTTTGATGTGTGACCAAGTTTGTTGGTGTTGGTGTGTTCAAATGATTGATACTATGCAGCACTTTGTTTTGGTAAGATTATGTTATTTCGCTCTAGATAGGAATTTAAGCTTTTAGTTGACTCATTGCAAAGCCTATAAAGGTTCCATTAGACTATATTGATCTATGTGTGTTCAAGTTTCCTGCAAAGTTAGCTAGAAGGGATGTAGTTGATCTAATTTGAATATACAATGGAAGATTAACCACATGAAAACTCTGAGAGTTCCTATAAAGTAAACCAATCTATGTGTATCTAATAGATTAAAGACATTAAATGAAGCTTGCAAAGAAGTCGATAGTAGACCATGGAGATGCCTCTTATTAGGTTGTCAATGTTGTCACTTACCATGCAATAGTTTTGTTTGGCTGTTAGGCTTCAACCAACTTTGGGTTGTTTTTAAATTTGTAATGCTTTATCTAGTGGGTAGTTGATTTCAATGTGTTAAATTACATATGAAGCTCTCCTATGGATAATTTATCCTAATTTTTACTCCCCAACCAACTGATTGGAGAATAAAAATGAGGTGAAAATTTTCAAAGATGGACTTCATATATAATTTTACATATAGAATTTATCCTAAAAAATTTTCACTATATATTTACCTCCAATCAAACACACCCTAATTGATGCTAGTATAAAAGAGCTTTTGCTAAATTACTAGAATTACACTCCATTTCAAATAATAATGTGAGAGATTTTTGGTAAAAAAATAAAATGAGATTCAAAGTGTGTTGGTTGGAGGTAAAAAAAAAGCGAAATTTTTTAAATAAATTTTTTTTTATAGATAAACTCCATGATTAATTATCCATAAAAAATTAGATCTCAAGAGATGTCTTGAAGTGTCCTTTAACTATTGGTGGAAACTTAAAAGTAGATCTCAACTTTTTTCTCAACCAAATAATTAAAGAACACTTCAAGGTGTCTTTTTTCTTTGGTCAACTTCAAGGTGTCTCACGGATCATGCACAACAGGGCTTAGCAGTTATAGTAATATATTCAGTGAAAGGCCTATCAGCCATCTTGGGTTAATCGATGAAAGGAGCCCAGTGGACCAAAATAAAGAAAGCCCTAACTTCCAAAGATTTGACAAAAAATATTCTACTTTGGTCCATAGCCTTTAGAGTCCGTCCATTTTGTTTTTTGTCGAAAATCCGCCCATTCATTTGTATGGTAGATTTACTGTGTGCAAATGATAGCATCTTTCTTCGACCGGAAAAAAAAATGATAGAATGTTGCATCGGCAATTCAGTAAAATATCTTATGTGAAATTCTGATCATAAAATTCAAAGAAAATTAAACTACCCTCCCCTCATTTTTAGTGTAATTATAATTGTCACTCTTTTATTTTACAAAATCACACTCACCTCCCCTTTTTTGGCATACACACTAACCTCCATTAATTTTATTAACTCAATAATTTAAATGACAAAAAAATAAAATAAAATGTGACATATACATGGTTATTAGTGACAAAACTATCATATTTTAACAATATATATATATATATATATATATATATATTGAATAAAATACCTCCCTTTTATCATAAGTAATAATTATAAATTTCATCTTCATGTGAAAAAAAAGAATTTTATTCAATCTATATTGTAAAATATTACCAAAATGTTATAATTTTATCATTAATAATTATATATAATTATATATGTCATGTGTTATCATTTTTTATCATTTAAATTAATGAACCAATATCTATATAGGAGGTCAATCTAGTTTTAATGAACTAGAGGGGTCAATAATTTTACATAATAAAAGGATATTGAGTGTAATTGCACTAAAATTCAGCAAAAACTAGTATAATATATTTACTCTAAATTTTAACCTTAGTTTAATGGCGATGTTATGGTGCGCCCAACTTCAAAGTTGTCGTGCACCATGTTGGTGCAATTGATAATTTAATGACCAAAATTTTGAGGTGTATGGATGTATCAAAGATATGTCGTGCATTGTAATAATTTTTATTTTAGCTACACCAATTAATACCAATGGAAATACTCTGAACCACCTATAGATCATCTAGCCACACTTATTGAAAGATGCGGTTAAATTTATTCACTGCACTTTTAAGTTTTGAATGCATTTAGTCATATTGTATAAACATGAGCTAAGTATTGTGATACATTATATTTCACTTAGCGTACCATATCATTCACCAACATAAATACTAGAAAGTCTTCAAGTCACACCATCAATAAAAAATATTATTTAACGCTTAAAAAATAATGCTATTAACTCACTTAATAATAATTGAATACGATGTAATAGATTGGGTGTATGAAATTAATCATTACATTCAATAAGTATTAAATAAGTTTTGCAAAAGACATCTATTTTTTTTTTTTGAATAACACCGTCCAGTCTCAAATACCAAGAGACCAAAAGGAGAAGTAAAAAACGATAAACAACAAAAATAAGAACAAGATTATTTCACACAGCCTCCATTTACGGTACCAGCCCCTTTATCACAAAACCCATTTTTTTCATATGCAGAATACGCGCCTGTCATTTTCTTTAGGCCATCTAACTCATGCCTAACAGCACAAATTCTCAGAGAGTCACACACATTCAATTAACTAACTTTACAAAAGATAGTATAAATGCAAATCATCGCACATTATGATAACGTGACCAAAATTTATTCCACCCAATAAAATCCATTCAACAATCCTCCTCCCCCTTTATTCCCAAACTTTTTTTTTTTCTCTTCTAGCAACCCAAGCCCTTTTCTTTCTCCTTCTCTTTTTCTCTTCAAATTTCATACCCCAAGGGAAGGAACTTCACGCCCGTTAGAGGAACGAACAAGTAGTTATTAGAAGATGACCTCAGTTTACATATCCAACTGCATCAACGACGCACGTGACCCGCGTGTTGGGTTTCCACCTTGTAAATCTCTCCAAGTCAGGAATCGGAATGCGGAGTTTGTGAGGTCTGTGAGATCCAATGGCAGGAGGAGCTGCCACGTGTACGGACCACAGCACCCCAGGGTGGTGGACAGCATCTCCTGCAGGCAGATGTACCTTAGGAGCTACAAGTTTTCAAGGAAAGAGAGTGTTCCGAGAAGACCCAGAAGTGTTTTGGGAGGGTTAAGGAGAAAGTTGCTCATGGCCATTATGGGAGAAGCAAGAAGAGAATTATTAGGCCTCAGGGCAGTACGAGGAGGAGCAAGTGCTTGGTTTGGAGGAAAATGAAGGAAATCTCGTGCGCTGCTTTGTTTAAGATTTTCCAGAATTTCTTGTCTTGCGCCGCCAGTGTAGATGTTATGGATGAGAAGGATTAATGACTCATTCTTTTTTTTTTTCCGAGTAATTTAAGGTTTCAATTGGCGAATTCGTTTAGTTTTCTCTTTAATTATGATCGAGAGTGAAAAGTTCAAGTTTTATTTTTTCTCCGTCTTTTTGATGCTATTGTTTCCGGCATTTTTAAAAATTATTTTATTTTATATTTTGGGTTGATTTTAAGAATGGGTGAATGTAAAGGATACATATATGTAAAGTAGGAAACATAATGGTTGTGGAAAAAATGAGAGTATATTATTAGATGTACATTAATTTTCCCTATTGTAGTGAAAAATTCGACTAATTTTGCATTTAGTTTAAGTTTTGACGCTGTAGACCATAGCTTGTGGAAGGCAAGCAAAGTGGGAGCTACCCTCTTACAGCTTTTGATGAGTCATAATCATGAACTTAGTCTTTCGGTTCCTTGGCTTATCTCTCATTTTCTTTTCTGCTAAGTAATGATAGTTAAGGGTAGCTTAAGAAGTGCTTTAGCTTTTGCTACTTTCAAATGGGAGACATGGGTTCGTTATTTTCTACATGTTCTTTCATAACTGGTAGCTAGAATGAGAATCCAGGTCAATGTGCATAACGACCTATTCATTATAACTTCATAGGTAATATAGATGTTCTTTTAATTCGGCAAAACAATGCAAAATTGTGAGGAAGAAAATTGTATTGTAATTAACTATCGACCATATATATATATATATCCTTAACAATGTCAAATTTCGGTGCAAAAATAGTAAATTTGTCTACGTAGAAGAATAATACTATTTTGTTGATTTTCTTTTTCTAATGTTTGAAACTTTAAAAATGATATTTTGCAAGATGAAAGGGCTAATTCTGTACACTTCGATTAACCTCTTCTAAGTTGAAGACAGTAACTGTTATGCTATCTTTTTCGGGGATGAATTCATGCCGAATTTGCGTTGCTTTGGAATCTATCATTCTACTTTAATTTGTCACAGTAGCTTCACGAACGGAATTCTTGACTAGCTACTGTAGAAATGTTGATGTGGATACTGAACGACCATGTTTGATGATTGTCACAGCAAAAACCGGAAAGTCTATTGTTGGGGAAAACAAATTAATTAAAATCTCCCCAGCCACTTATTCGTAAAATGAATTATTTTATTACACGAATATGGCATTTAACGAGGCCATTAACGGAAGAAAAATCCTATATGGCTCGAAAGTAGATGATGGGTATGTATATGTCATTATTGATTACTGGTTTGTGGATTAACAAGTTCAGATTGGCAAGCTTCATAAATGGACTCGTTTGAGTGATCGGCATTCACAGGCATGAACCCACCAGACAGACCAAATCCTCTTCACCTTCACATTTTTTGCCTTTGTATAGCTCATGGACCAGCCCACGGACTAGATGATCAAACATGGACCACCTTGCGAACTTTTTTTTCTTTTACTTTATACCCTATATTATATATTTATATTTATACAGTATATTTACCAAATACAAATATAAAAAATAATAGAATAAACCAACTCACCAAAGTCATAATAAGAATATAAATAAATATTACAAATGGAAACGTTCCTTCACTTATGTGGACTAGTGGGTTGGTCAACGAACTCCACAGCCAGGATTTAACCTTCCAATTAGCAATTCGATTAAAAAGGTCACAGATTGGCGAATTAAAAATTTTTATAATCTATTTTGTCCAAATTAAATTAACAGTTGGTCGAATCGCAACCTATATCCAGCCCTACTCGAAAGTGTTAGTGCGAAGCCACGTACTAAAGTATTATGACCACACTAGCCGCGTTGCAGAG
This sequence comes from Dalbergia oliveri, assembly GCA_030441495.1. Taxonomy (NCBI): domain Eukaryota; kingdom Viridiplantae; phylum Streptophyta; class Magnoliopsida; order Fabales; family Fabaceae; genus Dalbergia; species Dalbergia oliveri. Next base: position 16,134,184 of record JAMLFY010000013.1, on the reverse strand, counting down.
TTGAATTCATTCTCGCCCTCCTTCGATACCAATATCCAACCATGATTGGTTATTTGGCTATTTGGGACAATGTGCGAAGATATTTTTGCAACACCAAGTTTCCCTCTTGATAAAAATCTAATTCTTCTTTTCTCTCTCTTATTTTTTTTAATTTCTTTTATCTTCTCTTTGCATAGTATTGTTGATAAGATTGTCATCTTTTTCTTTTTTTGGGTAGCTTTACCATTTTTTCTTCTTTTTCTTTTTCGTTCCTTAAGTTTTTTCTTTCTTATATTTGTCCTCTTTATAATGTCTTCTTTGTCCTCTTAATGGATGTTTCAGTTTCCTTTGTGGTGTTCTTATCCCTTTTATTGGTGCTTTGATTTTCTTTTTTAATGGTATTACAAATATATAGATGTTTAAATTTATCTTAAAATGAGGCATTATACATTTTTTAAATTGCAATAGTTTTCGTGTTGTCTTCATTGTGAAAGTTGCTTTAACATTGATAGTCTTCATGCAATAGCAAAATCACATGTCATTGGTTAGCCAAATATATAGAATGCATGTTTCTTATTAATCTAGAGTAAAATACAATAATTTGCTTGAGAAATGGCTTTATTACACTCTCCTACCCTCTTATTCTAAACTTAAGACTTTATAAACTTAAGAATATATTTAAAATCTATACTTAGAATATCTTTTTCAATTTATAAATGTTGTTAGGCTTATATATATAAATGAAAGGTTTAATTAATTGCTAAGTTCCTATAGTTTAAGGAATTTCAATTTAGTATCCTGAAAATAAATATTTAATTGGGTCCCTACCTCTTATCCGTTACAAAATTATTAGATTACAGAATATTATGATAATATTCTTTTATTATAATTTATATTGAAAGAAAAACCATCTCCCCTTCCCCTCATCACCATCGAGTTCAAAAGTCGCGCTAGCCCCTCCATCTTCGCGTTGGTGTGGTCACTGCCTCGCCACTGCCGTGATCTCGCGCACGCCTTCCTTGCAAGGCCTTCACCCAAACCCTTTCTCTCTCTCGCTACCACGCCCTCTGTGTGCCCAGGCATCCTACCTCCCACCACTGCTTTGCATGGTGGCACAGGGATGCAGCCCATCGCTGAATGTTCATTGGCTCTTCCTCTTTCCTACCTTTGCCTTGACGCTCCTCACTCTCTTATGTGTAGCGCTACCCAATAGAACCCATACCCCAAATGTTTGATTGGTGTTAACCTAATTTGATATGTGGTTTCAAGCTGGCACCACCTTTTTTGTAAGTCCTTCGTGACTTGATGATAGTGGTGGTGCCGCCTGGGTGAACCACCGGCTCCATGATCGTGGTTTCTGCCTCCTTTTGTGCGTCATGGTGGTGGTGGAGGGGGAAAGGGAAAGGAAAAGGATGGGAGTGACTTGATATGCTTCAAGGGCTTCACGTGGCTGTTTATCTTCGCGTGGAGCTCTGAACGACAAAGGCGGCATGAGAGAATCTTCACGATGGATGGGGCTGATGATGATGGCAATAGAGGTGTAGGGGAGGAGGGAAGGAAATATCCTAGAGTATGTGGGCTTTTTTATTTTTTAATATAAAATTATAGTGAAAAATATTCTGAAAATATTATCTTAAATCTCACTTTTTTGTAATGGGTATGGGACCAGATTTGAATTAAATATTTATTTTCAGTATAGATTTAACTGAAAACTCTTAAAATGTAGGGACCAAAAAAATTCAATGAAACTATGGGAACTAATTAATTAAATCTAAATGAAATTTTCTTTCACATAAAAAAAAACATTAACGAATGCATCAACTGCAATTTTAACAAGAAATTAAATTAGAAAAGCAAAGAATAATACTATATCCTAAAAAAATTTCCAATTTTTCTTTTGCAGAAAATAAGAACAATTGTTTAGATGAAATAAATAGTATAATTCACTTATCAGTCCAATAATAAAGTTACATATCACATTATTGAGAAGAATAATTTTTTAAAGAAATTCTATTCTTTAACATTTTCTATAAGAAGATAAACCTAACTAAACGAAGTTTATTAAAAAAAAAAAAGTAACTAAACAATACCTGCGTGCTGCTATTTTTGTTATACTGTTTTTGAAAGATTTAATATTTTTCCCTTAAATATTACTCATGGCGCCAACGAGATATTCGGAAGCTCGTGGATATCTGCCCAATGATAATGACCAACCGGGATTACGACGTAAGAGCAAATTTACCCTATATTTATGGAGTATAAGGTCTTACGTAAATCACAATATATAAACCAGATAGTAATTTATTAACTCTTATTACCTGCATCATTAACATTTCTTACTAAATAATACGTATGTGAAATATATCATTTAGCTTATGTTTTGATTAGCTTTATAGTTTGATCAAGATATATCGTTTTTTGGGACCTATATCTATATATATTTTACAATTTCGAAGTTCGTGGGTTTAAGTTTGCACTTAACCCTTTATTCTATTTCATCCTTGTTTATAAGAAGAATAGAAGATCCTTGGGAATAAGGGGCGCAGCAGTTTTTGTGTGTAGAAATTCGAAAGAATATTCCTCGGACAATTTTGTTTTTGTTTTGTAAGTTGAATTCCTAATGAATTATCCGTCGAAATCTCAAAAGGTCAGTGATAATGTCTGCGTCGTTCTGAACTAGCATATTCTAACTATTATTTTATTAGGACCAAAAGAAAAAGAAGGCATTACTGCCGAATGCCTATAGTTATGTAACCTAAACGTCTCTTATTTGTTTATCCCTAAAAAATGTTTAAAATACGTCTCTCTAATTTTTTTTAAATGCTTTAACTTACATTTAAGAAATTACTTCCGATATAGTGATGAATATTTTTTCCTGCTATGAAAGCATTTAGGACTTTTTCTTATTACACATAAAAAAAAAAAATCTTATTACAGTGAAAGAAACTTTTCTACCCAAAAACAAAGTGTCTACTATTCTTGTTGTCATAATATATTTGTAGTTAGAGTAAATCATAGGAGTAATATTTTTTCTATTAATACTGCTTGGTGAACAATGATTTGTGTTGGATGATGAGGTTGATAGGATTCAAAATCAATTCGATCTTCAACACCAAAAAAATTGATTCTTCAAGTTGAATAGAGATCAAAATTATTACCATTACACGTATATGCCTTGTATACTTTTACTAATTTTCTATTGTTAACATAACATGCATTGTTTCGTCGATTAGTTAATTGTGCTGACATTAATGAGTAGTATTACATAGTAGTGATAATCATCATGGGTTTTATTCAAAAGAGAACAAATCCATGGCCATATGGAGAATGGGCGTGAATAAATAAGATAAAATATAATCATAACTCCCACCAAACCCCGTTGGCTTTGCTGAAACTTGCGTTCTACTCCTTGTTCTGGTGGGCGTATAATCAGTATGCTTCCTCAAGCTCACTGCTCATCTATGGGGCGTATAATCCATTCCATGCCACTAAAGAATTAACACATCATGACGAGGCAAGACATTCATCAGTCATCCCAGTCACTTTCTACAAAGTTCACTATTTAATATGAACCCATAATGGGGACCCAGGGCTTGGTTTGGTATTATGGCTCTTAACTAACTGATGAGCTCTTTGATCTCTCAAAAAGTTATTATAGTAGTGCTATTTGGTAAAATAATATAAAAATTTCTATCAATAAAGAGGAGTCATTGAAGTAGTATTTAATGAATATATTATAAAGTAGCTCTCAAATTGTTTCAGTTGGTTTTTTATTAATGAATAAACAAATAAAACTCACTAAACTAGTTTACTTCACCATCTTATTCAAGGAACAGAAGTGGTTTATCTAATGTGAATTCTCCGAGTATTCTTCTTTAAACAAGTAAAGGTCCAAAACATGCGAAAAATTATGATAAAAACGTTGTTTAAGTTTAGGATTCTTGAGCAAGAAGTCGCTCATGTTGAGTGTTGAAGATTAAGTATGTGATTACAAATCAAATCCCATACTGTTACCACTATGTGAAGTGCTCTCTAAAATTCTAGATCTTTTATTCAATCATATACTACTCTTATCTATAGACAAGCTATGTACATTTGTGTTCGACAGGTGTCCTATTTCCTAGATCCACTATGTCCACGATCCCACTTTCTTGTTTTTCATTGAAGCTTGTGTTAACTGTCCCACGTACTGACATTATTCCTTAAAAATAGGAATCTTCGAGTAACCACCCTCATTCTCTTCAACTTCGTCTCCGAAGGGTTTCTTCAAGTCTTTGGATAGCTTCTATTGGCTATCTTTATTTTGTCCCTGGTTTCGACATTGAACCCGTGTTGTGGTTGATGATGAGCAACTATGTAGTTGACTTACTCTCTCGACCATCTTTTCGCAACTTGGCTTTGATACTGCTTGGCCAAGTCCTTGATTTGCCCTCTTCTTTATGCTTCGACGCTCTCTGTCTGTCGAACATTGCTTGCTTTGATATTGATCTTCATGCGCTGGACTGGACATTTCTCATGGTGCTTGCAATTATATCTTTCTTTGACATTTAGTCTTTGTCGACAGCCATTCTTTTGTATTATCTCAGCTTTTCTTTTCATTTCTAATGCTTGTTGAAGAACCTTGCTTCGGGGTCACATATTGTTTGGTTTCTTATAGTTATTCTAAAACAAATAGAGTACTTTTTTTTGGGGACTTTTACTATGTTTTTGTAGAGCATTCATGCCTTTCTAGAAATCCTTTTTTTTTTTTTTATCATGTTCTAGAAGTCTTGTAAATGCTTCAATTATCCAAGACTACTATTTTCCAAGATGTTTGGCTCATTTCTTGGTTAGTCAAATGACATCCACGGAATAAAAGGTGTTGAGAACTTCAATAAAAGAAGTGGTGTGTCCAGTAATGAGATAGAAAGTCCTAGCAAGAAGCATGAACAATTTTTTTTCTTGCATTTTTTTTCTCATTAATTATATATGAATCAACCCCCATGCATCGTACGCCCATGAATCACACGGGTTCTGCACTTATACATTATATATAGCTAGGTGGGGAAAATGTGAGCGAGATAAAATGACTGAGAGTACATATGAAGACAAACAAGATCAAAATACAAATATTATGCCAACGACTATTCTTCCTTACAACAAGAAGATGAGTATCCCCTTCGTTTCATAGATACAGGGGAAACTACACAGTTGAAGTTGAAAATTTCACCTTCCCAAAGAGCCTCCCATAAAATACTTGCTATTTGATGATGGACACTAGTAGTGATTTGATATTGGTGACTAAAAGGTGGTGGCTAATGCTTCAAAATGAAGCAAGAGTTCTTTGCTATTAGTGAATCAAAAACTTGCAAAGTAATGATCGCACTCTGGATCCATTTTATAGTATATATGGCACTGGCAGAAATAGTTCTCCTATTTTGTTTCATACCAAGATGGAACATCATCAAAATGGTATCTAGCACAAGAAACCTTCACATTCCACTTGAGGTGAAAATTCGAAAGGTTAGGATTTGGCTACGGAATGTTGGTCCTTTGACTACCAATTCGAAGAGGCCAGGTGTATTTGGGTTAGGACGACAGAATTCTTCCTTTCTAAAACAACTTGAATCCACAATTTGCATAATGGAATATTTTTTGACTGTCTGTATATTAATAATTATGCTACAATACAACATGTCATTTAGATATCCTATTATATAAACATCATCTTGTATAATTATAAATGAATTGTTCTCATGCATCACACAAGTTTTGTACTGGCACATTATATACAGCTAGCTTGGAAAAATTTGATATGTTCCATATGAAGCTAGACTACATGTCTTTAAACACTATTAGTTTAACTGAGAAGCGTACTCATGATACTGTCAGAGTGTCAGATGTCTGTGACTCACACTATAGGTTCAGAGTGTTTTAATTTTTCCTTTAAAACACATATGATGTGTGTTATAGAAGGAAGATGACACTACCTCAAGGGTTCAAGGACTTACCAGTTGTCAAGTTCCATTTTTCATCCTAGCAAAATTTCTTTGGGAGTTGCTCTTAGAAATACTTTCATAAAATAGTTTGATCGTGAATCTGGACATGAAGTCTTGTGTTTAGCGATCAGAAGGTCTCTTGATTTGTATTCTTCCTTTCTGAAACAACTTGAATCCAAAATTTCAATAAATGGGAGATTTTCACTCACATCAAATTTTTGTGCGTCATCGATAAATTCGATCCAAGGCCGCTATAGCGACCATGCGCGTACAATGCACAATGTCAGCGGGTCTTCATTCGCCATGTTTTATGTTTTTATGCTATAGTATGAATACTGATAGGACAAATACTAGACACCTTGGGATTATTATTTAGGGTTGATGTCAAGCTCTTTCTCTACTTCTCTCCCTTCATCTCTCTACTTCTCTAGGTTTTGGGAGCTTCTAATTGTTGATTTGGCTCTCGTTTAGGAATAAAATTGTATTTTACATTACATCGATTGTGATCATCCACCATATAGGATTAATTTTCTTTACCTTATGCAAGATAAATGAGAATTTAGAATTATGATTAAGATTCCAATTTCTAATGCAATTTGTGATTGATTTTCTATTCTTTTTTAGAGTAACCTAATTTGTGTATTCATGCATGTTATGGGTTGCGTGCATAATTAGGGTGTTTGATCAATTAATTAAATTACATTAATTTGGTAAGAGATTGAAATTAACTCTGTTATGAGATTAAGTTGTTATAATTGATAATTAACTGACATAAGCTCATAGAACCATAATGATGGATTACTAATGCTTGTCTTAGTCAAATCCTTAGTGGGAATGCGTTTGTGTGACCACTAAGTAGAATTGCATCATTATTGTGTGAAAACATAATTAGTGAAAGAAACTACTACCATAAATTAAACCTTTGAACCGTTGATTGACAATTCTTAATATGAAGACTAGTTGTCAGGTAATTCTTCTCATAGAACTTTCTTCATTAATTTTAATTCTTGCAACAATTACAAAACAACTTTCCAATTTTCTCTATTGACTAGAAACACTTCCATGATAGACAACCCAAGTTGCACTCTAAATACATTTTGTGCAATTTGGAACACTGTAAGTTTTTAATTTGTTGTGGAGTGACAACTCGTATCAAATTTTAGTGCCATTAGGAAAATTTTGATGGCAAGAACTTTCAAGGTTGATGTATTGGACCAAACTAACTGTTTGTCTAGTAACAATTATGCTTCAATACAACATGTCATTTAGATATCCTATTCTGATATATCACTTTGTATAATTATATATGAATTGATCCACTGCATCGCACTAGTACATTATATATAGCTAGCTTAGAAAAATTTAATATGTTTCTTCCGAATTTATGCTAATATCTTAAATGGTGTTGGTTTAACCGAGAAGCATCCCACAATCCTGTCAAACAACATTTGAAACTCATATAGACTAAATAATTTGTTTTCCTGGCTTTTCAAAGAGCTTTATGACAAGGTTGTTAATGATGTCAAAGAACACATTCATAGGCTTAGAGTGTTTGAGTCTTTTCTTCACAGACATATGATGTCTATTGTAGAAGGAAGACGACACTACCTCAAGGGTTCAAGGATGTCACACGCAGCAGGAAAACCGTCCAATAAAACTAAATTTCATTCCTGGGGCATATGTTAGTATTGACATCAACCTCGATGTTCAAGATTCCATGTAGAAGGGAAGAAAGGTGCTATGGTGGATGGCAAAGGGGATGGTGGTAGCTTTGGGTTATGATGATGAAGGATGGAGGCTATGGAGTTCTAGGGGTTAGGTGATGTTTAATGAAGTTGAAGGGTGGTGCGTGGTGGCAATGGCTTCAAATATTCGTTTGGTGAAAGAAAAATGATGAGTTGTAGTGCTACCTCTTTTTGGTTTTTCTTTTGCTCTTCTGCCTCCCCATTCTATCTATTCCCATTTGTATTATTTATACACATTTTTACCCTAATGTAGTTAATTATAAATTATTTGATTTGATGTTATTGACACTAATTAGAGAAACAAAATTGAGATAATTGACAAAATAATTCAGGTTAGAATCAATTAATGGATTTGAATAAAATTAGTTTAAAAAAGAATAATGATTGTAAAAGAATTTGATTTTTTTTACTTCAAATTTTTGTTCATTTTTCTTAATTTTCTTTTTTTTTTGAGCTTTTGGACTATGGCAAATTATTAGACATGGAAAAAAGAATTTTTATTTTTTAAATTTCTACATCAAAGAAAAATATTTTGTTTTCTTTGAACTAATAAAAAATTGGTCCTTACAAAGGACTTACCAGTTATCAAGTTCCATTTTCATCCTAGAAATATTTCTTTGGGAGTTGCTCACAGAAATACTTCTAGCAAATTTTGATCGTGAATCTGGACATGAAGTCTTTTGCTTAATGATCGGAAAGTCTTATTTGTATTCTTCCTTTTTGAAATAACTTTAATCCAAAAGTTGCATAAATAAGAGATTTTCAATGTTTGTCTAGTAACAATTATGCTACAATACAACATGTCATTTAGATATCTTGCTCCGTATATATCATTGAAAGTCAGCACTTAAAGCTTCAAAATGTGAAGATGCAAAATTATTTTATATGTTGTAATGTAATTAAAAAAAGGGAGAGAAAAGTCTAGAAAAGTAAAATGCTAGACAGCTTTAAGGTGATGGTCGGGCATTATAAGCTGACATTGAAAGCTTGCACATTAAAGGAAAAAACTAGAAAGTAGTATTATAATTAGTTAATTGCAACACTAGAGAATTCTAGTGATTTTGGGCGGTATTGGAAGCCTAAATAGGCTAGTGGTGCATTTGTGGAGTATGCATTAGTGAGTGCAATAAGTAGTGTGAGTGAAGTGCCGTGATAGGGTACTTAGAGTTGTGAGAATTACCAAGAGAAGTACTTAGTGTGCTCTAGCCAAGTGAAGCCTAGGTGTGGTTCTACATTGGCTTTGGTGTGTGTAGCTGTAAAGTGCCTAGTGTTCTAGTAGAGTGGTTATTGTGCACAACATATATAAGGTGCACAAGTGGTCTGTGTCTTTATAACAAAATAAAATATTGATATTTAAAGAGAATTTGTGTCTCCTTGCCCAACAATTTAGCATTAGAACTTGACGAGCCTAGGCAAATTCAAGTGGAAGGATCATCGTTCTGGGGGAGCTTTGCAAAATCGTAGTCTGAGATTGACGCTATTGTCTGGACCAAAGGGTGTGAGAAAATTTTCATCAAGTTACTATGGCAGATATCCAAGTGGTTAGTGGAATTAGGAAGATTAACACCCAGGAATTATAATACATGGCAGACATGTATAGAGTCGTACCTCCAAGGCCAAGACCTATGGGAGGTTGTTGGAGATAGTGAGACTGTCCCACTTTCTACAAATGAAGTCGAAGCACTGCGAAAGTGGAAAATTAAAGCGGGAAAGGTGATGTTTGTGCTCAAGACCGCGGTGAATGACGAAATGTTGGAGCACATAAGGAAGGCGTCAACGCTGAAGGAAGCATGAGACACATTTGCAACGCTATTTTCAAAGAAAAATGACACAAGACTGCAACTCCTGGAAATGAGCTGTTATCAACAACACAAGGAGACTGACGATCAACCAATATTTCACCAAGGTAAAGTCTCTCTGCAAGAAATTTCTAAGCTAGATCTCGATAGTAAAATCTGGTCAACGTAGAGAATTATTATTCATAGTCTTAGACAAGAGTATAGAGGTTTTATCATTGCAATTCAAGGATGACCTACCTAACCTTCCTTTTTACAATTGGAAAATTTGTTGGCTGACCAAGAGGCATTAGCAAACAAATGGCTGAAATATCAGTAAAGAGTGAAGAAGAAGCACTCTTCACTAGTAGAAGAAAGGGAAGAGGAAACCATTTTTAGTAGTGAAGGAAGGAGCGAGAAGACACTCGCAACCTGAAAGGCAAAGAAACGTGATAATGCCTGCTTCAATTGTGGGAAGCGAGGACATCTTGCGAGATTGTTAGTTTAAGAAGAAGGTGCAGGAAGCAACACTGCAACTTCAAGTCATCAAGCAGAAGAAGAAAATGATGTCAAAAAGATTGGGACATGTTTGCTTCACTAGCAATGAAGAAGACATTTGTCAAAAGCAAGAAATCAATTTTAACAAGATTGACCAGAAGCTCGTGGACTCACCAAAGGCAAAATTGGCATTCAAGGTAAGCCAGCTAGTTATTGATTATCATAGGGATTGGATTATCGACTCTGGATGCTTCAATCACATGACTGGTGATAAGGAGAAGCTAGAAAGGACAACAGAGTACAAAGGTAATCGAGTTGTGGTGATGGAAGACAATTCAAGGTTTCTAATCACTCATATTGGGAACAGTGATATCACATCCCTACAATGACAATTAGGTACGCTATAGAATGTCTATTATGTAGCTGAATGAAGAAAAATTTACTTAGTATCATAAATAACGAAGTCAGGGAAGTACGTGGTATTTGGCCTAGAAGATGTGAAGATATATGACAGGATAAAAATGATTGGAACACCTGATGAAGGGGCAACATTTGGAGTCAATCTACGTAATGTTTGCATAATCAGCATACGTAGATAAGACTCAAAAGAATGAGCGGTGGATTTGTGGCATACATGCCTTGGGCACGTGAGCTATCACAAGTTGAAGGTGATGATGAAGAAGACAATGCTCAAAGGTCTCCCTCAATTGGAAGTGCAAAAGGACATTATATGCATTGGATGTCAGTATGGTAAGGCTCACCAATTTCCATATGAAAGTTCAAAGTTTCAAGCTAAAGAGCTGAAGCTGGTTCACTCAACGTTCTTGGACTAGTCAAACAACCATCAATCAGCGGATATCATTATATGGTGACCTTCATAGATGACTAGTCAAGGTACATATGGGTATATTTTATGAAGGAAAAATCTGAGACGTTGGCAAAATTCAAAGAGTTTAAAGAGAAGGTTGAAAGTGAAGTTGGAAAGAAGATTGGTGCCTTCACAGACAACGGGCAGTACACATCAAAAGAATTTTATGAGTTCTTGAAGGAGTGTAAGATACGAAGACAAATAATGTGTCCAAACACTCCTCAACAAAATGGCATAGCAGAAGGAAGAATCACCATTTGGCCAAAATTTGTCGGAGCATGTTACATGCCAAAAATGTCCAGCGGATTCTGGGCCGAGTGTATGAAGACCGCAGCACATGTGATCAATCGACTTCCACAAGCCAAGCTAAGGTTCATGTCATCGTTTGAGAAGCTACGGAAGCTCAAACCTACGGTAAGTCACTTAGAGTATTTGGTTGTGTTTGCTATGTCTTTGTTCTGGATCATTGAGGAGCAAAATGGACAAAAAGGCTATTCATTGCATCTTTGTCGGATACGATAGTCAAAGAAAAGGATAGAGATATTGTGATCCCATAATAGGAAAATATTATACATCAAGAAATGTAGTGTTCGATGAAACCTCCTCTAGTGGTCGCCATAGCAGGTAATTCTACCTAACTCTAGAAATGTTGAAGGTGTGATTGAAGAGAAAATGGGGGAGCAAAAGAAGGTGAAGAACTCCAGTCTCTAAGTCCAAGCAAGGTGCACAGGCATACTCAGAGCCCTTGGAAATTGAGTTCATCAAATAGAACAAGAAGAGCCTGAACAAGAAGGAGAAGAAGAGCAACCACAACTTCAGAATCTCCAACAAAGAAAGCCCAATCTAAAGTATGTAAATGTTGCAAGAATTATGGAAGAAAAGGAGCCTGTAATTTATGAAGAGCCTCACAGAAGCAAGAATAGGTCAAGGCAATGGAAGAAGAAATCTGGCACTTGAACAAAATCAAACATGGGAGTTGGTTTCAAGGCCAAGAGATGTAAAGCCCATTTCTTGTAAATGGGTTTATAAAATTAAGACCCGTCAGATGGCTGAGAAGGTACAAGGCTCGTTTAGTCGCACAAGGCTTCTCCAGCAATACGGGTTGGATTATGATGAGACATTCAGTCTGGTCGTAAAGATTACTCCTGTGCGTGTTCTGATAGCATTGGCAGCATGCAAATCATGGAAGCTCTGGCAAATGGACGTGAAGAATGCCTTTCTACCCTGAGAAGTCAATCGCGAAATATACATGGAGCAGCCAAGAGGATTTGAAAGCAAAACCCATCCAATTATGTCTGCAAGCTAAGAAAGGCATTGTACGGGCTAAAGCAAGCACCCAGAGCATGGTATGGGAAGATAGTAGAGTTCCTAGTTAGAGTGGATATTGTCTAATGCCATATGATTCAAGCCTGTTTGTCAAGGTACATGAAGGTAAACTAGCAATTGTGTTGGTATATGTAGATGATTTGATCATTACAGGAGACAACATTGAAGAAATCCATCAAACAAGGGAGAATTTATTTGTCGCTTCCAAATGAAGGAACTTGGAGAACTAAGGCATTTTCTTGGGCTTGAAATGGATCACACCAAAGAAGGATTATTCTTGTATTAGCAGAAGTATGCAAAGGATCTCTTATAGAGGTTTGGCATGTTTGGTAGCCAATATCAACACCAATGGAGATGAATGCCAAACTTTGTGCTCATGAAGGGAAAGATCTAGAAGATGCAACTATGTACCGATAGTTGGTAGGAAGTCTCATTTACCTAACATTGACAAGGCCAGACATTTCATATGCTATTAGAGTGGTGACGGATACATGCAAAATCCAAAGAAATCGCATCTTGAAGTTGTTCAAAGGATCTTGAGGTATGTCAAAGGAACAATTGACTATGGTATATTTTACAAAATGGGTAATGCATGTGAAATGATTGGTTATTGTGATGCCGATTATCAGGAGATCATGATACTCGTCGATCAACTGGGTACATATTCACCCTTGGATCTGGAGCAATAGCCTGGTGTAGCAAGAGGTAGTACGGTTCACTTTCAACAACAAAAGCAAAATATAAGCAGCACAATGGTAGCACAAATGCACAGTGGTTAGCAATTGATGAAGGATCTACATGACCAATCAAAGCAGGTTCCACTACATTGATAACAAATCAACAATTCAATTGGCAAAGAATAAATGTTTCATGCAAAACAAAGCATGTTGAAGTACACTATCATTTTTTGAGAGAAGGTTTTGAATGAAGAAATATGAATGAAGCACATTAATATTGAGGAGCAAATTGCTGACATTTCACAAAAGGATTAGCAGCATTAAGTTTTCAGAATTTCACAAACAACTTGGAATGGAAAGAAGATCTAGTGCTGAAGGGAGAATTGAAAGTCAGCACTAAAGCTTCAAAATGTGAAGATGCAAAATTATTTATATGTTGTAATGTAATTAAAAAAAGGAGAGAAAAGTCTAGAAAAGTAAAATGCTAGACAGCTCTTCACAGGTGATGGTTAGTGCATTATAACTGACATTGAAAGCTTGCACATTAAAGGAAAAACTAGAATGTAGTATTATAATTAATTAATTACAACACTAGAGAATTCTAGTGATTTTTTGCCAGGTATTGGAAGCCTATAAATAGGCTAGTGGTGCATTTGTGGAGTATGCATTGGTGAGTGCAATAAGTAGCATGAGTGAAGTGCCCGTAAAAAGTGCTTAGACTTGTGAGAACCAAGAGAAGTACTTAGTGTGCTCTAGCCAAGTAAAGCCTAGGTGTGGTGCTACATTGGCTTTAGTGTGTGTAAGTTTAAAGTGCCTAGTGTGCTAGTAGAGTGGTTATTGTGCACAACATATATAAGATGCACAAGTGGTCTGTGTCTTATAACAAAATAAAACATTGATATTTAAAGAGAATTTGTCCTCCTTGCTCAACAATCATTTTGTATAATTATATATGAATTAATCTTATTCTATATATATATATAGCTTTAGGAGAAAGTTGTTAATATAACACATTCAAAGGCTCATATGTTGGATTTTTCCTTCACCAAGACATTGGATGTGTGTTATTGAAAAAGAAGACACTACCTCAAGGGTTTAAGGACTTACCCTATCAGATCCATTTTCATCCACCTACCAAATTTCTTTGGGAGTTGCTCCTAGAAATACTTTGTAAAGTTATTCTGATCATGAATCTAGACATGAAGTCTAGTATTTCACGATCAAAAAGTCTAAAATCCAGTAAACCAAACATAGAGCATAACAATACAAAGAGGAAAAAAAATTAAACAAGATGACCATGAGTGTAAAAACATAAGAATTTCGTGATTCGTCAAGTCACATGTCTACATCCAAACAAGAGAATAATAACACTTTCATTATGAAAATAAAAAAGTACAATAATATGACTTTGTGCTTATATCCAAAGTCCCTTGTGCACATTCTACCATAACATACTTGAAGTTATAAAGTACTCAATGTAATTGTTAAATCCTTATTTGTAATGTACTCATAATATATATGTGTGTGTGTATGTATATATATATATAAGGTCAGGTTCATTTACATCAAGTGAATTCAATGGTTGGATTGATTAAATTTTATACCCATATAAAGTTATTGAAGGTTGTAAGTGTATAAGACTTACACCTGGTATAAGCGAATACCACCCATATATATATAGATAAACCAACGATTCTTTCCATTATATTTCCAAGCAAAATTGGTTGGATTAGTCCTTTTCTATGATTATATATTTCTTATGCAACTTTTTCTATTGCCTCTACATTGGGTAAATTTGGTTAATGTAATTCTCTATTGTATCTAAAAAATTATCATTTCATTAGGAGAAAAAGAGACAAAAATTGGAACATATGTGTGTGTGTGTGTGAGTATATATATATATATTGTATGTATATATATATATATATATATATATATATATATATGTTATCACCTAAAAATGGGCTAATTGGGCACAAATATAAAAGTCCAATTATGAGCATTTGGCATGTATTGGCATGCACACCTAATAGAGGAAAAAAATTTATGTTTTAAAATCTCAACCAGGGAGCCAAGTGTAAATGGGTTTAAATGAAATAACCATGGAAAAGGGGAATAGTTAACGCTCAGGCTATGTGGCTGAGGTTAAAGGGCGGTTGTGGAGACATGGAAGTTATCTCAACATGGGTGTCCAGGTGGCGATTGAATGGTTATTGCTAACTTGGTTATGGAAATTCACGTGAAGTGGGCATGCA
>JAMLFY010000013.1:15802208-16118583 GCA_030441495.1 Dalbergia oliveri | reverse complement strand
GGCGGTGGGGAGGTGATTGGTATGGAGTAATCAAACAAATATTGGAGATTGAATATGTTCAGTTGTGATTGGTACGACCCAAGACGTCCTACGGAACATGCATACACAACCAATATAAAATTATCGAGGTGAATCATACAAAAGATACGGTGTATATGATCCTTTCATTATTGTTCAGAATGCAAGACAGGTATATTATGTATCATACCCTGGTAAGTCAGAAAGGATTGGAAGATGGTCATGAAAACTAAACCTAGGGGTCGAGTGAGGTCGAAGACTCCTGATGATGCTTTTCAAGTGAATGATCCAATCCCTCTAGTAGTCATTGATACAGGAACATTGCCAAGTTTACATTCCGATTAGGTGAGGTTGAGATAATTCACTCTTCTAGTGATCAATTAGTGAGTGAACACAACGTAAGCAATGGTAGTGATGAGGAGGACGAGCAAGATGAGTTTGAGGATGATGTTGAGACTGAGAATGATGAAGATAGTCCTCCCCTTTCAGATTAAATGCTTTGTATCTACTACTCTCATACTTTTGCATCTTTTTATTTTAAATTATCATATTATTTGGTTTGTAATACATTGTTGTTTCTTTTTCAGATATGGTACCTAAAGGGAAAAATAAGGGCAAGGGCAAGGGTAAGGGTAAGGGTGTCCCAAATAATCAACAATCACCCCTCCCACTCAGGCATCTACCACAGTGGCTCACACATCTACTTCTAGCCCTTCCATGCCACCACCTCGTGCCCATCAGGAGTTTACCATGGTCCCTTCTCCTAGGCATGTGACCGGAGTCGTGCCTTCACCTCCACCACCACCACCACCATTGGCGGGTCCCCACCCCCACACATGAATCAAGGGGGTGCTGAAAGCGAGGCGGTTGGTGGCTCCGAGGAGGGCAATTAGGACATGGGTCCAGGGGAGCAACGGGTACCACTTGTACGTCTCGGTAAGAACAGGTAAGTAATTTAATTGTTCAACTCATGAATCTTGTTGTAATAATTTGAACAATTTCTTGATATATAATAACATTATTTTGTACTATTTGCTATGCAGTTGGCATCCAACCACACGGGCCATGCACGAGGTGACACACACCATCCAAAACTCTGGGGCCGGATGAGTCATTTGGCAAGCTGTCGAAGAATGAGAAGTTGCGCTGGTTTAGAGTGCAAGGTAAAATAAAATAATTATTATAAAAATGTATGATTTACTTTATAAACTACTTTTAATTACCATTTTTTTTTATTTCCATGTGTATGTGTAGAGCCATTCATCATCCATCCCAAAGATGAAGATTACATGTTTAAGCTCTTCAAATAGGGCAGCTCAGGCTACAAGACATGTATATCGACATTAGAACGGCGAGACGAACCCAGGTGGATAAATCAAGCTAGCCTAGACTATTTGTGGCAATATTAGAATGATAAATTTAAAGAGAAGTCTTTGAAGGCTAAGGTGACAGAGCGTCGCAAAAGGGTGGATCTGTTCATTGTGGTGGTTCAGCTACTATCGAGTCTACACGTCGCAGATGGTTTAGTCATTATTTTAAATGTTCGTTCATGAATCTTGTTAAATTTATATTTTCAGTTACTAATGTCATCAATGTTCACTCAAAATGGGCTAATGAGTTAAAGAGGCCACCCACGAGTAAGTTGTTCAGAAAGACTCATATGCGCAAGGCAGACAAGACATGGGTTGATACTCGCTCAAAGAATGTTTGGGTATATATGTTTAGCACTTATTGTTTGTATATATATTTAATTTATTACTTCATATATTTGATAGATGTTTAATTAATTTTATTTTCTTATAGCATGCTTATGAGGCGTTCTAAGGAGGCTACGACCCGTGGAAGCGGAGAATTGCGGGAGAGGAGTGCCCACGATCGATGGGACCAACTATGGCAAGAGGTAGTTGGGTCCTTATAAGAACTGCATCTATGGCATGAGGTCATTTTATTAGTAGTTTATCCTCTGCCTCTCTGTTTACGCGCATCTACAAGGCACTTGGTCCACTGCGAAGATAGTGAGGTCGCGAGCAAGTTCACCTGCTCAATGCGAAACTTCATCGTATGCAAGAGAAGATGTAGAGAGATAACGACAGTTTCAGGAGATGCAAAAGAAGATGGAGGACAAGGAAAAGGCCTTGGAGAGGGAATAAGAAAGCAGGATGAAGGAGAAAGAGATGAGATTGAGGAAGCAGATGAAGAAAGAGATGATGTTTTGGTGGAAGAAGATGAGGCTGGCTCCTTCTTCGGCAGAACACGATGATGATGATGATGATGATGATAATGATGATGATGGTGATGGTGATGGTGACGGCGTGATCCTGACGATGATGATGCTGGAGATACTCTTGATTTGAGTTATTGTTTTTTCTTTATTTCTTATATGTTGAACTATTTATATTTCTATTTAGACTTTCTTGACGCTTTATCTATTTTAAATCTTGGATTTAAATTTATTGCGTTTTCTATTTATTAAGCATTTTTTTAATAGTTTTTCATTATTAAATATATTTATATATTTATGATTAGCTTTAAATAAAATATAAGTTGGTAAAAATAAAACATTCAAATTACAAGCCAAAATAATTTTTACAAAAGATAATTCCGACGAAAAAATCAGTAAAATAAAACATAAAAAACAAAATTTAATATAAAAATAAAAAACTAATTACCAACGGATTTTTCCATCGTTAAAAATTAGATTTTTAAAAAAGATTTCATTTCAAATTATCGACGGAAAAAAATACACGCTATATTTTTTAAAAAAATGCAAAATTTATATTAAAATATTTCGAATTTTTCCGCCGATAAATAAAATATTGAAAAACTTACCGGAAAAATCCGCCAGTAACGAATGTAAATCCGTGGTAATATTCTTGCTGTGACAATTTCTGGCGATTATGTTCCTCTGACGGATTTTTTTCAAAAAACCGCAAAAAATTTGGTAACTTTTCGACGGAAAATATCCGGGAGTAATGTTACCGATTACGTTATTACCGGTTGATAAAATCCGTCAATAATTCCAGTCGGTAACTCAAAATTCCGTCTATAACATCATAAAATCCGTCGGTAAAATCCAGGTAACCATATTTCTAGTTTGTCTCCTAGGCTAAATTGTTATCCTTATTACTTTCTTACTAGGCTAGTTTCTCTTCGGCCATCCTTTCTCGGAAATCTGCACTTTTGTATGCCTTCAATTTAATCTTATGGATTTAATTTATATACATTATCAATGTAAACAATTTATATGACATCAAACTATATATTGCCATATCACCAAAAGAGTTAGACTCAACCACTTACTACCTTGAAAGTTTTATAAACAGAAGTATATATATGATTAAATGAAAGTGTAAAACTATTTTACTTTGTCAATGCATCAAAATTAAGTTATAATCTTATTTCATTAAACTTTATTAAGTTAATTATTATTTTATAGCATCAAAATATTTGATGAATAAATTTATGTAAGAATTTAATTGTGAGGCACTAATGGTATAAAAAAGTTTTACACTTTCATCTGATTATATATTATCATATCAGAGAAGATGATTAATTTTTAAACCCACCACTTAAAAGATTATATAAATATAATAATTTGGTTAGATGACACTGAAAACAAATCAAAATTAAACTCTTTATACAATGTGTTACTAGATCATAACATATTGATTAAGAGCATTAATATATATTATTCTAACAATCAATTTAACCATCTTTCTCATTCAAAATTACAAGAATCATAATTTATACTACATCTAAAAACTAGTTAATACATATGAATACAATTTTAAATTAAAAATATTTAAGAGTTTACTTTTGATGTATTAAGATATAAATATTTTAACATTGTCATCCAATCATGTCTTACTATATCAATAAAGGTAGCTAAACAGCACACCCACTACTTGAAAAGTTATTAAAATGAGATGATTTTTGGATGACACTATAAAAAAAATTTACATATTAGTAATCAAAATTAAATTCAATATTTAAATACAAACACTTTTATAATTTATAATTGAATTTGATTTTGATGTACTACCAATGTAAAACTTTTTTACACTATCATCTAATCAAATTCTCTCATTTGGATGATCTTTTAAGTAATAAATATGCAACTTAATTGCTTTTACTACTTAATAATATATGATTAGGTGAAATTAGAAGATACAATGCATGAAAAATTCTTCATAATATATAGAGTAAATAACTATTTTATTTTTAATACTTTTAATTTGACAACAATTTAGTTCCAATAAAATTAAATATTAATTTAGTCTTGACATTTTTTATTTTCACATCAATTTAGTTATTTTGAGAAATTTCTATTTTGATGAAATAACTAAATTGATATCAAAATAAAATACTATGATTAAATTAATGTCAAAAATTAATATAAAAAAGTTTTATAATTAACTTGATGTCAACAATTTTATTATGATGAAAGTAATCTCAACTTAAGAGGAATGATACACGTCCACTACCACACTTACACCAAATACATACACCAAGTTAAATGACAAAATTAGCGTATGTATATACCATGAGATACGGAAGGCAATTTGGGCAAGTAAAGAAAAGAAAGAGAAAAAACAATGTTCCTTCAACCTACTCATTTTCTCCTTCTTATTTTCTCTCACCCATCAAAAATTTCATTTTTTTTATCTCTTTATCCAGTCTCTCTCTTGTTTTGGAGGAGGAAGAAGAATAAGCAACGACCATTTCTTCCTTTTAGAACTTGTTCACTATCTCTTTCTTATTTCTCTTTCTTGTCACCAAAGCCTTTATTATCTCTCTATTTATTACGTTCTCTCTCTCTCTCTCTCTCTCTCTCTCGTTCTTCATTGTTCACAGGAGAAAGAAGAATAAGAAGAATCAAAATCTATTGGCAGCGCATTAAACTAATCCCCACACATGAAGACTTAAATCATTCCATTTGATTTTTCATGTGTTTATGGTTTATGTCCCAAGATATAAATGATTATTTTTTTTTAGGTTTTTAAAAAACAAAACGAATTGAGAATGACTCTGAAAAGCTAGAGATTTACTATTATTGTTGAAAATCTGGAGTTGAAAAATTGGAAATGCATGTACGAAGTTATAAATCAGGAGTATGCAAAAAGCTGTAAACCATTGCACAAAAAGTTATAAACTAGTAGTAAAATGTTGTAAACAATTAAGAACAATTACTAACTAGGTTGTTGAAAACTAGAGTTGAAAAGTTGTAAATGTGTGTTATGAAATATTGTAAACCAATATGTAAAAAGTTGTAAGTCATTGCACAAAAAGTTGTAAACCAATAGCAAAATGTTGTAAACCAATTGAGGGCTCTATGTTTTCACCTATTCAAACTCTTAAATAGTATTTATATTAAGCTATAAAACTTTAAAAAATATATTTGATTATATAAACCAAACTAAATTTAGTAAACACAACAATCTCATTACTAAATAAATAAATATAATTGTCATTATTAGTCTAATTAACACAACACTCTCAATTAAAATTAAATTTTACAAATAAATAAAAATTAAATTTTATTAGTATATTATTTAGTTCTATTTTATATTCATACAATTGTGAATTTTATTAATACAATATTATTAATAGTTTTAAAATTTTTAAATTTCCTATTTGATCTAATTTTAAAATATTTAAACTTAGATTATGTCTTTAAGATTGATGTTATATGTATGTGTGAATATATATAAATGATCTTACTTTTTTTTCCATAACAAATCAAATTAAGCACCAAATAAGACTAATAAATATATTGCTAATGAATAAAATTTAATTTTATTATTATATTTAGGTCTATTTTATGTTTATAAAATTATGAAAACGGTCCTCCAATTGGCTACGAACGTTCGTAAACACGTTTACAACTTTTTTTCAAACTCCAATTTTCAACAACCATGATTTTTATGTGTCCTCAATTGGTTTACACCATTTGATCTAATTTTTAAATTTCCTATTTGATCTAATTTTAAAATCTTTAAACTTAGATTATGTTTTTAAAAATGGCGTTATATGTACCTGTGGTGTGATTATATATAATGATCTTACTTTTCCACAACAAATCAAATTAAACACCAAATAAGACTAATAATTATATTGCTAATGACTAAAATTTAATTTTATTATTATATTTAGGTATATTTTATATTTATAAAATTATGAAAACATAGAGTCCTCACTGGTTTACAATATTTTGCTACTGGTTTATAGCTTTTGTGCGATGATTTACAACTTTCATATGATTTACAATATTTTGTAACATACATTTACAACTTTTTAACTCCAATTTTCAACGTAAGGTAAATCGCTTCTAGTAGAACCATTCTTAATTCATTTTGTTGTTAAAAAACTAAAAAAAAAAAAATCATCTATATCTAAACCCAAACACATAAACATAAAATAAATTAACTAAGCCTTATCCGTAAGGATAAGTTTTGTCCTTGTGAATAATTCTTATGCTCCTTCTTCTTCTTCCTCCTGTAAATGATGAAGAACTAGAGAAAATAATAAAGAGAGAAAATGAAAATTTTGGTGGATGAGAGAAGGTGAAATAAGAAAGAAAGAGTTATTTTTCTTTACTTTGGGTATTTTTTCCTTCTTATCAAAATTAACCCTCCATATCTATACTATCTTTATATGCTAAATTTATTCGGTAGTAAAATATAAGTATTTAGTATAAGTATAAAGATAATTGCATATCATTTTTCTTAAAAATGTTAAATAATTGTTTAGTCCAATTTATACTTTCGAATAGAGCGTGTGACACGTTCCTTGATACGCTAACCAATCTACATGCGCAGCGAATAAGACACGCGGCCAGTAACTTGGAATACGCACACAGATTTGATCTGCTAATAAGAAGGCAACATCACATCACATCACTTGATCAGCAAAACTTTGCAATTCCCCACATCGCAATCAATGAAACAACCGTCACGCTCGCGTGAATTACTTTGTGGTATCGGTAATTTTTTAATCCCGCACGAAGGTTCCAGGAAATTTCTGTTTACAACGACTTAAACCCTACTTTAAAGCCAGTAAACGATCTCATTCCCTAAACCATTATTTTAACTTACGATAGATATTATTAATCTTTTCTTAAAAATTATTCTCCGAAGCGTTGAATCTAAAAATAAATTTATCGTCAGATGCGCAGCCGAGCGAGTAGCCGGTTCTTCTTGTTGTTAAAGGACAAAATTCGAATGAGGAGGTGCGACATAATACTAGCCCATATTTTTTATTTTGTGAGAGAATTTGGAAATAAAGCATTTCATGGCTAATTATTTACTATTTTAGGAGATCTTTCGTGATGAGGAAATTAGTCATTATTGTTTACAATAAATACCCTGATTTCAATAGAAAAGGAGTACAAAATTCCTAAAATAGTTCCCCTTAAATTTTGTGGGATACAGATTAGATTTCTATTAAAAAATATTCAAGAAATTCTTATTAATTAAGATATTGAATAAATTAATTTCTAAAATATCATAAGAAGATTAAATTGATACCTGTACGTAAGAATAAATTTGTTGGGTATTTTTTAATTAGCGGGTACTTTTTATTACAGAGAAATCGATTTATCTAATATTTTTTTCAGAGCAATCGGTACGTAAAATTTAAGAAATACAGGTAACCATTTTGGGTTGTCCTATTTAAACTGTAGGTGTGCCCCCTCTTTTCCCTCACTTTCAAATTTCAATTTTCACGAGAGAAAAAAAAAAACCTGCGATTCTCCGAAACTAGTAACTTACAGAACACTCCTTCTCTCTCTCTGTTGCTCAAATACATGTCCTTTTGTACTTTCAGATTTCCCAATCTCCCAAATTCGAAAAGAAGCCACTGGCATACTATTTTCTCGTGAGTTAACCGGCGAGAAGGATATTCGCCGAGAAATTGCCGATATGGGGAAAGGAGGAGAGTATAACGGAAACGGAGAAACCGAAAACTCCCACGGCGCGGCGTTCAAGGCGTGGGCTCGTGACGTTCGCGATTGTGCGGACCACTTCGAGGTGAAGCTCCGTTCAGGGCTGAGCTCCGGCGAGGTCGAGAATCGCCGGCGAGTCCACGGCTGGAACGAGCTCGAAAAACACGAGGGACAATCAATCTGGTCCGTAATCCTCGAACAGTTCAACGACACGCTCGTCCGCATCCTCCTCGCCGCCGCCATCGCCTCCTTCGTCCTCACCTGGTACGACGGCGACACCGGCGGCGAGACGGAGATCCTGGCCTTCGTAGAGCCCCTCGTCATCTTCCTCATTCTCATCGTCAACGCCGTCGTCGGCGTTTGGCAGGAGCGAAACGCGAAAAGCGCGCTCGAAGCCTTGAAGGAAATCCAATCTGAGCACGCCGCCGTGATTCGCGGCGGAATCAAGATTCCGAGTTTGCCTGCCAGGGAGCTCGTCCCCGGTGATGTGGTGGAGCTTAAGGTTGGAGACAAGGTTCCCGCTGACATGCGTGTTGTTGAGTTAGTTAGTTCCACTCTGCGGTTAGAACAGGGATCTCTAACCGGAGAGAGCCAAGCTGTTAACAAAACTAACAAACCTGTTCCAGAAGATGCTGTTATTCAAGGAAAGAGTTGTATGGTTTTCGCGGGAACTACGGTTGTTAACGGTTATTGCGTCTGTTTGGTTACTCAGATAGGCATGGAGACTGAGATTGGTAAAATTCATTCTCAGATTCAAGTTGCGGCGCAGAGTGAAGAGGATACACCGCTGAAGAAGAAGCTAAATGAGTTTGGGGAGACTTTGACTTTGATAATTGGGGTTATATGTGCCGTTGTTTGGGTCATCAATGTTAAGTATTTCCTCACGTGGGAATATGTTGATGGCTGGCCGAGGAACTTTGTTTTTTCTTTTGAGAAGTGTACTTACTACTTTGAAATTGCGGTTGCGCTCGCGGTTGCGGCGATTCCTGAAGGATTGCCTGCGGTTATCACCACGTGCCTTGCGTTAGGCACGAGGAAGATGGCTCGGAAGAATGCGCTTGTTGTGAAGCTGACGAGTGTTGAGACTCTGGGTGTACTACCGTGATTTGCTCCGATAAGACGGGGACGTTGACGACGAATCAGATGGCGGTGGCGAGGCTAGTGGCGGTTGGTGATGAGGCAGACACGCTGCGGTCGTTCAAGGTGGAAGGGACTACTTACAATCCATCTGATGGTAGAATTGAGGACTGGCCAATGGGTGGATTGGATGATAATCTTGAGATGATAGCGAAAATATCTGCGGTTTGTAATGATGCTGGAATTGTACACTCAGAGCATAGGTTTGTTGCTAGTGGAATGCCTACTGAAGCAGCCTTGAAGGTGAGGCCTTTCTATGTTGTTTGCCCAATTTCCCCTGTTTTTTCATCATGTGATATTAGCTATTTTCCCATCCTTATGAATCATTATTATTTATTAATTTTGAGTGTTGATTTGGAATTATCAACAAAGCCTAGCATAGTCAGGCCCAAGCCCAGATAAAAATGACGAGGGTTGTGTTAGGCCGTTGACAAATTCGTCTGAAATTTTATGACGTGGATTTGGAATTAGCAAATTGGTGTTGTTTTCTAATCTTTTGGTGGCAGATTGAGTTGTTTAACAGTGTTTTATGCTTCTTCTGAGTGTCTCAGGTTCTGGTGGAGAAGATGGGCCTTCCTCAAAGATCCAAGGATGTACATTCAGCAAGTGCTACTACCTTGCTAAGTAAGTTGAATCTTTTGGTTATTTCTTCTGTCCTGAATTATCTGTGGTGAACTGGTGATATGTCAAAGCTAATGGTTTAATGTCCCCTCTCCTCTGAATATACCTTAACTTTCAGAAAAAAATAAAGTTTCTTAATTTTGTTCTTTATGCTTAATGAGAAAATAATAAGGTTGTACTTGAGTTGAAGCAATTTATTTTTGGGAGTAACACATGAAAGATAAAACTAACTTGTCATATGTCTTAAATTTTTCATTAAGGTTGTTGCGAATGGTGGAATGAACATGACCGTCGGATTGGTACTCTTGAGTTTGATCGCGACAGGAAGTCAATGGGTGTTATTGTGGGCTCTGGTTCAGGAAAAAGGTCTCTGCTGGTAAAGGTACAGTCTCTTCCTGTTTCCCTGGGTCCTACTAGAAAACATTTTACTCCTCCAGAGAACCTGTTCTTTAATTAGACACATTATAGCGTGGAAGTGGGATTTTGTAGGATTTTCACTGTGGTTTGTAGTGAAAAGTTTATATCTACAATTTTGTAGTGAAATAATTTGCAAGGGGAATTCCTTGCAAATTTTTATCTTTTTGATACTATGAAATTTAATTATAGGCAATGTATTTATAGCAACTAGCAAGTGTTCCCAAACTCACAAAAACATTATCACCGTGTTTGTTTGAAAAGAAATAGAGAGAAAGGATTAGAAGAGGAAGAAATTAATCTTCTGTCGTTTAGTGCAAAGAAAATTGGGAGGAGAAATGTTGAATAGTATCAAAAAACATGTTGGATCCACCCAAATTTCTCCCCATATGGTCGGAAAAATGTAAAGAAGGGTGATATTTACATATTTCAAAAATACTCATGCTTATTATTTAAATCACTATCTCTAATATTCGTGACTTTAATATTTTTATTTTAAATAAATTTGAATAATTATATTATCTTATTTACTAGCTTGACATTATTCTAAACTTGTTATATTAAAAAATAATTATATTTTCTATTTGATATTAATTAATAAAATTATTAAATATAAAATAAAGATATTGACTTGAATGCTTTTATATATAGATATATATAAAGTCAATTTTTATTATATTTATTTATATTATTTTGATAGATAAATTTATGACAAAATTGTATCTAATTTTAATTTTTCAATAATTTTTTAGATAATTTTATAAAAAATAACCTTTTATTTTTTTTATAACATAAGGATAAAAAAGTCATTTGATATTATTGTTCTTTCTTTCCTTTTCTTTTCCATCTAAACAAATAAAACAAATTAATTTTTCTTCTTTCCTTCATTCCCATTTTCCTTTCATCCAAATATATCTATAGAAAATACAAATCACCTCAACTTTCTTTCTCTCCATTTCTTTCCACTCTATTTCCTTTCTCTCTATTTTTTTCCTTTGCCAAACATAACCTATGTGTGAGAGAATAGAATTTTTAAATAGTTCAATTTTGATTCATAGGCAATATTCAAGTTTATTTATAATGTCATCCAATCAAATTCTTCCATTTGCATGATTTTTTAATTAGTGTGTCAGATTTAACCATTTATGCTAATATAGTAATACATGATTGAATGATGGCATAAAAAGTTTATACATTATCAATGCATAGAAATTAAGCTCATTAAGTTAAAAATTATAATTAGCTCAATTTTTATGCTTAATACTCATTTCAAAATAATGACATTTGAATCATTTTTCATTTTCCTTCTTTTGGAAACATCAACCATGAATCCAATATGTTTAGTGACTATTAATAAGGTGAAATTGTCAATTCAAGGAGGAAAAAACACTGGAATCAAATCAAATCCACTCAAATCCAAACCAAACTTAATCGGATTTTTGTTTCTGTGTCAACTAAAATAAAAAAAAAATCAAAACCAAACCGATTTATATTTTATAACTATCCAAACAAGAAAAAATCATTTGTAATTGAAATCAATATGTAACAAATTTGATTTCAAACATACTCATAATACTTGACTAAATAAAGAGCATTCCTACGTGCACTTGAGCATGATCAGTTGGTAGTGACTATTTTGACTGAACTTGCCAATTCAATGGCGGTAAAATGGATCTTTTACAATGAAGTGCTTTTGAATTTCTGCTTGGTATTTTTAAAATTAAATTCCAATGCACTGGGTCTTTACGGCCCCTGTATATTAGTCTTGTCCTTCACAGTCTTGTTTTGCCTTTATTACTGTATATTTTGGACAGCTTCTGTTGCATGCTCTATATCTAAGCATACCTGTGCTGTTACATTTTGTTTTTAACTTTTTCTTCTGCTCGGGAATATCTTAGACTGACCCTTGGTTGATTGGGCTTGATATTTGATAGGGTGCTGTAGAAAATGTGTTGGAAAGAAGCACTAAAATTCAGTTGCGTGATGGTTCTGTTGTGAAACTGGACAGTAATGCTAGGAACATTGTATTGCAAGCTCTTCATGAAATGTCAACCGGTGCATTACGCTGTTTGGGATTTGCATACAAGGATGACCTCCCTGCGTTTGAAGGCTACAGTGGCAATGATGATCATCCTGCTCACCATCTTTTGCTTAATCCTTCCAACTATTCATCAATTGAAAGTGATCTTATTTTCGTTGGCTTGGTTGGATTGAGGGTAAGTTTCAACCTTGTCATTTCACAATTTGTGCTTTCTCATCTTTTTTCTTGTAGTTTGGTGTGATAGTTTTTTAAATTTTGAATGTTGATTTGCTTTCGATCAGGATCCTCCTAGGGAAGAGGTACACCAGGCAATTCAGGACTGCAGAGCAGCTGGAATTTGTGTTATGGTTATCACCGGAGACAACAAGAACACAGCAGAAGCTATATGCCGTGACATAGGTGTATTTAAAGCCCTTGAAGATATTAGTTCTAGAAGTATAACAGGTAAAGAGTTTATGGAGCTACATGATAGAAAAGCTCATCTGAGACAGAGTGGTGGGCTTTTGTTTTCAAGGGCTGAACCGGGGCACAAGCAAGAAATTGTGAGGCTGCTCAAAGAGGAAGGGGAGGTGGTGGCCATGACTGGAGATGGTGTTAACGATGCACCTGCCTTGAAGCTTGCTGATATTGGCATTGCAATGGGCATTGCTGGGACCGAGGTATTTTTCATTTCTATTTCTTTTTTATTATGACCTTGTGATTGCCTTTGGTTTGTTGTTTTTGTTGTCTCAGTCCTAAGAAATCTTTCATATCATTTTATATTTTATACTAATGTGGGATTTGTGTTGTTTGTGCTTACCACTCATTTTTATGATTTTGATAATCCAATATAGGTGGCAAAGGAAGCTTCGGATATGGTGTTGGCTGATGATAATTTTAGTACAATTGTTGCTGCTATCGGTGAAGGTAGATCTATCTACAATAACATGAAGGCTTTTATCAGGTCAACCAGTCTGTCCTTATAATTTTTTGGTAGCTCTCAATGGCTATGTGGTTACTGGTTATATTAGAACATATTCTCGTTAATTTCTCCCCTCCCCACGTCTATGGTTTGTGCTTGGGTTGGTACATTTGTAACTCGATGACTGCTTATTTCATAGACCAACCATTACTTTGAATATGGTACAATATGTTATATTACTCTATATTTCTAGCCTATTTTAGTTTATGATCCGAGGGGCTAAACAGAGGGAAAAATGTTCTTAGCTTTTTGCTTCTGTGTGTCCGTTTGTTTCTCTCTGAGCCTGCTAAATTTGTGTTCAGTTCAGACCTTGTCACCTTAGAATTTTCTCTAGGAATATTAAGCAAATAGTATAAAATGGGGATGCGTGGAAGATGTGATATAAGTTGTAGATTACATTTCATCTATCATAATTCTTTTGCAGTGAGGACTGGATGTTGTTTATGACTAGCAAGTCTTGATTAATCGGGTATTTGGATTTAATCTAAATAAGAGTTATTCATAATTGATTCTTTGAGGGTCAGGAGAAGCATTATTCTGTTTGGTGCAGCTAATGCACCAAGAAAATTTGTTGCCTAAGCCTTCTTTCTAACAATCCTACATTGCTTAGCCTGTTTGGTTGTAGTTTTCAGTTTTTAGTTTTTTATGAAGGAAATACTAAAAAACTGAAAATGAAAACTAAAAACTGAAAATTCAAACAAAACAAGCTTTCTCTAATCCTTTAGCACCTAAAATCTCAAGAAGCATTGCATAGCTTCTCATCTAGTACAGGTTAATACTTATTATCTGGTTATCTATTTTTGTTAATTACCTTCTTATTATCCCATTTTCGGTGCCTTTCATAATGATGAAACCTTGTTTTTTGTGGTGATTAATAATTAACTATGCAGGTACATGATCTCTTCCAACATTGGCGAGGTTGCTTCCATATTTCTAACGGCTGCCCTAGGCATTCCTGAAGGATTGGTACCTGTTCAGCTTCTGTGGGTCAATCTTGTCACAGATGGACCCCCTGCAACAGCCTTGGGATTTAATCCCCCAGATAAGGATGTGATGAAGAAGCCTCCCCGTCATAGTGATGACTCGCTAATAAATGTGTGGATTTTGTTCCGCTATCTGGTAATTGGTCTTGTTCCCTGTTTTCTTTCTGTGACACTTGCTATTGGGTATATTCAAGATATTATATTGCAATGAATTAGACAAAACTTACATCAGAGCCGTTTCATCCATTTCACCGATCAAATTATGACAAATGTATATTTTTATTGAAATGAGTAATTTAAAATTTAAAAGTATGCACTGATATCAAGAAAAAATGTCTCATATCATAATTTGATTAGTAAAATAGCTTAAATGAAGATAAAAAATTTGATGTAAATTTTGTCCTTTTGCTAATGAGTTTCATAGTTAAAGTATTAAAAGTAAAAAATTTTGACCCAAAAGTTAGACTTTTAAGTTTTAAGTTTTCAATGGATTTAATTTATTGAAAATAGTAGGTGAAGATTTTTTATGACCCTTGAAATGGTGTGTGTGCTTCACTTTGTTTGATAAAATTAGAAAATTAACTATTTAGTGTCTAAAGTTAAAAGAAGTGATTCAAGTTAATTGCTATGAACATTTCCCTAATGCTCATAAAAATTAACTTAAATCACCTAAAGAACTAATTTGAACAACGTTTTGTATCTTTAGGAATTAAATTGTTAGCTTCTTAATTTCAGAAAAACATATATACAATAGGTATGATCAAAATTAACCTTTACTCTAAAACCAATCAAAAACTTCCTTTTTGTTTCTGCTTCCTTATCTGAATTACTTATGCTAATTATCTCCCGGCTGTTATTCTGAACAGGTTATTGGGATGTATGTTGGATTAGCCACAGTTGGTATCTTCATCATATGGTATACACACGGTTCCTTCTTGGGTATTGACCTTACTAGGGATGGACATACTCTCGTAACTTACAACCAACTTGCCAATTGGGATCAATGTTCTACATGGAACAATTTCACTGCCTCTCCCTTCACAGCTGGTTCTAGAGTTATCTCTTTTGATGACCCCTGTGACTATTTCCATGCTGGGAAAGTGAAAGCTACAACTCTTTCCCTCTCTGTGTTAGTAGCCATTGAAATGTTCAACTCCCTCAATGCCCTTTCTGAGGATGGAAGCCTCTTGACAATGCCTCCTTGGGTAAACCCTTGGCTTCTTTTGGCAATGTCAGTGTCATTTGGTCTTCACTTCTTGATCTTGTACGTGCCCTTCCTAGCCAAAGTGTTTAGCATCGTGCCCTTGAGCTTCAATGAGTGGCTTTTGGTTTTGGTTGTAGCATCCCCTGTCATTATAATTGATGAGATTCTGAAATTTGTGGGGAGAAATGCAAGTCGTTCTCAAACATCAAGAAGGTCAAAGCAAAAATCAGAATAGACAAACGTTAATGTTTGTGAGTTTGAGATTTTGGAGGGAATGAACACTTAGCCCTTCCTTCCCCTCCCTTTCTCTCCAAAATCCCTAACAAACATACTCTAACAGTCATTTTGACTAAGCTGTTTCAACCAAAGGTTTTGACTCTTCATCCTGGAGACTCAGCGGTGGCCCCAACTCAGGGCAGTTTAAATTTGTAATATTTTTGGTGTGTTTGTTGTCTCAAGTATGCAAAAGGTGCAGTGTATATATTGCGTTTTTTTTTTTTTTCAGTCTTTGTAATATTAATATCCTTTTGTTCTTTGTTCTTTTATTTTGTTCTGAAGACTTTGAAGGTGCCTTCTAATAATAGGGAGGTTGAAGTTATGGACCGTGATGGTCCGTGTTGTTTTGCAATTTTATAGAATGTGTGGTATTTTGTGAATTTTGGTTTTCGACTTTATTGTCCACTGCTAGAGTTTGTTATTTTAAAATAATCATTTGGTGATTAACAAACTGCTGACAAGAGTGAATTAATTAGAAAAAAATTGTTGTTACTTTATTGTTAATATTATTATCATTAATTATTATAATAATTATTTTTAATAATAATGATAATAATAGTTTTATTTCTACATACGTATTGACAATGTAAAATAATTTTACCATATCGTCAATAGAATTTCACTTAAATGATAAATTATAATGAGTGATTGCAATAGTGGATAGTTATTTTCTATAATTTATTTTTTTAGAGTTTTATTTTTATTTCAAAATAATTGTCATTTTAGAGTTTCAATGAAGTAGTAATTAAGTCACTTTGAGTTTCAAAATAATTATTAAGCTCTATATCAAATATTATTCTTTAAAACAAATAACTCAAAAAATATGTTTTCCATTGAATCAAGTCTAATCAATTAATTATACCTGTGATTACCAATTATTTAATATCAATTTCAAATTAAAAGTTTAAAAAATTTCAAATCTAAAAGTAATTTCACACATTATATTATCTAGAAAAATGATTTAATCCACAATTACTCTACACAATTTGTAATAAAGTATAATTAACTTTACTTAGTATAATTATTATAATTGATACATTCTTTGAATAAAATAATCTAAACAAAATAATCTAATCGAATTTTTCCCAATTCTTTATCAAATATTTTTGTGTGAAAAAAATTATTGTTTCATGTGGGTAATCAATTCCATGAAATAGGAGCATTGAATATAGATAACAGGAATCAATCCCATGAATTTGAAATTAAACAATCTATAGCATCGATAGATAACAAAAGAACTTGTCCATCAAAATATTGTATAAATATAAGAACTTGTCTATCAACAACCAATAATAAGCTAAACTCATCAGTTAAAAAAAAAATAAAAATAACTTTCTAAACAACAACATAAAAAAAATAATATTTCTATTATACCAAAAAAGGTAAACTAAAAATTCGAATAAAAATCAACAAAGAGCTTCAAAATCAAACCATTAACAACAACAAATTAGATCTTATCCAACCCAACTTAAAAAATTCTTATGTTAGCAGCAACCACGGTAAAAGTGTAGGTATTCCTTTTCTTTAATGAGTTGAATTTGTAGAATTTCATCGATTTTAAGCCATGATTACCTAAAATAAAAAGAAAGAAGATGAAAGGTAAAATATAGAATAATGAGCAAAAATGAATTATATTGAAAATGTGAGGACAAATAAAAATATTATAAAATCATAAATTAACACTATCACAAAGACCGACAAAAGGAGATGACTGATATAAATATATTGTACTATATATAAATATCTCAACCCATTTCTCTCGCTTTCGTGTTATTCATAAAGTCTTGATTTTATTGGCTGAATTCCAATTCATCACTTTCTACACATCTCTCCTTCGAGCTAAATAGTACATCTCATTCTACAATTTGCATACTTATATAGCCTACCTTCTTAAAACTTTTATGGGAGGGAATATAATTATTTATTGGCATTCATAATTATTTCATTGACAATTATAATTATTTGATTATCATTTAAGTTATGAATTTGATTGGCATCCATATTTATTTGATTCACAATTATAATTATTTGATAGGCATTTGACATTCATTAAGCGGGATTATAATTTTTAATTGTCAATTATTACACATTTTATATTTATTAAGTAGGGTTATAATTTCTTATTGTCACTTATTATTACCAAATCAATTGTTTGATATAATTGTTGTATTTATTGGCTTTTCATAGGCGAGAAATCAAATGCATGGTTGAATGATATGTCATCCATTTTCTTTCTTACAAAACCCGATTTTAGAATTATATATATGATATATGATTTAGCTTTTAGATTAAGTTTGTTTAAAGGATCAATACTATTCAATTATTTACTTAATTTCTATGCACTAGCCTTAAACGGTACTCCATCCTTTTCACTTAATCTGTTAAAAAAAATAGGTTAAAAAATAATAAAATTATCTTGATGATGGAAGAAAGATGTATGAATAGACCATGTTATCCCTATTTAAAATATAAATTTATATTATTATAATATTGTTAAAAAAACAAATGCAATTAATTACATAAGGGTTAGTTTTAGAAAAATAAATTTAATGCATCTTGATATAAGAAATGGATGGATGTTTGCAGCAAAAATAAAAATAAAAAATAAAAAATGGAGATGGAGTGAAAATGAGAGAGTATTTAGTAGATTAAATTTTGTAATTTTGAGGTTAATTAATATGTGGTTGACAAAGTAACTACAAGGGAATTAATTAGAAACATTACAACATAGTTTCCTAAATTAAAATAATTAAAATATGCAGTTAATGTTTCCCTCAATTGTTCAAAGTAAACAGTAGAGAAAAGTTGGAGATATAAAGCTTGTTTTGATGCTATTATTTTGGTAAAGAATATATTTTTGTATTTTTTAGTATGTTTTGGTAATTTTTTAATTAAAAATAAAATCACTGGAAAAAGTGAAAAAATATTTTTAAGAAGTTTAAATTTTCATCTTCTAGAAAAATATCTTTAATATAACATAAAAATATTTGACAATAAATAAAGATATTTTAATATTATATCAAAATATAAATTAACATTACATCTAAATGTAAAACAACTTTTATATTTTCAAAAAATTTTACTTAAAAAGATCAATTAAAAAAATATCTTTTTCTAAACAATCATCCAAATGAACAATAGTATTAGTGAAATTTAATGTTCAAACTAAATTGAAGTTAAATTTTACTATCTTTGTTCTCAAATAAATGTCTAGGTAAATGTGCATATGGATTAAGGAAATGATTAGCAAAGCCTTGATGTTAGAATAATTTAGATATATTTTACTAAATGGCCCTCTACTGTTATCTCTCTTTCTTAACTACTCTCTCCTCCACTTAATAGGGGTATAGTTGAAAAAAATAATTAATATTGTCTAGATTTTTAAATGGACAATTATTTATGAAAAAGTATAATTTTAAAAATAGATTCATGTTTGAGAACAGAGCTAGTAAATGTTATAATTAAATTGATAGTAAATTTTTTTTAGGACTAAATAAATGTCAATTATACAATTTTAGGGCTAAAAGAATTATTTATTCAATTATTTATAATAAGGTCATGCTTACACTGTATGCATAAAAAAAACCCATATGCAATAACCAAAAACCACATCAACGGGTAGAGGGAAAAAAGACAACTAATGGTGTGTGTGTGATTGGGGAGTGAAATTAGGAAAAAAAAAAATTTCATATGTGAACTTTATGCATCATTTTACATAGAGCACGTTCATGAAAAACTTTCCTCTATATTTACCCCACAACTAGTTGAAGGATAAAATTAGGCAGCAATTTTTCATAGATGAGTTTTATATTTATATACAGTTTATCCATGAAAAATTCACATTTTATTTTTACCCATTAATCAAAGTGGCTGGAGAGTAAAAATAGGGTAAAAATTACTTAAATGAGTTTTACTTGTAATTTTACATATTAAACTCATCTAGATAATTTGTACATCCATATTTACTCTCTAATCAAAGCACTGTTGAAGAGTAAAAGCGAAGATAAATTTTTCATAAACAAATTTCATGTGTGATTTTATTATTTTATTAAAATCATTTGGCGTTAATTATGACAGTAATTGAGAAATCAAATATGGGGTCAAATGTAATTCCATCGTTTGTTCTTTTCATTTTGGATCACTTACATAAATTCCACAAATTCATCAATAGATTGAATATACAAGCCTCAACTAGCTAGTGTAGTTGAAGGACCATCAAGGTCCATGCCCCATATTAGAAAGAGCCGACTTTGAAAAGAATGAAACAAGAAACATGATTTCTTTCTCACATTTGTCTGTATTTAAAGGAGAGATGGATGTAGATTTCAGTTTTTTTTTTTCTTTTGTTTCGGTCGTTTGTTATTACTTATTAGTAATGTAAGCGAAGTCAATGTAAATCAAAGAATTGGAAGACCAAGAATAAGTATTAATCCTTGATGAAGTGGTTTTGTCAGTGAAGCGAGTCTCTTGATCGTGTTGAAATATTTGTCGAGGCTGTCATTGCTTTATGAAGCTTTTAGTTGTATGTCCGAGAGCTGATATATTTAGTGTGTGTTTGATTCTGGGTTTGTAAAATTAATTTTAAAATAAAGTGATTTATGTTTGATAGTTACTCTAGATTTGATTCTGATAGAAAGTAAAAAATTTTCATTTATCTCATAATCAATTTTAGGAACAAGAATTGATTCTAGTTTATGAGAACCAAACATGACTAAAACAAACTAAAATCGATTTTCCTACCCAAAATCGATTTTGGGTCCTCCACCGCAAAACCAAACATATTGTTATATCAGTTGTAATTTTAACTTGATTTAATTATATAAATAAAATAATAGATATTTTGTTCTGCATGAGGCCATATACTAGCTCCTATTAATAGCAATCTATTATTCTTTTATCTATAATTTATGTATGTTTATTAGAATATATTCATAAAATACTTGTTAAATATTTCATTCTCAAGAGTTGAGAATATATTAAAATAGTGCATGATTGTAGGAATCGTACATGAAATGGGTATTATTACTCTAGAAGATTGTCGGCTATGTCTATTTTCATGATTAGTATAAGATATTAATGAAGATGAAGTAGCAAGTCTTATACTATACAATATTATAATCAAAACAAATATGTGGACACTTACATGATAAGTGGGTTGAACATAACAAATAGATAAAGTTCACATGAAAATTTTACTAATGTTAATGAAACATTATCTATATCATATCAATGCATATAAATCTAAGATTAAATTTCTAATAGAAGACACAAAAGCATAATAAGTGTTGAGTAGTTTGTAATATGTGTTTGTGTGTGTGTAAGAAATAAATAAATATGCACCTAAAGTGAAGGGATGCAACATAATCGTGAGAGGATGTAACTTCCTGTACAACGGTTTTAATGTTTGAAGAGATATATGTTAGTATCCCTTTTTTAGTTAAAATGTATCTAAATATCTCTATAAATAGATGTTATATTCATCTCTTTTTTAATGCAGAAAATTCGATAACAATTTATCCTGGACTAAAAATATGGGCTGGATACCTAGCCCAACCATTTGAGCTTGGTCATGAGCCCCAGAGGTTGGCCACATGGCACCGCTTTTGCGGATCCTTCCTAGATTTAATGGAAGATATCTCTTAAATCCCTTACAAGATCTTCCCATTATCATATCATATATTATAACATGTCTCTCACTGATATAGAACATATCTAGTACTGACTAAATTACAAGAGTATCTCCCTCATTCAAAAGATCACCTCCAATTTAACACGGAGTAACCTCACACTATATAATGGCGTGTATGATCATCCTTTTTTCCCACACATTAACTTATTTCTCCACTCCTCACCCTGCTCATCTACTTATCTACTTCCTTGAGTGTCGGAGTGTCTTTGTAGAACCCCACCCCTGCTTGCATCGGACGTTGGAGCTACTTGCATACTTACGACATTTCCAGGTAAAAACACAATTATTAAGAGAGTTTGCTTGGCTTTGTTGTATCCTTAAAAGAGACTTGTATGTCTTTTCCCTAAGAGTGTGCGAGTAATATCTCTTTAAAAAGATTGATAATTACGCCTTAAAGGCTACCAAATATTCTATTCTTTGTATCCAATTTCTAACAATTTTAAAGAGATATTCCAATGGAGTGAAATTCATCTTCTCCATATCCTATTAAGCAAGACATCAAACTAATCGTTTTGATTGGATGAATTTTACTTGGTAGAGGGACAAGATGGTGTTCCTACTCACTGCACTAAAGGTCTATTATGTTTTAGATCCAGACTTATCATCTTTACCTAACCCTACTCCAAATAATTCTGAGGAAATCAAGAGCAGGAGGAAGAAACGTGAAAAGATGAATTAATTTGTCATCGCCATATCTCGAATATCTTGACTAATTGTATGATCTCTACTCCAAACCCAAGACACCAAAAAAATTTGGACATCATTGGAGACCGCATATAAGAATGATGTCATGACCCGACCCGCACGTGACGCACGTGAGAAATTACATTTCACGTCAGCCTTGGACCCATTGACCGTCTCTATATGCATGCTTTGTTTTCAAAATCCATGAAACATAGAAAACTTGGCTTTTCTACATGCAAATCACTTTTTCTTTGGAATCAAAATAATCATGTTTGAAAACTCATGCTCTGTTCATAAGAGTCTATTTAAAATATAATTTCACTTTCTCTAGATCAATCATTTATTTTCTGAAATCAGGAATCACACCTAAAACCTCATAAAGTCAATCCAAAATTTAAAATTCGTTCATATCATTAAAATACTATCGAAATACACTTCAAAGCTTTATCATGATATGCGAAATGCAACAACCTATACCCTAGGAACCTTGCCTTGCCTACTCCTGAGCACTCTAGATAAGATCAGAATGCTCCACTCTGGTGAAACTTACCATCTACACTCCGTGGATGTGTATGATTGGCTGCCATTGTTCTTATCTATAAAATGAGAGAAATGAGGGGTGAGTTTTGATATCAAAATGTGGAGCCTCACCTGAAACTCCCTTCATGGGACATCAAAGAGCAATAGATAAAATAAATCATAATAATATTAAAAGTACTCGAAAATCTTATGCAATTACATGTCTCTATATAAATATATCTTCAAATCATCCTTTCATGAAATCAATAAAAGCAAGTTCTTTAATTCATTTTCTTGTCTACAATCACCTTTCCCCTTTTACATATTTATATACTTTCACTAATTCAAAAGTGATTTCCTTTATTTACTTTCATTCTGAAATCATATAAGCTTAAAACCATAAACTCTTTCATACTTTCAAATGACTACTTTATCAATTCAAAAGTCATTCCACTAGTTAACTTTCGTATTTGATATTAATTAACTCATTATAACATAATTTACTATTATACCTAGTATTAACTAATCTCATAAGGTAAGGCTCCTAGAGACGAATCTTCTCTGGTTAACACAATATTTGTGACGTAACAAAACTCTGGATATAATCTCTGGTACAGTGTGACAATAATGGGCACCTCACTAGGTCCCTTCTCTAAATACTCTGCCCAAGACATACTTGGTACAAGGTTAACGTTATTAACGTTAACACGTAGCCTGTTCTCTATAGCTCCTGGAATTAATCTGAAACTTCTTAAAACCATTTCATTCTCTAAAGCTAAATCTCTATAACTCTAAAGCTTGACCTTAGCATAACTGTGACTATGAAACTATACTTAGTGATTTCAAGTCCAAATATGTATCCGCAACCTACTCAGTCACACAAAGATTCATGCTCTAAAATCCTTTTATATCTAAATCTCTATATCATTTCTTATTAACAATAAACTTGTTATATTCTAAAAACTTGAATCCATTCATTCTAACGGTTTAACCTTATATAATGGCTGTGAACCATGTCCAAGGATCATCACCCTTTGTGGACATTGAGATTCCAAACCTCCAGAGTATGTAGCAGCCAATGTTCTAAATCTC
Source organism: Dalbergia oliveri (assembly GCA_030441495.1). NCBI lineage: Eukaryota > Viridiplantae > Streptophyta > Magnoliopsida > Fabales > Fabaceae > Dalbergia > Dalbergia oliveri. The sequence continues at coordinate 16,095,002 of JAMLFY010000013.1, read as the reverse complement.
GTCGAAACTCACGCTCTAAAACTCTTTTATTGATCATCAAAAACATCATTCAATCATCAAAACTCTTTAAATTCAAACTATTAACTTGTTAAACATAGTTCCAACCATAAACTAGGAAAACTCAATACCATATTCTGAAATCATAGAGTCTAAACCATCACTTCAGTCCTTTCTCTAAACCTCGTATCGAGGTATAAAACCACAACATAAACATAAACCAGTTCCAGAATCTAGTAAAACAATCATAAAATCCTCTAATAGTTACACATATAATCAATTCTACATAGAATCAGTTCAACAACCATGGTCCCATGAGTTTTATCAAAATACAAATTCATGCTTTAAAACAAGTCATGCAAAACATACCAACCAATAGTAATCCCAAATCCTTGTACATAATTCTCTAAATAAGCAGAAATCATAGTTTTCATGAAAATAACTCTAATGCATAACATAGAAGTCAAGGTGTGAACTCACTCACCTGGAGGGATAAAAAGGAGAACCATACTAATAGATCTTTGGGAAGTGAAAATGATACCTCTATCTGTCATGGAAGTAGTAGACCTCTAGATTAACCTCTAAAACCTCAAGAACCCTTGTTAACAAGGTGGAAAGCTTCTCCCTTGAGCAGCATGGGAACCACCCATAACCCAAGAGAACTTGAAGGAAATGAAGGGAACTAAGACAACGTGCCTTTAAGCTTTAGGGATGACAGATCGCAATTAAACTTGAAGAAATGGCAGAAAATGGAGTTTGGAGGGTGAAAATGGGTTAGGAATGAGATTTTGCGTGAGGGAGGGTAGAGAACCATTTTGAAGTGTTCTGGACCCAAAATGGGGTTTTTATGCTCTCTGTTGACCGCCTGGGCGGTTATATGACTGCCTGGGTGGTCTCCAAAAGCTAGGCATCACTGTGCTCTCTGTTGACCGCTTGGGCGGTCTCTAAAAGCTTCATACACTAACTTGCTCTCTCTTTGACGCTTGGGCGGTTGAATACTAGAAGCTCTAATACTGGTATGTATTGGACTGTGTTCTCATTACCCACTTATTTACATTTCTTAACTTTAAGTTAATCACTTTAAAACATAAATGTAAATAAGGGAATACTCCCCATTTGGATTCAAATAAAATATTAGAAAAGTCAAAATCTCAACAAATCAAAATCTCATTCTTGGGTTTTAGTTTAAATTTGAAAAATTTTATGATTTTATAAACTTGTAAGCTAAAATGGAGTACTTAAGGGTTTCATAAAATTCGTTAAAAATCACTCTTCAACTCATTTTCTCAGGGAACAATTACCGGGACTTTTGGTCCCAAGAATATGGCTCTATCATATAGCCTTCCAAGAACGTGTAGGGAACTTAGCGAAATTTGGAACCAAAATGACAGTTAACAACAACACCTTTATTAGTTCAAAAAAAATTTCTAACCATTTTATTTATTTTGAAAAAAAAAACTGGGTATTACAAATGAAAAACAAGGTTTGAATAAATTTTTGGCTTTATAATATTTTGAATTTAAAATATTCGATACTAAGTCAATTATGGATCAAGTACATAAATTGCAAGTGTTATTATCAAGACTAAGAGATCTTGAATTTAAGGTTCCTGATGTCTTGCAAATTGGTGTCATTTTTTCTAAACTTCCTTCATCATGGAATAATTTTATAAAGAAAGTTTTGCACTCTTTTGAAAAATTAACAATAGAATAATTTCAAACTCATCTTCAAATTGAGTGTGAAACTCGAGCACGTGATGTACAATTCTCCTTCCAGTTCTACGATTAATTTTGTTAATAAAAAAATTCTGATGGAGGAAAGTTTAATCTAAAAGCATCTAAGAAAGGTGTTCCTTTAAAAAGAAAAATGATGTACAATGCTTTCACTATGGCAAAAAAGGTCATTTTATTAATATTGCAGGCATAGGGGAGGAAGAATTTCAATTCTAAAAATTCTAAGAAGGCAAATCTAATGGAGGAAGCAATCAAAGAATTAGTTGCTATGATTACTGAATTAAATATGGTTGGCACTTCAACCAAAAACCAAGATTGGTGGTTAGATTCTGGTACAATAATTCGCATATGCAATGACAAAAATCAATTCAAGAATAATGTGGAATTGAAATAAAATGAAGAAGTGCTGATGGGTAATCATGTTACTGCCAAAGTGCAAGGATTAGGGACCGTTGAATTAAATTTTACTTTGGGACAAAAGTTAACACTACTGAATGGGTTCCATGTTCCAGAAATTCACCAGAATTTGGTCTCTACTGGTTTGTTTTCAAAGAAGGGTTTCAAAATTGTGATAGAGTCTGATAATGTAATAATTTCTAAGAGTTCTATATTTGTAGGAAAAGGATATTCATGTGATGACATGTTTAAATTAAGTATTAATGAAATAAATAAGGATTCTATTTATATAGTTGAGTGTGATTCTTTTTATGGCATTCTAGATTAGGTCATTTAAATCTTGGTTCTTTAAATTTTATGTCAAAAAATGGATATATTATTTGCAAAGATAAACAAGTAGATAAATGTGAGATTTGCATACAGTAAAAAATGAATAAAAAACATTTCTGTAGTGTTGGAAGAAATACCCAATTGCTAGAACTTATACATTCTTATATATGTGAGTTAAACAGAGATTAACTAGGGGAGGAAAGAGATATTTCATCATTTTTATAGATGATTATTCAAGATTTACATTTGTTTATTTAATTAGGACAAAAGATGAAGCATTCCAAAAGTTTAAGGAATATATATCTGTTGTAGAAAATAAAAAAGATAAGAAAGTAAAAATACTTCATAGTGATAGAGGAGGAGAATATTTTCCTAATAGATTTGATAACTATTGTGAAGAACAAGGTTTAATACATCAAAAGAATGCATCACATACACCACAATAAAATGGTTTGGCTGAAAGGAAAAATAGGACTTTAGTAGACATGATTAATGCTATGTTGGCTAATGCAAATTTGCCACATAATTTATGGGGTGGAGCATTATTAATTGCATGTCATATACTTAATAGAGTGCCTTCAAAAGTTATGAAAGTTCCTCCATATGAACTTTGGAATGATAGAAAACCCAACATAAATTTATTTAACGTGTGGGGGTGCATTGCATTTTATAGTGTTCCTGACAATCAAAGAACAAAATTAGGACCAAGAGGAATCAAAAATATGTTTTGTGGGTTATGCACAATATTCAAAGGCATATAGAGTTTTAGATATAGAATATAATGTTATTGTAGAATCTATATATGTTGAATTCATTGAAAATAAATTTTTTAATGATTCTTTTAGTAATAAGTCTATGCATGAACAAAATGTGTATTCTAGTGTTGAAAGTTCAAAAAGAAAATTTAATGATGTTCAACTAAAATCAAGAAAGAGCCAAAGACTAAGAAAAGAAAAAAATATATTGGCTCTAATTTTATCTCTTCACAATCTATTATTTTTCTTGTAGAAGGAAGTAGAGGTACAATTTATAGTAAAATACCTATTGTAATGAGCATTGAGGATGATCCAAAAACATTTCAAGAAGCTATGACTTCTAGAGATGCGGTGTTTGGAAAAACGCCATCAATGATAAAATGGATTGTATTATATCCAATAATACTTAAGTACTAGTTGATCTACCTCCTAGATCAAAACCCATATGATGTAAATAGGTATTTAAACGAAAGTATAATACAAACGATTCTATCCAAACCTTTAAAGCTAAACTTGTGGCAAAAGGTTTTATACAAAAGAAGGGCATTGATTATTTTGATACTTATGCTCTAGTGGTTAAAATAACATCCATAAGAGTATTATTAGCTTTAGCATCTATATATAATTTAATTATTCATCAAATGGATGTTAAAATAGCCTTCTTGAATAGAGATTTGAGTAAAGAGATTTATATGCAACAACCAAATGGATTTATTCTTCCTAGAAATGAAACTTAACTTTGCAAGTTGATAAAATCTCTTTATGGTTTAAAGCAAGCACCAAAACAATGGCATGAAAAATTTGATAGTGTTATACTATCAAATGGATTCATACACAATAGTGTAGATAAGTGCATTTATGCTAAGTTCACTAAAGAATATGGCATTATTATATGCCTATATGTAGATTATCTATTATTATTTGGCACAAATATACTTAGAATTTGTGAAACCAAAAAGTATCTTACTTCAATTTTTAAAATGAAAGGCATGAATGGGGTGGATAATATTTTGGGTATAAAGATTAAAAGAGAAGGCAAAGTTATAATTTTGACACAATCTCATTATATTGAGAAAATACTTACAAAGTATAGTCATTTGAGAATTAAGAAGTTTAATACTCCTTATGATTCTAATGTCAAATTAATAGAAAATGATGAAAGGATAGTTGCACAATTATAATATGCAAGTGTAATAGGTAGTATGATGTAACAATGCATTGTACAAGACATATATGCATTTGCAATTATTAAAGTGCTTGGCTATTTAAAGAGCTATTGTGTTGGAAGGTTATTCATATGTTAGTTAGATAACTAGTATTGGTGATAATAAATCCACAACAGAATGGATATTTACTTTGGGAAATAGTGCTATTAGTTGGGCATCCAAAATGCAAACTTGTGTTTCACATTCCACTATAGAATCTGAATTTATTGCATTAAGGTAAGCAAAGAAGCAGAATGGTTGAGGAATATGTTATTAGATATAATGCTAGCCATTCCTCTATATTGTGATAGTAAGGCAATAATGTGTTTAGCTCACAATAAGATATACAATGAAAAGTCTATACCTACAAGTTTGTGACATGCCTATGTAAAATAATTAATTAATAGCAAAGTCTTAATTATAATCTTTGTGAGATCAACTAAAAATTTGGCTGATCCACTTACAAAAGCACTGCCAAAAGATGCATTACAATTGCATTATAAGGGAATGTGGGTGAAACCCAGATACTAAAATACACTAGTAATGGAAACCCAACTTTGAGTTAGAAACCCTAACAACATAAGTTCAATGGGTAAAAATAAGTTACTATGTATTGGACTAGACACTGATTACTTGAAGGTCTCATTCTATGATATTCATGTATACTATTACAGAAGAGGATGACTACATGTCTTAATGAAATTGTTAAATATCTATAGTAACAGGGACATAAGGACAAATTTTACCTATATGAATATTGAGGTGGTTCCACCTCAACAGGGATTAAAAGGGTTTATTTTTGCAGATATTCATGAATGTGGGATTAACACATGGCCATAAAAGTGCTAAAAGCTTGTTGTTAAAGCCTCTTAATAATTGTATGATATTATGTGTGTAATATTTTTGATTTGACATTAGGAGTTATGATTCAATACTTGTATATCAATCACTTTATTTAATCTTAAAATGTTTACACTAACAGAAAGTTCAAACCCATGAGATGCTTTCTATTATGCATGATATTATAAGTGATATTACAAACTAGTGGGGGATTGTTGAGTAGTTTGTAATATATATGTGTGTGTATGTCAAAAAAAAAAAAGAGATATGCACCTATACTAGTCTGTGGCCTTTCTAGTTTGTTATGTTGCTTTTGAAATCAATGTTTGATTTCAAAGTGAAGGGGGATGCAAGGTAATAGTGAGAGGATGTAACTTCATGTACGGTGGTTTTAATGTTTGAAGAGATATATGTTAGTATCCTTTTTTAAGTTAAAAGGTATCCAAATATCTCTATAAATAGGTGTTGTATTCATCACTTTTTTAATGCAGAAAATTCTAGAACAATTATTAAGAGAGTTTGAGTGACTTTGTTGTATCCTTAAAAGAGATTTGTCTATCTTTTCTGAAGATGTACAATATCTCTTTAAAGAGAGTAATAATTCACACCTCAAAATTGATTAAATATTCTATTCTTTGTATCTAATTTCTAACAATAAGCTTGAGTAACCCACACCCTCAAAGATATAAAACTAACTACACAATTAGAATCAACTTCAACAATTACGATAGGATAGACTAAACCATGTCTAATACAAGATCCAAAAAATACCCCACAACTTAACAATGATAATAGTACAGGCAACAAAGGATCTTGTTGGTCTGAAGAATCCCAGAAGCAACAAAAGACATATTTTTCCAAAACAGACCCATCATTGTTTACTTTCACCCATTGATGAGGGGACATGTCAAGAGACCCAAATTCTCTTCAGACTCAAAATTGCTCTTCAGCACCCAACATAAGATCCAAACAATAACTATAATCCCTTGCCAATCTAATTACTTTGCAATCAATCGTATTATGAGTGTTAGTTTGACATTAAAAAATGAATAAACTCCTACAAAACCATAAGTTTGCGTTTGGATGAAATATTTCCAAAATACAAGGGAATTTAAAATACTATGAAATTAAAATACTTCAACTAAATTTCGTTCAATTTTTAAATTTTTTGTTTGAATAGATAATTACATTTTCTTCATTTATAAAATACTTTGTTTAGGTGAGGTAATTACATTACCTTGATTTTAACATATTTTATTTGAAAAACATAATGTAATTTTTTAAAAAATAAGTTTTTTTAATTAATGATCAAAATTTAACTGATCTAAAATCAATTATAATGAGTTCATATTTCATAAATGATCTTAAATTTCATTCACAAAATATTTTAAATTTGAATTATAAAATTTAATTGTTATATAAATAAAATGGAATGATACGCAAATATAACATCATGTAATATAAACTGAATATTAAAAAATTTAAAATGAAAGAAAATGAATTAAAAATAACATTAAATAAAAATCTCACAAATATAAAGAAATTGTAATGAAATATAAAAATGAATATATATATATATATATATATATATATATATATATATATATATATATATATATACTCGTACGTGTAACAATTTCCAAAATTTCCTTTCTCCAGGTAGGAATTAAAATCCTCTATTTTAGATGGATAAAATCTCTCTTAAAATCTCTTAAATTCTATAATTTTTTCTAAGTAAATATCTAAACAAAATATTTTATTATAATAAATTTTAAATCATTCCAAAAATTACATTCCCCCTATAATTGTTCAATCCGAACATACACTAAGACATAACAAGATGTCATAAAAAGAAGGGACCACTGAATGCCATGAATATGTAAAGTTTCATTTAAAATATTCTCTTCCAATGAAGTCCTAAGAGGTTGCTAGAGAAAATAATCTTTAATGAAACTATTTCCAACACTCATCCATAAATCCTTCGTATTCCCACAATCCCAAAGGACATGGAGTGTTGATTCTGAACAAATACCACAAATTGGACATGTATCCAAATTAGTCACACCTCTGCTAAATTGAGAAAAATGTGTAAGAAGAGCCTCATTTAAAACCAACCACATAAAAGTTTTTAACCTTTGAGGAGTGCTTTCAGTTCCAAATTCCATAATTTAATCTAGAACTTGCAACATGATCAAAATTGTAGAAGCAATTATAAGCAGATTTTAAATAAAACTCATCACTACCATTGGGAAATAAGACCATATAAATATCATAATTATCTATTAAAGGAGGTTTTACAGAAAGAAATATCTAAACAGTCCTCATAAAGAGAATTGCTCAATTTGATCAAATTCAGATCTTCATTACCACTAACAAAGTCAACTGCGTGTCACTTAAATGATTTTTCATTTAACTAAATTTCAGCAAGATCCTTAAGAACATGCACTCCTTGGGCCCAATGATCCAACCAAAACCTATCCATTCTATCATTGTCCAATCTTAAAATAATTTTCAGCTAGAATATCGATCGATTAGAAATAATTACCCTCCAAACATTAGAGGCTCTAGCATTAGGGTGTGTTTAGTTAAGGGTGAAAAATTTTATAGATGTACTCCATGTGAATATTAAAGTCACATTTTGGTTTCTCCAAGTGAAAAAAATTAAATGATGGTGGGTGGAGTGGTTGAGAAATGTTAAGCAGAAGGATATCTTTCCTTCATATTTTTTGACGGAGCAAATCCCAGGACGCTACAAATGCACAACATGCATGATCCAAATTTTATATGCATTCAGATGAAGTGCTCTATATATAGAGAGGTCATTCATTAGTTTTTGCATCACAACAACAACGAGAGCATCCACCGTAGAGAAAAATATATATAGTGTCTTCTGAGAGTTTTTTTTTTTTTTTTATAAAGATGTGTAATCTCTTAGTATAAAAGAATGTGTTATTGTTCTCTCCTTATATTTAGATAAGGGTATAATTTTATTTTTCACACAATAAAAATCTTTCTCGGTCTTGCCGTAATTTTTTCCTCATCATTAGGGGTTTTCCACGTAAAATATTTTGTTTCAATTTCAATTTTCTCAACTCTATTTTAGTTGCATTATTATGTTTTCATAACTCTGATACGCAACACTCCTTGTATAATTTAAGACATGAAAATCTCATTTTTACTCCTTAACTAAACACGTTTAGAAGAATATTTTGCCATTTTGTTTTAGTAATACATGAAATCAATCACTCTTACTTCTTGTATGACTTAAAAAACAAAAATCAAATTGTATTTACAAGGAAATGAAAAAAATACTTACCCATAATTATTTAATAAATCATAATTACAATATATAGTTTATAAATTTATAAATAAATGTACTTTCACATTTTATTGTTAGAGACAAATTCATTTTAAATGAGTTTGTTTCACATAATATACTCATTTTGTTTAAATTTATCTGTTATGATTTTTTTAGAATATATATAATTTCTAATATCAAGGTAGCCATATCTATTGTTAATGAAAATTGTATATTAATGGTTTGTTTGGAATAGAAGAGAAAATGTGAGAAAAGAAAATGAATAGAAAAATGTATTTTATTTTAGTTTGTTTGGATGAATAAAAAAATGAGATGAAAGAAAATGAGAATTGCATTAAGATGACGTATATATCCTCACTATAATAAATATAAACAATTAGTTTTAATTTTTGGCCAAGGATATAATAGTCATTGCACTATTCCCTCTCCATCTTCCATGTTTTCTTCATATGGGGAGAAGAAAATGTAAGCTGTAGGTCTCGTCTATTTTTTATTCTCCTTGCTTATTCTTTTCTAAACTAAAAGACGAAAAATAAGAAGAATTTGCACTTTTCTTTCCTCAACACTTCCTTCCACCTATTTTCGATGGAACCAAATGGACTCTAAAGAGTATTATGTTGATTGTATTGATAGAAGATGAGAGGCACATACAATTTTGTCTACTAACCAGCTTAGAACCCGTGCAACACACGGGAGTTCTATAATAAATCTTTATTGCTTACATAATAGGAGCATAAAGTCTCTTGAACGGTATATTGTGTGGCACTTATTTCAATGTTTTAAATTATGTTCCTAAGAATCACATGTTTAGGAATAATATTCTTGGGGATGTTATTTTTAGATATTTTTTAAAAAATATTTCTTTAGTATTAAATATTCTTAGAATTATTTGTAGAGATTTTTAGAAATAAATTTAAAACTCGTGCGACAATGAGGGTTGGCACCTATGGTTAGGAGTAGACTTGTACCATACAACGATGTGAATTCGATTCTCATTGCCATTGTAAGGACTCCTTTGGTAAGTGATTTCTAAATCCCTTGTTGTAACACGTTAATAATTAACCCAATACGCCTAAGTCGTATCTGATTAATTACTAGACTTTATTTTTTGCTTCAGTTATTTAACCATACTTTGAAAATACTTAATGAAATTACGAGCCATTTTTTTTTAAACATGATTGAAAATGTGAGCCTCGCATAGCGTGAACGATAATCGAGATAAAGCGAAAAACCAACGGCATATAATGAAAAACACATCATATTGCCTCCATCATGTGACATCCATAATTACATAACACATAGATATTTTGTTTGCCAACAGAGTTAGGCTAGGTGTAGTCAATCAAACAAAACATAAATAGCATATCGATGGAAAAATATCCATAAACGGCACCTACTAATAACACTTCAGAGATAGGAGTAGATATAGCAATACGTTCCTCAAGGATAATAAGCTGGTTCACCAGATCAAGTACATCTACCAGGTGAGAGCATCAACGGAATCACGAACATCACCTTTACTTTCTGAAGACGAGATGGAAAGAAAGAAAGAAAGGGGGAGTGAGAAACTTATAAAAGAGTCTCAGGGGGTACTCACCTCATATGCATCGTGTCATCATCATCGTCCTCAGGAACCTCGAGGTTATTATGAAATAGTGAGCATGCTAAGATTGATTTATTAAGTTTGAAAATATACTTTACCGAGGTTTGTCGATTTTAATCATGCGTCTTATAATGCATCATAAACTTAGCATGTCATATTTATAATGAACTTTTCCTTTCATATATAATAACATAGTTATGCATAAAACCACATCATATTCCTCATCATCATTTCAAAATACTATGCATAGCAGAACATCATATTTCTCATCATCATCTCATAAATACTATGCATAGAAGAACATCATTTTACATAATACGTTACTTAGTTCCTTAGGTGACTTAAGGTTACTTTCATCATCATTTTCCTGGGCCACCCTATACTCCACCCTTTTGGGAGTAATCTAGGTTATGAGCTCATACCTTACTAGTCGTCACTAGCATATACTTATCCCTTTTGATAAGTTAAAATCCCAACTCTACCCTTTTGAGAGAACGGTTAGCGGGCAAGAATCACCTTTTCACCACCTATAGTCTGATGGGTACAAAGGATCATTTCCTCATAAGTTTAAGTCACCATTAAGTCTTTGCATGTTATATCATAATACAATTCTCAATTCATAATCATTTATAACATTTTCTCGTTTATAGTCTTATTCTGGAATAATATATATACCAACTGGAATCATGCATTTGGAGATTCTCAGGAAGAGAGGTGGGTCACAAATGGACAAGCTTAAATACCAAGTCTTTCCTAGCCAGAACCTTTCCAAATTACACTTTTAAGGAATATATTTTCTTCTAGCAACAAGGATAAATTTTTAAATAATAAGGAATATTTCATTATTTCATGTATAAGCACTCTCATTATTTGCAACAGCAACTATAACATGCAAGCCCAGAGTCATTCAATGACGCCAAATACTTAATAAGCATCAAATCACTACATAGACTTATCATTTAAAACATCAAAGAGGCATCATCATAAATCCTTATCGAAAGCCGTCTTAAACAACCAAAACTCTAGAATCGGGCAACCTCAACTATTGAACTAATTAATTATGCATCTAAGGGATTTATTACCATCAATTATAAGCCTTAAGAACATTATTAGACTATATGGGGCAGCATAGACAGTAAGTTGTTCTTAAGGTTTTATGTGCTAGAAGTTGCGTTTTTAACCCTTTCTCGTTACCGACTTTCCCTATGATGCTAAAATTAATTACTAAACCAATTATGAATTATTCTCCCTTATCTAAACATGATAAAATTTGGTTCTTAAGGCCACTAAAGGCTCTGGATAGAATGCATAAATTTCATTCTCTAAAGTTCTAGAAATCTTGTTTTTTTTTCGATTTTCTAGTTGCTAGTTTCATTTTTTTTTAGTGTTCGGATAAATCCTATACTAATTGTTACCAAATTTTTCGTGACTAACCAATCTTAGGCAGAATTATAACATACTAAAACAGATTTGGTATTGGATCAACTTAAAGAGATCAAAGACTAGTATTAACCTAGCTTTACGGTTTATTTATGTGGCTAGTTTTTCTTCTAGCATGCATAGAATTGTTCCCTCATCATTAAACATAATAATCACAACTTCAAACATATTAAATCATCATCATACAGTAGTAGTAAACTCAGATCAGTACCGAATCATGAACCTCACATAATTACATCAAATCACATTTTAAGTGTACGTAAGATACTAGTTTCCCGTAAAATCCTTGCAAAACCTCAAAACTCTTTTAGAAACTAATGTTTTTTTTTTGGTTGATCTTGAAAGAAATTATAGAACTAAATCAGTAGCTATTTAAAATCACTTTAAGCCTACCTTAATCATGAGATCGATTTATATATTGAAAGCATCTTCACGATTAAAATTCTTACTTAAGATAAAAGGAGCAAGTCTTGAGCTTTAGAGATTTAGGTGATAACTAGAATCATAAACATGATACGTAAGATTTGAAATTTAAACATGATGTACAGGTCCATATTATTATATTCACAAATTAAGGTGATCTGCTTGAAATATAAATATGATTATGCAAGCTTGGAAATATAAATATGATACAAGAGCTTGAAATAAATAAGAAACTGAAGCGCGTAGTCCGCCTGGACTGGGAGAGAAGAGAATTTTAATAAAAGAAAAAAAAAAGAAACGGCGTAGTCCGCATAACCGGTAAGAGAGAAAGAATTCTTATTACATCTTATTAAGCTCCAAACTCAAGACTTCTTAAAGAATGAATTATTTGACTCTAATAATCTTAAGGAAATTGAAAGTGAGTTTTAGAGTTCTTATTATTATGGTTCCAAGAACCTTATTTCTTTACTTGTGATACTTGGACAAGTCTTTGGGCTCTAGGATTCTTAGGTGATGACATAATAATAAATATGTCATGCGTTGATTCTTTTAGCTATTATAAAATAAAGTGAGAGCATAAAATAAATATGAGATGCATCTTCTTTATTATCTTTGAAGATTATGTGACAACTTGAAACATAAACATGAAATGCAAGCTTGGAAATTTAAACATGAATATGCAAGTTCATTTATTCATTCTTGAGAATTTAGTGATGACATTGAAAGTAAACATGATTGTGCAAGGCATAAACATAAACATGGATGCAAGTTTATTTTATTTCTTTACTAGAGATCCTCCAAGACTTTAAAAGAATTATAATTTCAACTCAATATATATCTTAACAAGACAAAGTGAACTTTAGAGATTTCATTATTGAGCTATCCTAGAAAACTTTCTTAGGCCTTGAGGCCAAAATCAAATGGCAAGAAAAAGAAGTTCAAGAGTCATCTAGAAATGAAAAATTGTTAAACATCATTTTAAACTAAAAACAAAGCTTAACAAGAAATGAAATATAAGTGTCAATATATTTTTCAAGTTCTAAACTCAAGACCTTCATCATAAAAACATAGTTGCTTCAAAACTTTGAAAACTAATTAAACCTTCAAGTTTTAGAGGTCTAACTTGTAAAGGCTTTGCAACCAACACTCAGGAACCTCATCATCAAACCATGGTCTCATCATTACAAAGGCCACAAGGCCGAAATATAAGAAGAAAAGGAGCAAGAAAACCGAAATATGAAGCAAGGAGAAAGTACATAAAATCATTATTTTTAACCAAGAGCAACACTTATCAATACTTGGAATTAAGCTTAAAAACAACTCCCTACCTAATTTGTTTTGAAGGAAAGGAAGAGAACTTGGTTTCTTTGAATGAAATGAAAGAAAATCTCCTTGAAAAACTGATGCTAAGGTTTCGGCCAAGGGAGGAAAGAATGAAAGCTTTTGAGCTTTGGAAAAACTAGAAATGTGTAACTATGATTCAAGGCTTCTAACACTCCTCAAGTATGGCTATTTATAGAAGATTTTGAAGCTCATAATTGGACAAGAAAAAGAGGAAAGTCTGACCAAATTTGAGGAGGAAACAAGGAAGAAAAATCATCTTGTTTGGTGGCTTAAAACATGGAATCATGTTTTCATGGTTCCTTGTTTTCATACCTTGGTTTTTGTGCATTCTTTGACAAATTTTTTGATGCATTATGGACCAATAATTTCGTCCATTACAGCCCATGGAAGAGGAAATTTGTGTGTTCCATGTATTATTTAGGTGTAGGTAAGGTATTCTTGCAAATTAGAGAATTTACGATTAAGCACTTAGGTGAATTAGTAAGCAATTTGAGTGTTTTTAAGCAATTTTGGGTTCTAATCAATCTACATAAATAATTTTGACTCTAGATTAATAATTAGAATTTAATAAGCTTTAATTTGAGCCTAATATTGCTTAGGTTTTATTAGACGAAAAATCTCAAAATTTGTAAAACTACACAAAGACGGGCAAAATGGTCATTTCGCTCAAAACTGCCTGAGGCCACCCGAGTTTAACCAATGGACAATCATAACTTAAAAACATGTTTTAAAACATTTTAGTGAGGTTCGGCTAAGTCGGCATGCAAATTGGAGTTAAAACGGCATGGGCGTTTTGGTCATTTCGCGTATCGGAGCTCAAAATTAGGATTCTTCTCCTCTATTAACCCACATAACACAAACAATCTCTTATTATCATCAAGACATCCCCTTGAGGACGGGTGGGGCCCACGATCCTCATTTTATGAGTAAAATAATCTCAGGGCATTTTGGTCATTTTACACGTACAGAAATCGGGGTTTGCAACTTTCGCACGAATTGCTCCTAACCTTTCTTCTAATGTTATATTCCTTCATTGAGGATTGTTCGGTTCTGAATTATATGAAAAATTACTTAGGGTAATTCGGTAAACAAACAGTAAAAATTACAAGTAAAAATTGGGGTGTTACACTTGTAAGTACTCATAAAGCCCCAAGGTCATGGTTTAGCCATGGTGGGATAATTGGTGTCAAAATTACCTAAACTTTTTATGTGCCTAAAAAAATTTAAAATTTATTTGTTTTATAATACATATTTTCGGCAATATATATATATATATATATATATATATATATATATATATATGTATGTATCATAAATTTCAAAATGCTCTTAATATATTTAATATATTATTATTATTATTGAGGGATATTTTAGGATTTGTACTCAATAATTTCCATTCCTAAGCCATGGGAATATTTTGTGTCTACCTTTTAATATGAGAATGAAATCTCACTAAAAACGAGAATATTTCTTTCTGGAATAATTAATACCTTAAAATAATTTTACATACTTGTAACAAACATGGAAATAAATCATTCCTAAGCAATTATTCCCAGAATAGATTAGGATGCCTTGAAACAAACACTCCCTTGGTATTCATTTGCCTACCCCTATTAATCCTGGGTACTAAAATTTGGACTTATATTTTGATTTCATTGGCCTATATTACTTGTGAAGCCAATTTTTCACTTTAATCGAATATTTTTTTGAACAACATTTATATATTCATGATATTTGATTGCATAGAAGTAAGGATCATCCAGTTCACAATGTTATAGACAATAAAATTATTTGAATAAATTGAAGGTTAATCTATACAAATGGTCATCCCAACACTTGACCGCTTAAACATTTAGGTAGATGAGATAGTTCATAGCTCAAAAAATTTAATAGTAAATAAATTATTTATAAATAAAAATCATGAGGATATTTATTCTCAAACAAATAAAATTAATAAGTTAGGCATAAAATTTTTTGAGGATGTAAGATCATTTGCTTGGAAGACTCTAGTATATTTAAATTGCAAGCTTTGATATCAATTTTAAGGTAACAGGCTTATTATATTTGTTTTGGAAGTTCAATTTTAAACTCCTATGAGTAAATATTAATTACAAATATATGTCAAATAGTCAAAAGAATATTGCAGGAATCATTGACAAAAATCATCCTAGTCATAAAATGAAAGAAAGTGTTATAAACTAATATGAGCATCACATAATGATGACAATTTAATTCAGGTAAAATTTGATATTTTCTATTTTTTATTGGCAATATAGAATTATTGGTCCCTTGCTTTAACTCAATTTTTTAACTGGATATTTTTTCTTAAAGACATTAAGTATGAAATTTTAGTTTAACATGTAATCTTATATTATTATAAATTTATAAAATATTTTATACATCTTATCCCAACATTAAAAGTTATTACACTTTGATTGGTATTTTCAAAAGGTAAAAAATGCATGATTGTGAATGATGAAAATTTAAGAAAGATGTAAATAATAGAAATGGAAGTTCAATATATAATAAATAGTATTAATAATAGCTAAAATAAATTTAAGAAAATTTTACATAGTTATTATAGTTAAAAAAACAAATGAAATAAACTAGAAAGTAAATAATAATATAATTTTAAAATATTTAAAAATTTAAAATAACAAGAAAATTTAAAAAACAATAGTAGAACAAATCTAATATTATATTATAATTATAAATAATATATTGTTTATCATTAGGTTATTGAAATTTGAGTTTTTTTAATTTTTGATTTTTTTTTTTGATAAAGTCAAAAAGATCATCATACTATTAGGCATAGTTTTAAAACTTGGACCCAGCTAATTCTGACCAATGAATAATAAAACAACAAGTGATCAACCTGAGTAGCATAAAAGATCGGACTTGCAAATAATCGAAAAAAACCAGTTGATCTGCGATTTTCTGAGAAAATTGGTGACCAGCAAGTCATTGGTTCACATTGTTTGGTGATTTGGAAAAAAAGGGAAGAAGAAAAAAGTAAAAATGGTGCACTGCAAATCATTACTTTGTAAGGAAGGGGAGCTATGAATTACAATTGCCCTTCTATCCTACATCTCTCTTAGTCTGGGATAGGAGAGATCAAAAGAAAGAAAGAGAGAGGAGCTGAGATTGAGGGAGGAAGAAAGGACCAAAGAAGAATAAATGAGAGGAGACTGGGTGGTTATATGCACCACTACGAGTGTGTTTGTACAAGGTGTGAAAGAGAGCAGAAGACTAAAAGTAGGGTTTCAAATACACTTAAGTGGTTTTTTAAGGGTTTTTCTTCTTGTCAGGTTTTTCAAAATGGGCTTGAGGAACTATAGCCCTGTAGCCTAGTTTATGAAGTTTTCAACTAAGTTCTTAACTCACGTTGGATGGTTCATGATCAAACAACTATGCAAACTCATAATGGGTTAATTATCGATTGGATCTTAATTTTCTATTGAATAGGATTTAATAAATATTCAATCAAATTTTTATTTTAAATATACATATTTTATAATTTAAAATATACTAACTATTAAATGTACATCTATTTATATATATATAAGCATATAATTTTCAAAATATGTTAAATTGTTAATTATTTATATTATTTATTGTATCTATTTGAATTTTAACATATTTTTTATATTTATTTAACTATGTTTGGTTCAACCAGTCAACCAATAACCAAGCTTAACCAATGACCCAATAATCCAGGACCTTGAGGAGTCGATTACTGGTCCGATTCTAAAAACCATACTATTAAGCACATAGTCTTTATGGACTACATTTGCTTTATGTGTTATGAGCCACCTATAAGTAGTTAGCAATTAAAATTAAATTTATTTTTTCTATTTTGAATATTTTAATCTAATTTTTTTAAAAATTGACATAGGGCAATGAATAGTTCATCTATAGTGGAATTTATAACTCTTGGTTTGTATATGTATAGATAGATTATATTATATATGTTCTTACTTGGAAGCCTGGTAGGTTGCAAGTAACTCCAATGTCCGTGTAAGCAAGGGGGGGGTGCCTGCAAGATACACCAACGCTCAAGTCAGTGAATGAATGAGACATAGAGTGGCAAAAGAGTAGCATGTAATAAGCTTGTAATACTTAGAGGCATTGAGCCCCTATATGTGTGAGGTGATCATGTGATAAGTTAGGAGATAATCTACCTTAAATGAGGGAGATATTCCTAGAATTTAGTAGATATTAGATTTATTCTTGGATTTGTAGGAGATATGATATAATAATAATAATAGGAGATTTCGTGAGCTAATATGGGATCTTGTATAATTTGATACTCAATCTAAGAGAAATCCCAGGTTAAATCGATAGAGAATCTCTAAGAGCCACTATACACTATGGGCAAGTTGTGGGACCCTTTAGGAGAGTCCTCTAAGATTGAGCCAAGGTCTGGGACCCGTTACTTCTAGTCCAGTACATAGCCCCCGAGCTTGGTCGTAGGGAAGCTGGTCCGAGGTGTGTCTCCTGAGGATCGCGTGCACAGCTTGAGTGAGTCGATATGTTGTGAGCTTGGTTTGCCTTTTCAGTTCCTGTAGTGACAGCCATTGGATTTAAAGTGACCAACTTCTAGCAATTCGATAAGGTGGGTGGTTTAGATTTCATGGTTTTAGTAATAGGTCGAGCGATGAGTGCCAAGGACTTTGGGTGAGCTTGAATTGCCCGATTATGCAAGCACGGTTATGGTGCATTTTCTTGGCTGCGTGAGCCATTAGATCAAGTAACGAGCCCAATTCTTGATTAAGTGGGGTGTCTCTTTTGTAATAGTGTTCGTGTTGCTCTCTTTGTCAGAAGCGATTTCTTGGTCCATTTCGAATGGTTTTGCAGTTGTTTGAGGGTGACTTGAGTGAGTTAAGGCCTGAGCTTGTACTAGTTATGACGAGTTGTTGGTCTATAGATGTAGTCAAATTTGTGCAACTCCCAAGTCTTCTAATCAGTTATGAGCTTGCACTAAATATATAGAGGTCTCTCGAATGCATACCCTCACTAGGGAGTAGTACTAGTCATGGATGTTCGTATGATATGCGTTAGATGACGTGACACATTTTTGTCTTTGTCAATTAGAGATTAAAGTCCCTAGTTTATTGATTGCTGTAAGGTCTTTGGTAATAATGTATAGGTCGGAAGTAGAATCTTCTATTCTTTTCCTTCTTCATTTGTGAGTTTGAAGATTTTGTCAGGGTTCTCTTTGTGGGCAGAGTCTCATTAGAGTCTAAAATCAAGTTCCTATTGCTAAGTTCGGTAGGGGACGATGATTTTTATAGTCGGGATATCGACTTTGCTTCATCAAAGGTCGGCCTTAGAACGGTAGAGTGCTTGATCGGGTTGCCAAATCAGGGCCTCTGAATAGCTGAGTGCCTAGTTGGTATGCCGACTGGGACTTTCTATTCCAAGCTTAGCATCTAAGC
Source organism: Dalbergia oliveri (assembly GCA_030441495.1). NCBI lineage: Eukaryota > Viridiplantae > Streptophyta > Magnoliopsida > Fabales > Fabaceae > Dalbergia > Dalbergia oliveri. Next base: position 16,076,179 of record JAMLFY010000013.1, on the reverse strand, counting down.
CCTTTGATGCTGGAGCTTGTTAGCTTTCTTCAGCTTGCATGCTTGAAGATCTGCTAGATCATCTTTGTGGAGGTATATGGAATTATGCCATGAGAAGAGATAGGTTACTTTCATGTCTACCAATCTTTGATGACGCCAGCAGAGGTGCTCTAAGGAGTGAAGACACCTTGTCGTTGCACTGCTTGGAACATTCTGGCACGGGTCTGAGGACGTTCTAAGAATGTGTGCTATGAGATATGAAGACATCTTTTCGTCATATGAGGTGCTTGAGGGTATGAGGACACCCGGTCGTTGTCCTGCTCTAGAATGTGCTTGGTGTGATCGAGTCCTAGGACATTCCGAGGATGATGTGTAGGCCAGGTGCACTGGGAGCATGCTTTTAGCTGTAGTAGCGAATGCCTGGGAAGACCTGTTTTATGGCACATAAAAAACGATATGGATATGTCTGGGACATGATAAATAGTTAGATCAAAATTGAATTGAATCTTGAAATAAAATAATATTTCTTGCATATAAGGATATGTGCTTGGTTGGCTGGTAGTTGTGATAGTCTAGTTATTGTAGACTTTGTAGGATGCTAGACTTTGTTTGTTGAAGAGGTGTTTCTTAAGTGCTTCAAAGTTGCCCTACTTATAGGTAGGAATGCATACTTCTTGAGTGCTTTGGAGGCTACTCGGCTAGGCTGAAGCTCTCCTACTTGCACATTGAAAATTGGACTTCTTGAGTGCTTGGAAACTTCTGGGCCAAGGGTGTCCTACTTGCTCATTGGAAGGTGGGACTTTGCTTTAGACTGCTGGTCGCTTGGTAAGGGCCGAGGTGTCCTCCTTGCACCTTGGAAGCGGTTCTTCAGGGACTCTTGGGTAAAAGAGAATGGCCCGATGTGCACGTCTTTCGCCTGAATGCCTTCTAGCTTAGTAGTGAGTCCTGGTAGGCTTGATATTTGTCACATAAAAATGATATAGATATGTCTTGTACATGAAAATTGGTTAAATCATGAATGAATTGAATCCAAGATATAAAAGGATATGTCTTGCATATTAAAATCTTCATATTATAAATAAGATGATTCTGAGTAATAGAGACATATCTTGGGAGGCAATAGCATAGGCCTAGAAGACGGAGTGCCTGGTGGGATGCCGATTAGGGCTTTGCTAGAAACTCGGCCTAGGAGGTGGAGTGCCTGGTAATGGTGCTGACCAAGGCTTGTTTGGAGACTTAGCCTAAGAAGGCGGAGTGCTTGGTGGCGATGCCGACAAGGGCTTTCCTGGAAACTTGGCTTGAGAAGGTAGAGTGCTTGGTGGCAGTGCCGACCAAGACTTTCCTGGCAACTCGGCCTGGAAAGGTGGAGTGCCTGTGGGGATGTCGCGCGCTTTGCTCGAAACTTGATCTGGAAAGGCAGAGTGCTCGGTAGGGATGCTAACCGGCGCTTGTCTGGAGACTTAGCATGAAAAGTAAGTCAATATGGTAATATGCCTGGGTGAGAAATTTAGGTTATAATAATGCATTTATAAAGAATTGATAAGATTCATGGAAAGCTCTCCTGTGATTCGTGACCTTCTTCTTGGGGGTATGACGGTAATATAACAACATATATAGTATCCTAGCACCACATTAAAATCTCCAGATTAAGATATGTTGATTCTGAATTTTTTAGATCTGAAAATGCATGACAATAATGACAGTAATATGGTTAGCATCCAAAAATCTTTGGATCTAGAGTAACTTCTAGAAAAAGGAGGTATGCTTGACATTTGAGCGACCTACAAATTACTTTAATCCCAAGGTAGGAGTATGCTCGGTAATTGGAGTATAAGAATAGAGAGATATATAATAATTAGTTTATGAGAATAATAAAGATATATCTCGTTAGATTTTGGTAGATGGATGATGAGGTAACTCGGAGGAGGCAACATTTGAGTTGAGGGAACAGCGATAGAGCTCGGCTTGTCAAAGATAATGCTTGGCATTCAAAAATATTCATATCAAAATTAGTTGATCATGAAAACAAGATAAAATTAAGGGATAAATATACCCTATTGAATTTTAGGTCATGTGCAATTTACCCATGATTTTTCAAAATGTGCATTGCGACACCATGAACTTTTTAAACTATGCAAAACACCCTTTAGTATAATTTTGGCAATTAATAAAGGTAAGATTTATGTGCACTTAACCCCTAAAGTTTTTAATTTGGGCAACTCAACACCTTGTCCGTGAATACTATGTGCAATTAACCCATTTTTTTATTGTGTACAACTTAACACCCTACTATGACTTAAATTTTGAGGGGGGTTTTTGGCACAGTTTGAAAAGTTTAGAGTGTCGTAATGCACTACTTGAAAAGTAGGGATTTTTCACAGTTTGAAAAGTTTAGAAAGTCATAATGCACATTTTAAAAAGTCGAGGTTTAAATTGCATATGACTTAAAATTTAGGGTAAAATGCATTTAACCTTAAAAATAATTCTGGAGTAGCTCAGTTGGTTGGGTATGAGAGTAACATATGTGTAGCACTTAAAAAAAAGTTCTTCACTTGTCATCAATTGGGAATTGAGATAAGCTGGATCATATGTTGAGTGAAGATGGCTGACCTTGGTTGTTAGGCCAAGCTAATATTTGGATTTCTGATTCCTGAAAAGCAGATAATATATATATATGCATGCATGCAACGTAAAGTGATTGTACTCGAGTTGTGGTGAAGTGGTTATGCACTTTCCCAATGAATGTAAGATCATGGGTTCAAGCCCTGTGTCTTGCACTTTGTTCCATTTTATGCGCTACTTCCTTTTTTTATTTGCGTAATGGGCCGGGCTACCTTCAGGAACCATAGTTCCTTTCTTCAATGCAAGGAAAGTAGGGCGATCAGGTGGGGCCGCTTTGGTCTTAAGAGGGAAAGTGTGCTTTCCGGAGTGACTTCACGCAGATTGCGGGTTGAGCGGGAGGACATGGCATGAAAGTCCATGTGCATGTGCTCACGTGTGAGGCTTGGTGGGTGGCTAGATTCACGGTCAGGCCCGCCTTTGGAGGTTGGCGAGTTCGGGTAGAAAAGGAGGAGGTGCTTTTTTGTTGCTGGAATGCAAGACCTCCGCCCTCGCCTGTGATCTGTGACCAGGCCTGGGTGGATCTCGGCTATGGCACAAGCATGGAGGGCGGATGCGGTTAAGAGGCATCATTACACGTGTTTTCCTTTGTTGGAGAAGGAGGTGGTGAAGTGGCTATCCCTTGGTGTTGCTAGCTGAGCCTCGTGATTCCTTAAAATTGATTTATTTGACAAGAGGAGCTCTTGGCAGGGATTTGTTTCCATCATGATGATTGTTTGTGGTCTAGCTCGTATCAGAGACTTTGGTGGGGAGGCTTGGGCTCCATGGTGGGCGCAATCTCTACCTGGAAGTCTAGATGAGGCTCAGGTAGCTCCAACGTCTGTGGAAGTGGGAGGTGAGGCCTATAAAGGGCACTCCAATACTAAATTCCAGTGAATGAAGGAGGCACAGAGTGGTAAAAGAGTAGCATGTAATAAGTCTCTCATATCAGGGCGCTTGCCTTCATATAGTGTGAGATGAGTTTGATAAGTTAGGAGATAATTTACCTGAATGAGGGAGATATTCCTGATTTAGTAGATATTAGATATATTTCATATTTGAAGATATGATATGATATAATATATAATAATAATAATAATAATAATAATAATAATAATAGAAGATTCTGAGTTTATAGTGGATATCGTATAATATGGTATTCAATTTAATAGATATCCCATGCTATATCAATGAAGAATCTATAGAAGTCACTATACCATATGACAAGTTGTGGGATCTCTTTGGGAATTCTCTAACATTGAGCCGAGGTCTAGATCTATATTTTTAGTTTGTACAATATATTATTACCAAGACTAATTTATTACTTTTCTTAATCTATGTATTTTTTTTAGAAATAAATTTAAACAGAAGTACATTATTACCTTAATTAGAATATAACAGGAAGTATGATGTAATTAGGCTTTTATATTAAAACTAAAATCACATCAAAGAAATATTATTATATACGAATTATTAAATTAAATTTCGACGACTACAAAATTAAAAAAGGAAAAAGAAATTCAAGAAATTCTCCTTGGGCACGTCCTTATCACTATATTTAGATTGCGGAATCCAACGGTGTTCTTGGATGAAGTAAAACGACGGTATCGTGGCCGTCAAATGCTGTCGGTTTCGTTCTATAAATCGTAAAACACATCCGCGTGAGCTCGCCTTTGCGTTTTGAAACTCGAAATCAACAAGGTTAGGTTACACTTTCCCTGAGCTTCAGCTTCCGATTCCCGAGAGGTACGAGCCCCCTTATGCCTATCATCAAAATCTATCCTTTTCCTTAGATCTGGTTGCCCTTTTGATTCAATTTGAATTTCGCCCTCTCAATTTTGGGTTTCTTGTTGTTGAAATTGATTAGGTAAATTTCATGTCTCGGCAATTGGTTTTCCTATTGATGAATTATTCAATTGAATATTCGTGCTTCTTGTCATGAATTTCTCCGAGGGCTTATTTCTTTTTTTTTTTTTCAAATTATTGATTTACATTTTAATAGATCATAGGTTTTAATTGATTCGACAATATTTGAGGATATGGGTAGAAACTAGAAGCTTTTTTCTTTATTTCTTTTTTTCACTATTCCAGTATTGTTATTCATCAAATTACATCTAACATAAGAAATTTCGCATTTTGTTATGTATATACGATTGTTTATTCATTGCATGTTTATTACTATTGAAAAAAAAAAAAAGAAAGAAAGCAGAGTCTCTTTTTGGTCTTATTCTATTCATGAGTTGATTAAGCAATATTGGTTGATTTGATGGTTGATATGGTTATTTGCACACAGCAACAATGCCTCGCTATGATGATAAATACGGCAATACTCGTCTCTATGTGGGTCATTTGTCTTCCAGGACACGTACCCGTGATCTGGAACGAGCATTCAGCAGATATGGAAGGTAATGCACTAATGCCCCTTTTAAATTGCTGCAATTGTTGCCACCCATGTGGTAGTATATATGGAACTGTGGTCTTTGTGCTCTTTGCAATAGCCTTTTTCCCCAAAGTTGAAATTTGCAGTTGTTTTCATTCAAGCATAGATGGATACTTCTCTTAGTTGTAACTGCATCTTTTTAGTGTTTGCTTTGGTATGACTCGATGAGTCTATGCTTTTTTACTGCAACTATAGCATAGTGTTGATGCTGGCATTTTGCATGCCATGTTTCTGTTTGATGTATGACTTTCTTTACAGTAGTAAGATTCCCTCCTCTCCTTTTGAGAGCTGACAGGAAGTTTCTCTACTCTATCATGCATATTTTTGTCTAAATTCTTTAATTTTTGACTAGTAATGTATGAAATGAAATGTCTCTTTGATTCATCTGTTTTGTGAATTGGCAAGTGATTTCAGTTAGTGATTACGTGGGCTGGGTGTTGTCCATGTGTTACCTTGAATGTTGGGCAAAAATATACAGGTTTTTTTGGAGCCTTGTTTTGGGCTTCAATTTATGTTGGTTATTCGTCATCTTATGCGTGGGAACCATGTTCCGTAGGTGTCATGTTTTAACTTGAATGATCTTGTTGAAGGTTTCTGGGGTTTTGCCTAAACCTGGAGGTCTGTGGTGAGAGGGTGCCCTAGGTGGAATTGGTGGAAATTCCTGCCGAGTGTAGACTCTGGCGATTCTTACTGTAATGTTTTTGCGTGTGTTTATGGAAATGGCAACAGTCACAAACTGGTGTTTAGTTCGTCTTTGTCGGGCGAAGTATCATGCACTTGAAGTAGTTAAGTAATGATGGCCTTATTGTTTCTGGAAACCATTTCCGCAGAGTTCGAGGTGTGGATATGAAGCATGACTATGCCTTTGTTGTAAGTTGTCTCCCCTTCCTGTCTTTGTTATTTATTTCTTTTCTCTTTAATCTCTACTTTTACCTTCATTAAAGGTAGTATCTGCTGGGGGAATTCACTTGTAGACGATGGTAAGAGTATTTTTTTGTTACCTTTTAGCTGGTTCCTTACATTTTTTGTACAGGAATTTAGTGATCCCCGAGATGCTGATGATGCAAGATATAACTTGGACGGCCGTGAGGTTGATGGTAGTCGTATTATTGTGGAATTTGCGAAAGGGTAGGAACTATGTCCCTTATAATTGTTCTGAAGTGCATGGATGACTAATTATATTAACACGTGTCCAAAGGGGTGGTTGCTACTTCCCTTATTGTCGATCATAAGTTTACATGGAATCCTAGATTTAGTAATTGTATTGACACATGTATTCAACTATGAAGGGGATGTTACCTTTGTGCATAAGTTTTGGACTGATGAGTTTGGCTTTAAAGAAGTAATTTACTTCATCTGAAATTGAAAGTGCTTGCTTCATGTATAACTTCATATTGATTCTGGATTGCTTCATGTTGCCTTATGGTTGCATCATGCATGTAGTCATATTAATTGCTCTTTGGCAAGTTCATTTATTTTAATTTCTATTATAGCATGAGCTAGGTCTTTTTTTGTTTGGTTAGTGGGTCCTCTCTCTTCCTGCTCTCTCTCTCTCTCTCTCTCTTATAACTATTTATTTTAAGAGTAAAAAAAACTTACTTGCTATGTAGCACTCTTTTTATAACAATTTTGATGTTACTTAAGTTTAGCAGTACTTTTTCATTATTATAATGGTTGTCTTTTAAGTTTATCTTATTGTGGTTAGTATTTGTATGGTGTGCTTTCTCCATCCTTGAATACAATTTTAGTTTTTTCATCCATAGCGTTCAATCTGCTGTTGTGCCCTTGATTTTCTGATGTTGTTGTTGTCCTTTGACTTGTGACTTCTGAGCACATTGTTTTTGCTGGTTTTTTCTTTTTGTTTTATTTTTGCTAGTTAATTTTGTTTTTATCTGGTGTCTGATTAATCAGGTTCCACGTGGTTCCCGAGAATATCAGGGTAGAGGTCCTACTCCTGGATCTGGCCGCTGCTTTAACTGTGGCATTGATGGCCATTGGGCCCGAGATTGTAAAGCTGGAGACTGGAAAAACAAATGCTACCGCTGTGGGGAAAGGGGTCATATAGAGCGAAACTGCAAGAATAGTCCCCAAAAGTCGAGGTAGACTTCAGAGTTTTCAAATTACTTCTGTTGCTGTTATGTACATGTCATGGTCATTGTGCTAATGCATTTTCTATTCTTGAAAATGACAACGTGAAATTGGACATGTCTATTCTATAGACGTCGTAGCTATTCACGTTCACCAGTCAGGTCGCGTTCACCAGTCAGGTCACGCTCTCCTCGTCGCCAGGATAGAAGTTACAGCCCAGACCGCCGCAGCTACAGGTAGCTCCTTCTCCCAGACTCCATTATGCATGGTGCCAGGTTTCAATGGAACTATACTGGCTGCTTTTGTTTGATTTCAGTTTACATTGTAGTTATGTTCTTTGCTGTTGCTCTGATGTTTTGGTTCCCTTTACCCTGTCAGTCCATCAAGATCCCCCGTCAGAAGAGATCGACCCCGTGAAGATAGATCACAAAGTCCTCGCGACAGAAGCCCTGATGCCGAAGGTAGTCCCCAACCATCCAGAGCAAGGAAGCATAGTCCATCACCAGATGAGGGCAGCCCACAGAAGAGTGGTGGAGCATCTCCTGATAATGGTAGGACAGCCTCCCAGCAAGATGGATCTGTTAGCCCTGCAAGGGACCATGAAGATAGGGACTATGCCAGCCCTAAAACTAATGGTCACAGCCGCAGCCCTAGCCCGAGGGATGACCGGAGCCCTATTGATGATGAGGATGACAACCACCGAAATTCTCCTAGAGGAAGCAAGTCACCTTAAAAGTGCTTCTTAGTGAAACGTGTTTCTTTTTTTTTTTTTTTTTAATTTGTTTGCTGGTTCCATGAAATTCGACTCTTCTAAAACTTTCATGTGACTGTTGATGTTTATCGTTAGTAAAGAACGGATAATGTGTAAGCCATTTTCCAGATTGTTGTTGCTTTGCATGAATTTGTTATGGTTTTGGCATAAAATAAAGGGAAAATTTTGGAAACCCCTCTTCAACTTTAACTTGTGTATTTTGGTTTTGTTATTTGAAAATGTACAAAATGGTTCTTATATTTTTTCATATGTGCAATATGTTACTAGGTGTTTATTTTTTTATGTGAAAAATCTAAATAAATTCTTTTAATTTTCAATCTATATGAACATTTATCCTATAATTTTTCAATATCTAAGTTTCTAATGAGGTTATAGGGCTTATATATATAATTTTTTATTTAAAAATAAATATTTATTATCAAATTGTAACAGTATACACATATAAAAAAATTAAAAGATTATTTTGAACAACTTTAAAGTAACAGGATTAAAGTATATGTAAACTAAAGTTGAAGTTGAAGGGGGTTATTAAACTTTTCCCTAAAATAAAATAAGACGAGAAGGGATGTCCAAGGAAGGAGTAATTGATAAGTGAATGTTGGTTTTAGATGTGAAAATTGTGTTGAGTTTGCATGTTATTCCTAAAATATAATTAAAGATAAATTATACTCACCTATTGTGGATTTGGTTTGTCAAAATTCAACACATTCTCTAATTATTTAGTCTATATTAATCTCTCATTATTTACTTATTTTTTACCTATTTTTAGGAAGAGTTACTAAAAATGCTCTAATTTTCACCCTCATTCTCTCGCTCACACTCCTCTTCTCTCTGTTCTCTCCCTGCTCCTATTTGCCTTTTCATTCTTCGTCCCTTCAGATTCCCTAATTTTGGAGTCCCCTTTTCCTGAGAGAACCATTATATTAGAATCCCAACAATCCACCTATTACAGAAAATGTTACCCAAAATACACTTGTTTCAGACCGTATTCTTTAAACTGAAGATCAAGTGGAGACTCACAGACACAGGTGAGTGACCCTCATTCTGCTCTCTGTTGTTGAGTTTTTACTGTTAACCCTTTTGTATACAAAGACACACGTGTTTAGATCTGCAATCTTAAAACGTTTTCTTTTCTTTCTAATTAGGTAGTTTGTTTTGTACTATGTGAAGCTGAATAGTTTCGTTAAATTGATTGGGTTCTGTGGGGAGTTCTGACATGGGGGGTTTGTGTTTACAATCATGGAGGTGACAGAATCTTAGCCACTCATATTATCATCCAAAGGTTAAGATTAGTTTGCTATGGAAATATTGAGAAATAGGATTTTAGACATAATTGAAGTTGCAAATTAAAATTTGGAATTAGAAATTCGACACCAACAAGAGAAGTTGCACTGTGACCCATCACTTAATTTTAGGGATGGATTTTTTAGGTAAGCACTGTAATTTTTGTGTTAACACAAGACTCCTTTGTCTCTTCCAACAATTCCCATACCATGTAGTGAAAATCTCATCTCCAAACTAGATTCAACAAAGGTGTCATATTCATTCGAGTAACACAATTTTAGTGAAAAAAGAAGAAAGAAGCAGAGTCGCTTCATCCCTACCTGCTTCATCTTCCAAACGCTCCATGAGCACAATTCCCATTCCCATGTAGCAGGAAACTTAGCCACGCCCTCCTCCACGTTGCTTCCCAACACCATCAGAACCCTCACCAACTGCTGAAGCCACCCCGCGTAGCCCAATAGCAGAAGCTAGAGTCGCGGCCCCCGTGATGTGGCTGAAGCCACTGTCGTTGCTTTTGGCCGGCACCACCACTTCCAAAATTGGTTCCAGAATCGCACTCCTTAACGCTTCCGGAGTCCTCCGTTAATGGTGCCTCACATCCGCCAGCTTCATCCACGCCTCCATGTCGTCCACCGAACTGCCACCACGAGTGGTGACCTCACTAGAAATCGCCGCTGCACCAGTTTGTTGGCGGATGCTCTTTTTGTTGTCTGATTGTCATTGGAAAGCACTGAGTGGAGTTAGTGGCCCATTAAACATTGAACTAAGCCAATGTTTAATGGAGGCGGTCCATGACCCCAAAAAACAAAAATAGGAGGCCATCCATTTATCTGTGGGCTATACTGTGTCGGCTATGGAAGTTAGATGTATTAGTGGGTTTGTTAGGTTTTAGGCATTTTACTAAAAGAGAAGAAACCGAGGAGGAAACAAGGGAATATCATAGATGGAAGCCGAGCACGGCCTTTGTCAGTGATAGGAGCACAACGAATCTGAGGGTTCTCGCCACCCATGCTCAGCCACGAGCCCCTGTGGGTGTGTTCTGTCTTTTTCACTTTTTTGGGACTGTAGGGGTGCGTTCTCTAACCAAGAGGACTACACGTTATATTACCCAAGAAAGTGTTTTAATTTTATGTTTATGTTTGACAAAATTTTAAAAATTCTAATTTGCCCCAGCTATTTCTATTGTTTTGTCTTTTACCCTTGACACTATAATTTAATTTGAGCCCACTATTTTTTCCTATTCATAGTCCCTACTACCTTAGGAATGTGAATGAGTTAATGCTGCATATATTTTGTTTTATTTTATTTTTGTCGAGGAATGTGATTATTTCAGTAGCGATTGGGTCCCAAACTCACTTGGTCTTGCTTAGACCAATGAAAGTTGCAATCTCATTGAAGCTCATCAGAATTGCTTGAAGAATGAAAGGCATGAGAGAGAGTTTTGTATTGGAGGTGGGGCTCTGAGCAGTTGCAATTAACTCAGTTTGATGCATAGAAGTTGTTGGGTCCAGAGTTATAGAAACGGATCAACGCAACTAAATAGAGTTGAGAGAATTGGAACTGATACACAATATTTACGTGAAAATCCCCTAATAATGAGAAAACCATGGGCAAGGCCGAGAAGATTTTCACTATGTGAAAGATAAAATTACACCTCTCTCTAATCCTAGAGAACAATAACACCCTTTCTTATATTAGGAGAATACACCCTCTAGAAAGACACTATATATTAGTGAATGTCTCTATTGTTCAATGCAAAAATTGAATGAATTCAGTTCTATTTATAGAGGCTGAGTTACCTCTGCAATTAATGCATAGTAACTCTCTCATGATTTCGTCACATGATAAGTTACTATGCATGCATAGTAACTTGCATAGTAACTCTCATGATTTCGGTTCCTTCTTTGACTTTTTTTTTTTTTTAATAAAAGTGGCTTTATGCCACTAACAATCTCCCACTTAAAGCCACTTTTGGTGGGCTTTCAAAACCTTTTCTCATCTTCTCAATTCTCGCTCCGACGTTTCTAATAGGCCATAGGAAGATCTACACCATTTAAACTTGTCATGTTGATCGCTTTGTCATGACATCTGCTAGGTTGTCTTTCGTGTGAATCTTCTTCATATTCACATTTCCTTCTTCTACTACTTCTCGAGCAAAGTGATACTGGAATCCTATGTGCTTCGTCCTAGAATGAAAGGTGGATTCACTTGCTGTCACAATACAGGAATCTTTGACCTTTGTGCCTAAGTTCCTCCATTAACCTTTGAATCCAAATAGCTTCCTTACAAGCTTGTGTAGCTGCCATATATTCAGCTTCTGCAGTAGAGAGCTACAACATCTGAACTTGGATAACTAGCTCACAGCTCGCCCTGATTGAACACATAGCCTGTAGTAGATTTCCTTTTATCAAGATCACCTGGAAAATGTAAATCAACATATCCTCTGAACAATGAACTCTAATCCTCCAAAACATAGTGCAGCACTTAGGTTCCTCTAATATATCAGGATCCTTCACAGCATTCCAATGCTCTTTTCTGATCTCCATAAACCGACTGACTACTCCAACCGTCTGAGCATCTGGCCTAATACAAATCATGGCGTACATAAGGCTTTCCACCGCGATGCATACGGTACTCGAGAAATTTCCATCATCTCCGCTTCATGCTAGGACACATACCTGCGGATAATTTGTAATTCACAGAAGTGGGGTTGAACTGGCTTACAATCTTGCATATTGAAGCATCGCAAGATTTTCATCTAATAATTCTTCTATGAAAGCCAGATCTTCCTTCCATTTTGTCTTGAATTTGCATCCCTAAAATCTTGTTTACATGTCCCAAGTCCTTCATATCAAACTCCCTAGCTCACTGTGCCTTCAATTCCTGGATTCGATCTTTGTTGGCCTACCACCAACATGTCATCCATATACAACAACAGGATGATGAAAACATTGTTACTAAACCTCTTGTAGTATGTACAATGATCTGAACTTCTGTTGTATCCAAGGCGAATTATGAAGGAATCAAATCTTTGTACCAACACCTTGGTGCCTGCTTTAGATTGTCCAGAGATTTGGTCAACCTATAAACCAAGTTTTCTTTTCCTTTTCTTCAAAGCCTTCTGGTTGGAGCATATAAATCTCCTCTTCAAGTTCTTCGTGAGGAAAAGCAGTTTTCACATCTAACGCTCAAGATGTAAATCAAATGCAGCACACATAGCCAACACTACTGATAGTGGTAAGTTTGACAACTGGATAAAATATCTCATTGAAATCGATACCTTCCTTCTGAGCAAATCCTTTTACCACCAGCTTGCACGATATCGTTCCACTCGATCATTTCCATCTCATTTGATCTTATAGACCCATTTGTTGCCAATGGCTTTTCGACCTTTTGGAAGTGTAACAAGTTCCCATGTCTTGTTCCTATGCAAGGCCTCCATTTCTTCCTGCATTGCTCCATCCAGAAAGCATTTGTGCTACTCAAAACCTCTTTGAAAGTTGATGGTTCTCCTTCCTGCAGAAGACAGGAATGCATTGTGGCTTGCCATAACATAGTTTGAATGCCATGATGGTGGCTTTCTGGCGCATTGATCGCCTAACTTCTGTATTATTGGCCTCTTTGGTACTTGTTTATTATGCTCTGCTCGCTTCAAAATCATTTTCTCCAGACTTCTCACCTATCTGGACTATAGTCATCTTCTTAACAAGTGCCATGCCATTCTTCATTTTGCAGTTCGTTTTCTGCAAATATAACATTCTTGCTGACAATAACCTTGCAGCGGTAGGATCCCACAAGCGATACCCTTTTACACGCCAGGATAACCCAAGAATATACATTTCTTATTTTGGGTCCAACTTTGTTCTTTTTTGGGAGTTATACATCACATATACCAGACATCCAAACACTTGTAGAAAAGAATAATCTCCCGGCTTGCCATTCCACATCTCCATTGGTGTCTTTAAACCAATCGCAGTTGATGGCGACGATTAATCACGTAAGGCAGTTTGACCTTCCCAGAAAGACTTGGCTAAACCTACTCGTCTCAGCATTGCACTTGTTCTTTTTAGAAGAGTTCTGTCATCGTCTGCTACATCATTTTGTTGAGGTGTATGTGCAACTATGAATTGCCTTTGAATACCCTCATGCTTGCAAAATGCTAAAAAATCTACATCTATATATCTCCTCCGTCTGTCAGTCCTCAAACACTTGATCCTCTTTCCAAATTCAAGTTCTACTCTTGCTTTGAAGTCCCTGAATATGGGAACACATCTGACTTCTTCTTGATTGGGTACACCCACAATTTCCTGGAGTAATCATCAATAAATGATACAAAATATTTTGCACCTCCCAAGGGCATTTCTTCGACTCTCACACATTAGAATGAATTAAGTCTAGAATATGCTTACTTCTAGTAGTTGATCTACCAAACTTCAATCTATGTTGTTTGCTTGTAACACAGTGCTCACAAAACGGTAAATTCACCGATTTGAACCCGAGAGATTACGTTCCTAAGAACCTTTAAACCATGTTCCGACATGTGGCCTAATTTGCAGTGCAACATCATCGTCATTTCTTCTTGACTTGCTGATACTCCTGATGCATCTGCCTCTACAATGTATCTCCTTGAAGCCTGTATAGATTTGTCGTGGTCTTTCTGCTTTCATCACCACAAGAGCACTTTTAACAACTTTCAAGATTCCACTTTCAACATGGGTCTTACACCCATGGTCATCCAATTGTCCAATAGACAATATATTCTTCCTCAAGCCCTTCATGTGTCACACTTCTTGAATTGTTCGAATGGAACCATCAAACAATTTTATTTTGACAGTACCAACACCAGCAATTTCTAAGGCATGATCATCTCCCATGAACACAGATCCTACCAGATAGGTTCGTAATTGTAAAACCATCATGATGTGGAGTCATATTCCATGATACTCCTGAATCAATTATCCAAATATCAGTGAGCTTTACCGCCTTTAGAACTAATTGTTGCCTCACTCATAGGATTTCTCCATCCGCAGAGGTACTCGCAACACATCCTTGAGAGGTTGATGCTTCTAGGGCTTTATCTGCATTCTTCTTATTGTTCCAACAATCTTTCTTCAAGTGCCCTCTCATGCCACAAAGGTAGCATTTGAAGTTCTTCCTTCTTCTTGACTTTGATCTACTCCGACCATGACTTCCACTGGAGTCACACTCCATTAATCTTCCTCTCGTCACCAACAACGCCTCGCTTGCTTCTAGCTTCAGTCTATCTTCCTTATTCTTGCGCTTGGACTCCTCTTCAAGAATAGCACTGCGACATCATTAAAGGATAGATAGTTGGTAGTATTATTATTTGTGATGTTGATGATGAGTTGATCATATGAGTCAGGTAGACTTTGAAGTAGAAGTTTCGTACGTTCATTCTCCGTTATTTTATAATCTGATGCTGAGCTGGGAGAATAAGGTATTCAGATTGTTGATGTGGTTCGTCACTTATGTGGAATTACTCATCCGAGAGTATACAACCTCCTCGTTAGAAATATTCTATTGTGAAAAGACTTGACCTTGTATAGTTTGACAAGAGCATCTCAGAATCTCTTTTGCCGTTTTCTTTCTGCAACACTGGACAATCCTGAATCTGCCATTGCAAGATGTAGATTGGTAACAACATTATCATCCATCTCCTTCCACTTTTCATCAGTAACTTCGGCTTGGTCTACTTTCAATGCGGTAAGCAATTGTCCTTCCTCAAGATTGCCTTTATCTTCAATTTTTATAGGGAAAAATTACTCCCATTGAACTTCTCAAACTCAAATTTTGCTCATGGTGATTAGGGACTTGTTTCTTACTAGACGGTTAACTTTTTTTCACCGTGAATAGTATCCTGAATAGTACCATATGTATGAGTAGTCTGTATATGTGAACAGTGTCATATACATGAATAGTACCATATACGTGAAGTATCGTATATGGAACAAATCCCGTATAAGTTAACAATATTGTAAAAGTATACAAGTACACCTATAACCATGATCAGAGTAGTAACCCGCAGCATGGACCAATGGCTCTTCAAGCACCAGGGAAAAATTCTTTTTTGATGTGGAAGATAAAGCTGCAAACCATAGAGCATACTAAGAAAAAATCCCACCATACCAAAGCTCTATATCACTTTGGTACCAGAGTTATGGAAACAGATCAACGCAACTAAAATAGAGTTGAAAGAATTGGAACTGACACACAATATTTACGTGGAAACCCTTAATGATGAGGGAAAACCCACGGGTAAGGCCGAGAAAGATTTTCACTATGTGGAAGATAAAATTACACCTCTCTTTAATACTAAGGAGAGAACAATAACACCATCTTTTATACTAGAAGAATACACCTCTCTCTATAAATATAGAGAACTCAGAAGACACTTTATATATTAGTGAATGCTCTTGTTGTTCCAATCTAGAAACTAAATGAATTCAGCTTCTATTTATAGAGGCTTGGGAGTTACTATGCAATCAATGCACAGTAACTCTCGCTATTTGTGCTCACATGATAAGTTATTGTGTATGTATAGTAATTTGTCAGTAATTTTAGTGATTTCGGTGCCTCCTTCTTTGACTTTTTTTTTTTTTAAATAAAAGTGGCATTATGCCACTGAGAAGTTTCTCAACATGATGCGGTTTTGGACGTGGGCACTGATTGATGATTCCATAACCCTCAGCTATATTTTAATCTTCCAAGAGAGAAGAGGAGGTGTGAGTTAGGGAGGATGAAGGTGTGGATAGGGGCAATTTTAGTAACTCGTCCTAAAAATGGATAAATTATGAGATTAGTGTAGATCTAGACAATTATAAGGAAGTGAGTTGAATTTTGACAATCTCAATAAACGCAAGTGTAATTTACCCTGTTACTAAATGGGTCGTTTTTGGGGTCACATGTCATCTCCTTATTATAATTAAACATGGATTTTTTTTTGGCTAAAGTTATCTCTTTTTGTTAACTCAAATTGTTCAGTTTCTGAAGTTGTTAAGTGTCTCACTTTTTTAATGTAGCCCTCCTCTCTTCTCTCCCTTTTCCAATTAGCAAGATCTATACTGTGGGCATCTCGTTAACTTTTAAGGTAAATGGATCGTTGCCCCGTCGTTAATTGAGTAAAACAAAAGTAACAATGCTGACGCAAAAAGAAAGTAATTTATTTGTGGGGACAAAAAACAAAAAAAGAAATGTTGGAATTGTAACAAAATAAAAGAGAAATAACGTAATTTAAATTTAACCAATTTAATCTATTTTTTTCTGAATAAAAATATACCTAAATTTATTACTATGTTTAGAACTATTAAATAATGAATTTGGTATTGTATGAATTTTATTTTACTGCTCTAGAATTGTTAAATGATTTAATTAATAAAGGACAAAATATTAATGAAAAATTTTCAAAGTAAAATTAATATAATATATTCTTTCCGTTCATTTTAACCTTTTAAGAAATTAGTAAAAATTTGGTATATTAGAAACTCAATATATTGGACACACTTTATGTTAAGATACATTGAGTTTCTAATATATCAAATTTGTGCTAATTTCCTAGAAAACAGTTAAAAGTGGACGAAGGTAATATTAACTAAACTAATTAAATAATGTAATAATACATATTATTAATTGTCAAAGTAAAATTTCTTATGTTAATTTTTGTTTATCAATTAAAAGAAAGGGCTTTAAGTTGGGAATTGGAAAGTGTACGTAGGGATTACATTTCTTAAATAAGTGGTAGATTGACCAAAAAAAACAAAGAAGAGAAAATTACACCTATCTGCTTTTGAGGTAAGTTGAAATTACTTTTACTTCTTTATTATTTTTAAAATTACACTTACCTCCCTTAATTATTCACAAGTCATTTTGGCGACATCCTTTTCATTAATGACACATGAGTTGCGTGTAACTAAAATATATAAAATGATTATTATACCCATAATTATGTTTCCAATTTATATTGTATGCCACCTTGCTCTAAACTACTAACATCTTCAACTTTTTCCCCCAATTAAAATTCAACCACCGCCTTCCAAACTCCACCACTCCAATCACTATAACCAAAAAAAAATAGAAAGAAAAGAAAAGATGAAATTATGAAGATGCTTTATAGGACACACAAGAAAAGGGTTAGGTTTTTCACTGCACTCTTGCATCAACTTTAGCATGCCATAAGAAGTCATCGTTGCACCTCCACCATGACAGGAGCTTTGCATGTGGTCCGCCTCCTCTTGAAAATGGTTGTCACCTCCATCATGTCCAAATTTGCATCGGCTTCAACTTTGAAGATGCATCATTGGCCGAGCGCCACTCATGGATCTCTCATGGCGGTTGATTGTTTATGGATCTACCCACCCACAACATTGCTACTCGTCACCTTTGCTTGGAACCAAATTTTTCTAATAAATCATTATGAAGAGAAATGTAGGATCAAGCTCTTATCACTAAGCCAAAAGCTATAACTGTTAGTAAGAACACATCCTTATTTTCTTAAAGGGTCATAACCGCATCTAGCTTGAGCTGCACCTATTAGGCACCATGAGCTAGGATGTTAAGCTCATTGAATCCTAAGGTTGACGCTGAACTAGTTAAAGCCAACAGGAAAAATTTGTGCTCATAAAGGATCAAATGGCTAAGATACAAAGTAACGATCACCAACCAATGATGAGCAATATAGGGAGCGGGGTTGACTATTGAGGAGGTGGGTAGCATGAGAAAGAGAAATAATGTCGGAAAATATGAGGATATTTTTATTTTTAAAATTAATATAAAGGTAAGATACAATTTTGGGTTGTTATTCTCTGGAGCCCAAAAGTGGTGTTCTTAATGGTGTGCATGAAGACAAGACACGAGGGAGAACTGGGGCTTATGTTTCTAAGGTTAATTTTGAAATTTTGTAAAATATTTAAAGTTAAGGGAGGTAAGTGTAGTTTTGAAAACAAGAAGGGGATAAATGTAATTAGCTTTCCAAGGGAGATAGCTATAATTTCCCAAACAAAGAAAAAGAAAAGAACAACCAAGCAATGCTACTAGAGATTGTTCGGAAGATGATACAATTAATTCTAAATAATTGAAAATAATGAAATAGAATTCGTGTAAGACCTATTTGGAAACGTGACCACGTGAAGGAGTGGTCCCCACTTAAACCTTCTGGGTAACATGACTTACTAAAAATATACTTTAACATGATTTTCTAGGAAGTTATAATAATTAAATCCGTAAAACTGAAATGCATCAACATTCATAATCATTGAATCAATTTTGGACAACTTAACTTATGCCTCAAAACATATTAATGTAAATTGGTTCGTTACATAAACATAGTCGTGAAACACAAATTGGTTCAATAATATAATGCCCCAAGTACATATGTCGTAGACAAGTTCCGTACGACCCTAGGGTCCTTTGACCTGACGTGTTGTGGGAAAGTCCCAAGATGTGTGAAGGCCAAGGGATGGCTTGGGCGCCGTTGTTGTAAGATTCTGGAGACAAGCTCGTTGCAGCAGTAGAACTCGCTGAGCAGGTAGCTGTAGCGAGCGGACCCGATGTCAACATAGTGCAAAACGATGCAATTTCGATAAGTGAGATCCCTACCCCATAAAACACCCAAATTGGGCTTCTCACATTAGAAACTAAAACCCTTCCTTCCAAACATTTCCCCAACCCTTTCTCCTCAAACCATCATCATTCATTCTCATTACAAGATCAAAAGTAAGAGTTTTTGTTGGTTTTGTCATCTCCTTCTTTCTTCTCATGTTCTATGGTTTGGGCTTTGTTGTTTCTCAGTCTGTTGTTAAGTGGGAGGCTCCCCCAATGTTGTTAGGGGTTGTTAGGGTTTGTTAGAGTTATCTAGAGATATCCATAGATTGTTTATGAGCTTTTGTTGCTCTATGGCAATTGTTGATGTCATTCCAGCTTCAAGGTCAAGTTGGTGGTGTCCATATACTCCTGTTCCAACCCTGAGTGAGTTCAAACTCATGGCCTTACTTTTAAGTATTATGAGTATGTTTTATGCATATTGATTATTAAATATAAAATTAGAGATAAAAGTATGATTATATATTATTTTGCAAGTATGGCAAGCTAGCCAAAGATTATGATTTGGAGTATAGCATGAAAACGTGTTTAGAAAACCATGAGACTATGATTGATATATTATATGTTATGGAAATGTTTTAGGTGCATGCTTAAGAGATTTATTACAAGAATATATGATATATTATATGTTATGGAAATGTTTTAGGTGCATACTTAAGAGATTTATTACAAGAATATATGATTTAATAAGTTGTTATTTTATTAAACATGTTTTAATAGTTTTTGATATCTTTATGCTTTAAGACTAGAGATTTCAAAATATGATTTAGAGTATCAGTTAAGATAATTTGGCAAGAAAAATGTTAAAGCAGAGATGTTATTACAATGTCAGAAGATCTTATGATTATGAACCTTTCCATTTCAAAGTATGATATTAAAGTTGTTAAGTTATGAAAAGATTTTAGCTTGAGAAATGAAAAAAGAAAATCAGTTTTTCATGATACTTTAGAAATATGGAGTTTAGTATGATTCATAGCAACTGCCAGATACATATTCTTTGGGCTCTTGAAATCACGTGCTTGCAAGTAGTGATCTCTTGAGCATGATTTCATAGCCAGACATGCTAAAGTTGATTGTTAGAGTTGTATGGATCTAGAGTTTAGAGTTTCTAGAGCTTTAAGAGATTTTAAGAGTTTTCAGATTTTATGAATTAAGTACAAACTAATTTAGACAATAGTTATAGAAAAATACAGTGAGTTAATGGCTGGGAAAAATGATCGCTTACCTTGGTACTAAGTTGTCTTTAGAGACAATCTCACAAAGTAGAGATAGAACTTAGGTGTCCCATTTGGATCCTTGATGGATCTTAGAGATCAGAAAAATTTGCTATACCATGGTTGACATGCATAGCTAGAGAATGTATTGTTATACAATGCATAACTAGTGATCCATGTTTCTCTATTAGGGTATTATTATTTATGTTTTCCAGGATTATTGATGCTTTTTAGAGAATATTTGACTTAAGAGCTATTGTCTATATGTATGGAAAATGATTTCTCGTTAGAGTAAGAATTTAGAGATGCTTTTCTATGAATTTATAAATATAGAGATATTTTTCTATGTAGTTATGCATATAGATATCAAATGGTATTGTTGCATATATATTGTATTATGTATATTTCTTGGTTATCCCACATGGGTGATGGGTGAGAGCTTAATCACTTGTCTGTTGACTCACCCTCTCCTTTCCTCCTCATAGTTGCAGGTATAATGTTACTTGGCCTCCTATTTGACAGACGCAATTGTTCTCAGTGGTGAGTCTTACTTTGGAGTAAGACTTAGTTTAGAGTCTTATTAGAGTAGAGTGGTCCAATGGATGTGTAGGCATGATTCAAGTCATACATTATTTTCAGATTATGTATTTAATTTCAGTATTTGAAATAATTGTGTATATGTTTTCAGTTTACAAGTATGGATTTGAAATTGTAGAGTTTGATCAAAATTTTGTACAAGATAGAGATGAATTTATGATCCAGTTCACTTGTTAGATTGATTTTCAAGTATGATTAAAATATTTTTAGAGTTTCATATATCAAATATTTTAGTTTTATGATTCCAGATATAAAGTTTTAGATAAAGATTTAGACAAAGTTATGTTTCAGAATAAAAAGTATGTTATTTTATGCATATAGAGAGACTTAGAGGTCACAAGGCTTACATGAGGGTGAGATTCCTCACGTGCCTTCACGTTCCCTAGTCGGGTCGTGACAAATTTAAAACTGAATCGTGAATACATAATTGGCTTGTTATAT
Organism: Dalbergia oliveri; assembly: GCA_030441495.1. Classification (NCBI taxonomy): domain Eukaryota; kingdom Viridiplantae; phylum Streptophyta; class Magnoliopsida; order Fabales; family Fabaceae; genus Dalbergia; species Dalbergia oliveri. The sequence continues at coordinate 16,055,151 of JAMLFY010000013.1, read as the reverse complement.
GAATTTAATCACAATCTACATGTCGAATCAATACTTGAAATTTGAAAACATATATCGGGTGTTCATAATTTCTGACAATAAAAACATAATCTTAAAATTGAATGCATGGTTTCTAATCATATCTGGATATCTACTAGAGCACTCTAATCTAACATTCTCTAGACTAAGCTTCATTGCAAAGTAAAACTCACCATTGAAAAGTATCTATGAAAGAAGGTTGAACAATAATTGGATTTGCAATTGTAGCTGTAAGGAGAAAGGGAGATGGGTAACTATCAGAGTCAACGAGTGGACTAAATAAATCTGAAAAACTTTGAAAGCTCTAAATTCGTATAATTCTAACAAGCCGAGTGCCAAGCATAACTAAGGTTCTGAAATCATGACTAAGGGATCATCAACTTGCAAACATGGTGATTTTAGTAACCCATAGAGTATATATCTGTCAATGTCAATACCTTCAATAACATATATATGAAATTCTAAAATCATATTTCAAGATGACATGATTTGATGATGACTTATATGAACTGGATTAAAGAATCAAATCATATATTTTTCTAATCGCAAATATATACTCTTGGAGCAAGTTTGTTATGGATTGATTCTTTCAAGCATGAAAAGATTCGAATAAAATTATGTTTCGCTCTTGTTGCTTGGTTATGTTTAGTATTCTTTGAAATGAAGAAAGTGTCTATTGAAACATTAATTATGTGAATGTGAATCCAATTTTGATGAGAGGTATCTTTAACAGAAATTGTAGCTAACGGTAGTAGCGTTAGATTTGGTGCACCTTGACTTGAAACCCAGCTAGTAGGAGGATTGCTAGCCCAGTATGTTAGGCCAGGAGAAATTATTGAGCATTGGGGATGAGTGTGAGGCTGCCTAGATGCTTGTAAAGTTGCTAGGGACGAATGTAAAGGCCACCTAGCTTGTTATAACCACTCTAGGGATGGGTGTGAGGCCGCCTAGGAGTGGAGCCAATCATAATTATTGTTCTGGCTAAGAAACCTCTTCAAACCTTTTCTTTACGCATTATTATAAATTTTCCATTATGGAAGTAAAAGAATTTATATGTTGTACATATACATACTAGTTTGTCTGATGTATTCTTGCGTATGCTTTTAATAATTCTTTAGTTTGGAACTTGCGCATTGAATTGTAAGCATATTATTCCTTCCTGAGTCTTATAACTCATCCATGGTTATTTCCCTTTATTTCAGATTCAAGTATAGACCCAAGTGCAGTTCCTCCTGCCTTCGTAGGATTTGAGTCCCTAATATTTGGGTGAGCCTAACATTGGGGCGTGTGGGCCTTTCTTTTTGTATATCCTTATTGATAAACTCATGTTCTGTCTTATGAGATTAGGTACTCCATTAGATCACATGCAAGGATCCATTGGTTATGGTTATATTTATGATTATGTCTCTTGTGTATGTAGTCATCTATGGATGAAGGATATATGTGCAAACTCTCTAGCCATGGACATATGTATATTATATGTATATTTATACCTATCTATTATCCTGCCTGGTTGTTTTTACAAGTTTCATAATTTGGGAAATGTCCGAAAAATATAGGAGACTCTGCCCATTTTCTGTGAAACTTGTAAGCTAAGGCTTGTGGGGAATGTGTTCCTAATGCATCAGTCATGGCCCAGGCTGGGTCATGACAAGTAGTGACAATTTACTTGTTTTTTTAGTGATTCGTTGTTTATTTATTTCATTATTGAATTGTGAACCCTGACAGTTTAGTAAGAACGAATCTCATGTTTTGGTAATTATTCATTTATTTATTATTGAATTTTGGTTTTATGTGAATAGTTAACAAGACGTGAAAAATAGTTTCAATGTGTTTAAATTCATTTAAGTTTATTTAGTTAAATTACATACACATGGGAATAGTTTAGCAGAGTTGTGAATTAACGCAGAATGATTGTTAATCCTGGTGTACCAAGTTGCTTGCCAAGGGCCATTATTTGTATGCTCGTCAAGGGACCCAGTGAAACAAAATTGCGAGTTAACGGAGACAATCGTTAACCTTGGTGTACCAATTCACTCACTAGGGGCAATCTTCGCTCGCCAAGGCAATCTTCACCTGTCAAGGGTTAGCATTTATCCACCCGTTAGTAACACAATCCACCAAGGTCCCAGTGATCAGATCATATCATATGTAATATTCTCTATCTCTTGACTATTTCCATAACCTATGTAATTTATAATTGCTCTCCTATTTTAATAAGATCAATATTGTAACACCCTCTTAACTACTATATATTACTCGAGTATTAACGGTATAATTAGAAGAGTATTACTTCTTTACTTTAATCTATACTAGTCAAAAGAAATAACGTAAAGTTAGACTCATGTTGAAACAACTCATATATATATATATATATATATATATATATATATATATATATATATACACACACACACACACACACATCATACACAAGTCATCCTTAGACACAACATACTGGAAATTAAGTCATTCCACTATTAACACTACTCAGGGACTAATTTCAAAAAGACATATCCAGGACCTAAAATCTAGCTACTCAAATATCAAGGCCTAGCAATATCACGAGTATTAACAGTATAATTAGAAGAGTATTACTTCTTTACTTTAATCTATACTAGTCAAAAGAAATGAAAATAACGTAAGTTAGACTCATGTTGAAACAATTCATATATATATATATATATATATATATATATATATATATATATATATATATACACACACACACACATCATACACAAGTCATCCTTACACATACTAGAAATTAAGTCATTCCACTATTAACACTACTCAGGGACTAATTTCAAAAAGACATATCCAGGACCTAAAATCTAGCCTGCTCAAATATCAAGGCCTAGCAATATCACGCATACATAGAAATGGACCAAAAAAACATCTACAAGGAAATGTCTGAATGCCTAGAGTTTTAACCCTAAGCTACGACTATGTACCAGTCAAAAGTCCCTGAATATCCCATGTCATCCTAGAGGAAACACCGATGGCCTCACCTTTGCTAGGGCGTCAGAACCAACAAGTGGATCCGAATCTAAGGACGAAGACAAGGAGGGGACATCTCCTGGAGCGGGTGCTGGTGGTGCAAATGGGATGTAAAAATAACTGGATGTGCCATATGGAGGGGCACATAAAAAGTGAATAGTATTTTATGGGTCCATAGAAGCTGAAACCCTAGATTCAGGGGCCTAGAGATGCCTGAAAGAAAATATAGGAATAAGGTTATAAATAGTTAGAAATGAAAATTTTATACCTAGAATTAAATTTCGGGTAATATTTTATTACTCGGGTATGGTGTTTTATCCGTTTAGTGAAATTTCGTGTGCGATTTCTAACACGAAAGCTAGTTTAATCTCTACAAAATGAAGAAGCTTATCTATTTAAATCAAATGAATGGCTAAGATTCAACTTTGAATTACAAAATTGAATTCTAGCCATCCATTTTACTTTCTTTCTTTAAGAATTGTCCATTTATATTATATAATACTCAAACTTTACTATAAGATAAATATCACACAAATCTTCTACACCAAGCCAAGAACATTTTGGCAAGCAACAATGAAGAACAGCCTCCATTTCTCAAGATCTCCAACTTGATTTTCATCTCAAAAACCTTAGCCTAGAGTTGTTAAAATGTAATACCCGATACATGTGTCAGTAGACAAATTTTGTACCTTAGGGTCTGGACCCACCGCCGGTCCTTAATTTTACTAAGTCTAGATCCTACACCTCCTTAGAGGGCTATATGTTAGAGCCACATTCTTGGGATCAAAAGTCCCGGTAATTGTTCCCAAGATAAAAACAAGTTAAAGAGTAATTTTTAATGAATTTTGTGAAACCTTTAAACATTTCATTTTTAGCCCACAAGTTTAGAAAATCTTGAAGATTTCCGAATTTGAACTAAAACCCAAAATTTGGATTTTGATTGATTGAAATTTTGATTTTTTTGATATTTTATTTGAATTCAAATGGAGGGTATTTCCTTATTTACATTTATGTTTTAAAGTTAATGGAGGACATTAACTTAAAAATTAATAAATGTAAATAAGTGAGTGTTGAGATCACCCAATACCAAGATGAAAAAGATGCTGAGACTGGGTGAACTGTCATGGCTACAGCGGTCCAGACCGCCATAGCGATCACGAGAGTGAGACAACATGGTCTGTGGTTTAGGATCACTATAGCGTTAAACCGCTATAGTGGTGTCAGTAGGCGGCGTGCAAAATGATGCAATTTCCTTTATAGAGTTCCCAACCCCTTATAAAACACCCTAACTCGGGCTCTCTCTCTCTCCCAACCCTTCCTCTCTCAATCCCACACCATTCTTCTCCTTACAAGATCAAAGGTAAGTGTTTATTGTTGGTTTATATTAGTTTCTTCCATGTTCTTCCTCCTCCATGTTATGGATTGGTTGTCTCCATTGTTGTCAACTGGGATGCTCCCTCAATATTGATAAAGTTGTTTTAGAGTTATCTAGAGGTGATTAGAGTTTAATCTAGAGCTTATGGTTGCTCTATGACAATTATTGGTATCATCCCCACTCCAGAGCTTGATTGGTATTGACACCATACCTCCCTCTCCTCCAGGTGAGTGAGTTTAAACTCATGGCCTTAGTTTCATCATTATGATTATGATTGTAGAATTATGATTGTTAAATATGATCTTAGAAGCAAAGATATATTATTTACATGATTTTTCAAGTTATGCTAAACCCAACAAAAGTACTATTTTTAGTTAGCATGAAAAATATATTTTAAGAAAATCATGAGACCATGAATTGGACTGATACATGTTATGAAAATATTTTATATGCTCACGAAAGCGTCAAATATGCATTATGGACTTATGATATTGCCATGCTTTAAGACTTGGAAATTAAAAAATCATTTTATTGAAATATTGAGCTATGTTGAATAAAGCATGATTTAAATTTATGAAGAAATATGTTGTTATGATTTTACAATTTTATGATTATAAATCCCAGTGCTTTCAACTATGATTTTAGATTTATCAAGTATATGAAAATATATGTTAGTTTAATATATGAATTTAGAACTTTAGTTTTATGGTACCAAGAGGTACGGAATTTAGTATGATTCGTAGCAACTAGATACATATGTTCTGGGCTTGAGATTGGAATGCCTACAAGTGGTAATCCCTTGGACAATTTCCAGCCACAATTATGCTAAAGTTAGATTGCTAGAGTTATATGAATCCAGAACTTTAGTGTACTAAGAATTTAGGGGCTCTACTTCGCGGGACAGAGTGCTCACCTTTCAGCTATGGTTTTTGTCAAACTAGTTTAGCCGATATAGATAAGGAAACGGAGTTAGTTAACAGTTGTGAAGAGATCATTAACCTTGGTACCAAATTATTCGTTAGAAGACATTTTCACCCCCAAGTTATAGAAACAAGACCTAGTTAGGTGCCCAGCTTGTCCAATAACGATTATTATGATTTCAGCATGTGCTCTTATTCCTAGGAATAGAGTACAATTTTTCAATTTATGATTTTACAGCTTTTGTTATTATATATGTATTTATTTATTCATACTATTTCCCGATGCTCTGCACACCTCAATTAAAATGATTTCATGTTTGATTATGAGTTATAACTTGTAAATGCTTATTTATGAATTTATGGAATGAAATGCTTTTCCCTATATAGCTATGCATGTAAACATCTCAAATAATTTATGCTTGTTGCATGTATACTGCATTATATATATTTCTTGGTTGTCCTATATGGGTGATGGGTGAGAGCTCACTCGTTGAGTCCATTAACTTACCTCTCTCCCTTCCTCTTATAATCTTAGGTACATAAGTCGTTTGGTCACCGGTCTAGTAGTTGTAGTTATCCTTTGGTGAGTTTTGTATTGATGTAATGCTTAGTTTAGGTTTATATCAGTTTTAGAGAGTTCTAGTAGTTTTGTAGGCAAGATCCAAGCCACGCATGTATTTTGAGATACTATAGTTATTTTCAAAATTTATGTAATTTCCTATATGTGTTTCAAGATTTAAGTTTGAATTTCAAATTTCTGATTTCAATTATATTATATATTTGATAACTAAGTAGTATAAATCAGTTTTCAAGGGTTAAGCAGTTTTAGAATTAAGATTAATATCATGTGGTAAACCAAATTATGATTTCATGATTAGCAGGTTTAGTTAGAAGGATTTTTATGTTTGAATATTATGTTTGAATAGTGAAATAGATATTGATTTTAGAAGAAAATCATGTTTAAGTATTATATTATGATAAATTATGCATATAGAGAGACTCAGTGACCACGAGGCTTACATGGGGATGGGATCATGTACGGTCACGTTTCCTAATGGGTCGTGACATAAAACTTCCAACTTCCTTTACTAAACCTCAACTATTCATCATAAACTAAAAATCTAACCGATTTAAATTTTAAATCTCCACCATTTTCACTTGATACGTCATCACCTTACTGCCTAAGGAAGCCTTTGGGCTTGATTTGGTGGCCCTGAAGTGGAGAGAAATCATGTGGAACACCTTTAGAGTTACAAAGCTCTAAAGTTTGCAAAGTAGGGTTTTGGTGTCTTGTTTTGTGTATTTCTGTTTCTTGCAGATTTTGGTTGTTTTAAATTGATATTTCTGGTTCTAATGTGAGGTTATACATAGATATTGATATATTTGCATAAGTGGAGTAGTTTGGTGTTGTGAAAAAATCATTTTTGTCAAAAAGAATTTTGGACTACCTTGCTGGAATTTTGATTTTGGTAGAGGCAAGAACTTTCTTATTTTCTGGTGCATTTGTAGGTATTTTTATAAGCTATAAAAATTATATGTTGAAGCTAACATCTTAAGCTAGTCCCACAAATTTTCTTGAGCTTTGGTTTGAACTCTTACTGCTTTAAAAAGATCATGAACTGAAGCTATGCTTGTGCTCCTTAAATTGTTGAATTTGAAGCTGTAAATTTTGCTAATTTTGTTACCATAGCAAATGATTGATTTTTCCTTTGAAATTTGTACAAAGTGTTGGAAACATCTTGAAGTTTAACCATGATTTTTATTCTGAATTGATTTAATTATTTGCTAGGGTTAAAAATTATGAACTTCTAGTTTGAGTTGAGATTAAGTGGTCTCTGACCATCAACTTTGTCTAATTTTGTTAACATAGTTAGAGAATGATTCTTATTCTGAAATTTTTAGTGGACGTGGACACATTGAGGTGCCATAGAGAATTTTTATAGCCTTTGAATAGGTTGTTTGATATGCAAAATAAATCTTACTACTTAAGCGTAAATTCTGCCAATATGTTGTAATTGTATCCAAGTATTGATTTGGTGATATAATGACTTTTAATTTAAGTATGATGAGTATGAATGCATGCTATATAATTTAAAGATTGGTTTATGAGGCACAAATGAGAATCACTTGTGATTGAATGCCTACATGTGACTTAAGCATGCATTTGAGAAAAGAAAAGTATGTAATGCAATTATGTGAGAAAAGAGAATGTATAAATTTCAATTGTGCATGTTCTAACATATAGATAAAATAGAGACAAGACTTATGTTGGGAAAAGGGGAAGGCAAAAATAGGGACTTCCTAGAGATATTATGAGTCGATAGAGAATTCGCTTAGAATCAAACTTGTGAAGATTCGGAACAAGGAAAAAAATGAAGTCTGATGATCACATATAGAAATGAGCTCATGTTCTATAAGCGTCTATTACCTATGGTGGAGTTGTCCACTGAGATACCACTTGGTATAGAACTAAGTCTTCCATATGTTGAGGAAAAGAGAAAAATGCATTGAATTTGAATTCTAGGAACATGAGAGATTCAATGAATGATATTTATTTTGCATAGAATTATTATTGTTTCTGCACATCAATTTATATGATATTTCTTATATAAATGAAATTGTTAGCTATGTTTCATTATGTTTAAGGGAGTGCCCTACTGAAAATTTTATAACATTCTCATCCTTATATTTGCTTGGTTTGTGTATTGTATTCAGATCTTACCAATGTCATCCTTGGTCTTTTTCCTTGACTCGCTACAATGGGTGTGACATTATGACCCCGCGATAGATTCTATATGTAGCTTATTCGTAGGCTCTGTGCACATGTGTTTTTTGGTCGCTCCTTCAGTGCATCCGCATTTTCCATTGACTTTGATCCCGCTTTCCCCTATAATGATGTGCCCTTCCATATGGCACATCCAGTTATTTTTGACATCCTGCTTGCACCACTAGCACCCCCAGGAGATGTCCCCTCCTCATCTTCGTCCTTAATTCAAATCCACCTACCTGGTCCTGACACCCCTGCCCAGGTGAGGCCATTATACCAATGGCCAACGGTTTCCTCCCAGGATGACATGGGATATTCAGGGACTTCGACCTATACATAGTCGTAGCTTAGGGTTAGAACTCTGCCAGCCTAAGACTACCCTTGTCAGATGTTTTTGGTCAAGTTCTATGTATGCGTGATTTTGCTAGGCCTTGATATTTGAGCAGGCTAGGTTTTAGGTATTGGATATGTCCTTTTGAAATTAGTCCTTGAGTAGTGTTAATAGTGGAATGACTTAATTTCCAATGCTGTGTGTAAGGATGACTTGTGTATGATGTATATATATATGTGTGTGTGTGTGTGAGTTGTTTCAACATATGAGTCTGACTTATGTTATTTTCGTTTCTTTTGACTAGTATAGATTAAAGTAAGGAGATAATATGCTTATAATTATACTATTAATACTCAAGTAATACATAGTGGTTAGGAGGGTGTTACATAAATGGTATTAAAGTCTGCACCTTTCCCAGGATGTGATCCTGGGACGAACCAAGTTGAAGTTGGTAGGCATGTAATGCCCGAGGCTAACGAAGATGGGGAGTGATCACCAGCAAGAAGGCACCGACAAGGAGTGGCTACCGCAGGCTTCTAGCGGAGGGGTACATGAATGAACCGATTAAACACCTAAATGAGAGGATCTGAGACCGTGTAGGTATGAGACTAGACAGTTAAGAATGACTTATATGAATTGATTGGTACAACTTGTACTAACAAAGATGCGTCTTCTTTCGGAGCCCATTACCAAAGAACTCCATGGTTATGTGTGCTTAACTTGGAGAAATTTTGGGATGGATGACCTCCTGAAAGTTTTACAGGAAGAGGTGAGTGAGGACAAAGAACGCGGAAAGACCCGTGTTCGTTTACAAGGATAAGTCGTCACTCCATAAAGTAGCAGTGGATGTTACAAATATGATTATTGTTATTAATAGTTTACATGTATTGTTATTAATAATAATATTGCTTTATTAATAACAATAATCATATTGATCTTATTAAAATCGGAGAGTAACTGGAAATTACATAGGTTATGGAATTGGTCAGAGATAGAGAATATTACATATGATATGATCCGATAACTAGGAGCTTGGTGGATCGAGTTGCTAATGGGTTATAAATGCTAACCCTTGATAGGTAAAGATTGCCCCTTGTGAGCAAATTGGCACACCAAGGTTAACAATCGTTCTCCTTACACAGCTTTGTTTCACTAGGTCCCTTGACGAGCATACAAATAATGGCCCTTGGCAATCAACTTGGTACACCAAGGTTAACGATCATTCTACCGTTAATTCAGTGATGCTTAGACTATTCCATGTGTATGTAATTTAACTGAATAAACTTAAATGAATTCAAACACATTGAAACTATTTTTCACATCTTGTCAACTATTCACATAAAAACCAAAATTCAATAATAAATAAATTAATGATTACCAAAACATGTGATTCGTCTTTACTAAATGTCCAGGATTCATAATTTAATAGTGAAACAAATAAACAATGAATCATTGAAAAAACAAGCAAACTGTCACTACTTGTCATGACCCAGCCTGCCATGACTGGCACATTGGGAACACGTTCCCTGCAAGCTTACTTACAATTTTCACAAAACATAGAGCCTCCTTTATTTTTTTATTTTCCAAATTATGAAACTTGTAAAAACACAATTATAAACAAGAGTCTCCTCTATAAAATTTCATTTAATTTGAAAATAATTTGATAATTCATCATTTTACTTTATTTTAAAGAGTAACATGTTTTTGAAAATATAAGTAAATAACATGTTTATTATTGTCCAATTTTTTCTAAAATTTAGCATACTTGATCATTAATATAATATACATAAATTAAAATTTGGGTTGATTAAATTCAATGTGGATGAAAAGTTATTGAATGGAGAAAGTGTACAAGACTTACTTCTAGTAAACGATCCTACTCATATATATATATATATATATATATATATATATATATATATATATATATACTTGTGATGCATACTTGTATGAGCTTTTTTGTTGTCCCATGTGAGTTGTGAGTGATTATTTGTTCATTAGTTTGATGACTCACCCCCTTCTTTTCCTTTTTTTAGATATAAATGTTGGCATAGATGCTACACCATCTTAGTAGTTGCTGATAGTTTCCAGTGGTGAACTTCGTTTCCTAGCAAGGTTAGTTAGTTTTCTAGAAGTCTTTTATTAGTTTTTAGAATGCTCCAATACGTGTGCACAAAATGTCCTTAAACATGCATTATATGTAGTTTTAGACTTAGAAATTATTTTAGATTTTAAAGATTATATATTAAATTTTCAGTGAACTATTTAGTTTAATTGGAGGTTAGATTTATGAGATTTATAAATAAAGTTTATTAGATTGATGGATTTAGGAAATTTTTTATTTATATAATACCCTAGTTTTAAATAAAATAGTTAGAAAGTTTTTCAAATCAAGAAATGTGCCCGTTACCCTTATTTGTCATCTGGTCTTAATTTTACTAAGTCTAAGCCCCTTAGAGGGCTATATAATAAACTCTTGCTTGGGACCAAAAGTGTCGGTAATTGTTCCCAAGAGGAAAACAAGTTAAAGACTAATTTTTAATGAATTTTATGAAACCTTTACACATTTCATTTTTAACTCACAAGTTTGTAAAATCATAAGAATTACTGGATTTGGACTAAAACCTAAATTTGGATTTTGATTTGTTGGGACTTTAATTTTTGTGATATTTTATTTGAATCCAAATGAGGAGTATTTCCTTATTTACATTTGTTTTAAAGTTAATAGAGAATAAAAAATGAGGAAATTAATGTAAATAAGTGAGTACTGAGACAACCTAGTCCAATACACACCATCACTTGAATTATAGCTCAAAGTTAGGAGAAAAACCATTATGGAGAGCGCTGCTTGCCATAGAACAGTAAGGCAGTACATGTGGAGATTTTATATTCTCTGGTGAGCACTGGAGTGCTCATCTCATAATGAGCGCTAAACAATCAAAATTTCATTAAAAACCCCATTTTTGGTTCAGACCATAAAACACCACCCTCCACCTTATTTCTTCTAGAAGTCGCAATTTCTCACCCTCAAACTCCATTTCTTCACCTTTTCTCAATCTAACTCCATTTTTCTTCTTCTAAAAGCTTAAGGTGTGTTTAGCTTATGGATTTTATTTCCTTTCTCCTTCAATCTCTCATGTTTTGGGATTAAATCTTGTGTTCTTCATGGTTTCCATGCCATAGTATTCTTCCACCCTTCATAATGTTAGGTTAGATATATTTAGGGATCATTAGAGATTAATCTAGAGTCCTGCGCTTCTATGGTAGATATTATGTCATTTCCACTCCAAGGAATCCTGTTGGTGTAGAGCCTTCACTTGTCACCCACTAGGTGAGTGGGTTGCATTGTGATCTCTATGTTGTGTATTAGAGTTATTTTCATGAAAACATAATTTATTACTTGATTTGAGAGAAATATTGTACAAGGATTTGAGGTTTACTATTGGATTATATATTTTGAACTGCTAATTTTAGAACATGAAATATGTTTTTGATAAAACTCATAGGACCATGTTTGTTGAACTAATTTTAAGTTTATTTGATGATAATTGTAATTATGGCAAACTTTTATGAATGTTAAACTGAATTTCAGAAATGGTTTATGTATATGAAATAGTTTTATACCTAGATATAGAGAGAAGATAATAGAATTATGATTGCAAGCTTTGCTATTTTGAAGTATGATATTGAGTTTTCTAGCTATGAAAAGCTTGATAGTTTGAATTATGTTTTAGATAATTAAACAAAAAGTTTTAGAGTATGAATCTTCATGAGATTCAGATAGTTGAAGGCTACATATTCTATGGGCTTTAGAAACCACAATGTCTACAAAGGATGATCCCTTGGACATGATTTCATAACCACAATTATACTAAGGTTAGAACTTTAGAACAAGATAGATTCAAAGCTCAGAGAATAAAAAGGTTTTAAGGGTTTTCAGATTTAAATGGATTTATTTAGCTAGTTTATAAGGTAGCTAAGAGAAACAACCAGGTTAACGGTTAATTGATCGTTAACCTTAGTACCAAGTTACTTGATGGCAATCTTATAGAGCAGTAGAGAGAATAGAACCTATTTAGGTGTCCAAATTTAGTTCTTTAAGAACCATAGAGGAGAAACAACTATACCATGATTGATAGACATAATCACATAGCATACATTACTGTTTCTCTAGGCTACAACACTATAAATTTATGTGATTCCTAGCATGAAAGTAACCTAAGGAAAAATGTTTTTCTATGCTTTTTATGAAATGATGATTGAATTTATATATGTATGTATATGTAATTATGCATGACCTTTGAGTTTTACCATTATTATTTCTATGTACTATTTCTTTGGTATCCCATGAAAGGGGTTTCAGGTGAGAACTCACTTATGAGTTTTGATAACAAAACTCACCCATCTCATTTCTTCTATTTTTATGATAGAACAGGCAGCAAATTTACTCAGCTTTCTTTCTCTCTAGGAGAGTGTCTGTGAGTTTCACTTGGGGTGAAGCATCCTTGTTTGTTTAGAATGCTCCAGGACAATGCAAGTAGGATTCGGCCATATAGCATGTTTTGCATTTGTTTTCCACGATTAATTTGCATTAGTTTTATGGTTGTTTTAAAATAGAGACTTATAGTATATAGGTTGTATTATGATATAAAAACTTTAAATTTGACTTGTGAGACACCAGTTATGATTACATATGAATTTTAAAGAACAAATGATTTGTATATAGACAAGAGGATTTCTTTCCTTTATGAACTTTTATGAGCAAAGCATGTATGTAGAGACAGTCAACAGGTTATTAGGCTTATGTGAGAACGAGATTTCTCACGTGCCCACATTTTGAGCGGGTCGTGACAACTTATTTCACAATATCTTTTAGCATTTAATTACATAAGGAATCATGTTTTTCTTGGTTGGCTTGCATGAAGGTCAGAGTCCTTCATGTGCCCATGGCTAGTCAGTTGTTAAATTTATCAACTATTATGATGCAATGCTCTGAACTACCACAAGTGTGAGCAACTACGAGAAATCGGAAATGAGCTTTATTTCACTATTCAAGATTCAAAACTGCGTTTTCAAGAGGAAATCATTGGAGAGAGAATTATAAAATAAACCCAAGACAGGAAGGATTTGAGATAAAAGAAAAGGAAAAAAAAAAGGATTGGGATTATCGGACCACCACCATGGAGGGGTTGTTGGCTTTTCCCTTGTGCAGAAGAGAGGTGTTTTTGAGAGGAGGAGGAGCAGGAGGATGAAGAGGAAGAGGAGGAGGAGGAGAGGGAAAATTGGTGTATAGAAGGAAAGGAAAAGGGGTGACAATGGCGCAAAAAGAACCTTAGCAGGAGAACTTCTTTCTTGGTTTTTGATACTAGTTTTTACATAGGGTGACATTGTGAAATTACTTGTTAGGGCAACAATAGAGTTTAGTAACTTTTAATTTTATGATTATGAACATATCGCACTAGAAAATCTATTTACGGAGTAAATTCATTCTTTAATTAAAAGAATTTAAAAAGTAAAGAAAAATATTAAGGAAAAAAAAGATTAAGCAAGTCAATGTCAGCTTGTAAAATTTATTTTAGATTTAAATATAAAATTAATTTATGTTTAGAAGTAATATTAAAAATATTATTTTATTAATAAGAATATCTTTTATGTTATAAAAATGCTATTTTCTAGTCATTCAAAAAAGATATTTTCTATATGATAAATATCATAATTTTTTTCAAAAAAATTCTTTTTATATTTTTATGTAACTTTACTAAAAATTTTGGGATTTCCTTTTATATCTTTAGGGTACTAGTATAATTTTTAATTTAATTATTATGATCTAATCATAAAATTTATAGTTCTTTGTAATTTGATTTAATAAGACACTTGGTTATAAGTGGCTAAAATATATCGATAGTCATGAATTTTATAGATACCAAATAAACTCCAAATTTCACAAAAACATACTAAAAAAACCTTAAATTTAATTTTTTATAAAATATTTTTTATTAAAACAATGACGCACACATAAACTATAAGCCAGAGAGTACAATGATATTTTTTCGAGAAATTCTTGGAATGAAATGGTGTTTTCTTTGCTAGAAGAGTTCAATTCTTGGAATGATATTGTCATACAATTAAAATATTTCATTTGCAAACACAAAAAAAATAAAATTATATAATTTTTCAAATAGTGATTGAGAGAGTCAATTATCACGAATAATAAAGTAAATAATTGGATGATCATGTAAAAATATTTAAACTATCAACCTATGGAAATTAAATCCTTTAGGGCTCGTTTGGATATTAAAGTTGAACTTATAATATATAATTTTAATTTTAATTTCAATTATATTATAATTGAAATTGATTTAGAATCTTGTATGAGTTGTTTTATAGAGTACAAGCCTAAATATGGCTAGGAAGATATTTTCTGGAAGCTTGCATGAGTTTCATGTTTTAGCTTGCTAAAGAATTGACACAATTATTAAGATAATGTGAAAGAGAATGAACTACTTAAAATTTAACAAAAATAGAGATATTTAAGAAGTTTTAGAATTGAAAATTTACTGGAATAAATTAAAAATTAAGGATCATTTTGACTTTTGTTTTCATTTCTTATTTTTAGTTATTTAGTTTTTTAAATTTCATAAATGAAATACTAAAAACTTTAAAATTATAAAATTTAATTTTTAGTTTTTACTTTTAGTTTTTCTGCTTTAGATTTTATAAAAAAAATACTAAAAATTATAAAAACTATAAAATTTAGTTTTTAATTTCTAGTATTTCTTTTACAAAATTTTAAAAATTAAAAAACTAGATATAAAAATTAGAATTTAATTTTGAAAGCTTTAAAAAAAGAGTTTTATACCGTTATTTAATCATATCATTTTTTTTATATGATTTCAAATAATGAGGTTAAAGGAATCATATTTACTTATTGGATCATTATATTATTGAATAAATATGTAAAATATTTTCATACTATCAATTTATTCCAATTAAATCCTAAAATTTAAAAATTGAAACCAAACATGAGTTAAGAATTAGAGGTCCTCGAACCAGTCCTTGAATCCTTTGTGGACGATGGAGGAAATACCGAATTGGGGACAGGGGAATGTATTATGATTTGATAAACCAAGGAAGGCGACAAGAAAAGTTGAAAAGCAATTAAGCCACGAGAAATAAGCCAAAAAAGGAAGAAAAATAATAATAAAACTTTGAAGCACCTTATCATGTCTGCCGCTCCTCTGACGCTGCCATTTCTCCTTCTCGGTCCCGCAATGACTTCGGCGGCGCCTCATCCACGACGGACAGCCTCCGTGAGCTCGGTGGCTGCGCGTCGTCCGCGGCGGACAGCTACGGTTTGGACCGACAACAAGAAGCAAAGACACAGCGGCTTCGGCGGCGGCGGCGGCGGCGGCGGCGATGAGAAGAAGGAAACGCGGTGGCATTGCGTGGAGGGTTGCGGGGCTTGCTGCAAGCTCGACAAGGGCCCTTCTTTTCCTCCCTGAAGAAATTTTCACTGACCCTTCGCATGTTGAGGTCTTCTCATTTTTGCACTTCATGGTTTTGCTTTGGAAAAATCTAAGATAAGTGGCAAAAAATAGTTTAATTTCTATGCACTTGTGTAAAAAATTTTTCACAATTTCATACAATGATGTTTTGTCACACAACTAAAATAGTTAAGCTTCATATCCATTATTTGAAAATTATATAAATGAAAATGATTTGAATTGAATAAAATTTATCATCTTTACATAGAAATTAAACTCAATATATATATTGTCCATGTTCTATTCTTTTCAAGTAAACCTCATTTTATTCCATCCCTCTGGATATTGAAACTCCTAATGTGAGGTTTGCGGAACGTTTTTACATTCTTGAGAATATGAGGGTGGGTCAAGGTTCCCATATTTGATTTGCAAATGGAAAAAATATTCCTGGAAATTTTCATTTTTGAACGAAAATACCCCAATTTTCATTCTCACCTTACACCATGAGTATGTTGATTTCCATAAAGGAGTGTTTAGGAAATGAAAAGATTAATTGCCTGAATTGGACACATTTGAACTTTGCCTACCACCGTTGAACCGACCGCTGCTGGAGATGGGTATTTTTGGTAAAATATATTATATTCCTGAGACGCCACTTGGATATCAAACATCTCTATATCGCATTCATTAAGCTATTTAAATAACTTTCTGAAAAGATTTGTAAATATAAAATCATTTGTAAACCACATGTATTCGTCTCTCATGATTGAAAAGAGGAATATATTGGTCCTTCTATACAACTAACTTTTGTACATCTCTATACAATTAAAAAAACTTTGTACAGTCCACTCTTGTAAGGGATCAATTTATCTCATTTTCTTGAATTAAGATACTAACTCGAGACTTCCAAATCTAAAAGGATTAATTCGTCTCTCAATATATTTACGAGGACATAGTGGATATATATTTTATTTTTTCTGTTTTTTTTTCTTTTGCTGCCTGTGAAAGAAGTTGGGTTTTGTTTGGATTGATGAAAAGTTTTTTAAATAAAGGGGAAATGGAACGATATTAGTTGTTTGGTTATTATAGAATGAGTAAGCATATTTGTACTTCCTTAACAAATATCTCAATCGACACTGGGGATTGCGCCTATGAAAAGTGAGCATTTTAAGTGAATTAATGGGGAATTGACAAATTGCACTAGTACATGACAAACCAGACTTACACGTAAAATGCCCAATTATTTTAATATTATTATCACCTATTACCGTAGTTCTTTGATTTTCCATTAATGGACATGAATTCTCCACTTTTTACAGGTGCAATCCCCTACATCGATCGACATATTTTTTCTTATTGAATAGGATGGATTAGTGGTATTGGTCAGAATTTATTTTATTCTATTTCATTTGTTTGGTCGGAATGACATAGAATGCAAGTAAATAACTTGAGAATTTTTACGATTTCCATCCCATTGTATCATATTTCCAAACAGTGTATTATATTCCATTCCACTCCATATCATTTTATCATATTCCATTAGCTTGAAAATATCTAGACATAACCTTGATGCCTGTAATCCATCAAAGTTTTGAACTCTACTTTAGAACATGTAGTCTTTACAAAATTGGATATAGTTCACTGGTTCGGCCTTTTCCTCATGCATTATCATGAAATAGGTTTGATACCAGCATTCATTCGTTGGTGAGTTATCTATAAGTAAGATTTTCCTAATAAGCTGAGGGGCCTATGAATTTCATAAAATGAATCTTTAACATTCTTTTTGTATGAAATGATTTCTTTGACATTGTCTTGATGCTTGGGCTGCTGTTGTAAATTTCAGCTTTATAAGAGCTTAATAGGTCCAGATGGATGGTGTATACACTACGAGAAGAGTACTCGGAAATGCTCTATTTATTCTGGTGATAATCCATCTCAGTCATGATATTTGAATTTCATCTGGGATATTTATTAGCGTTTGAAGTCTAACTTTTTATTACATTTTCCATCTGGTTTCTACAGAGCGTCCATATTTTTGTCGTGTAGAGCCAGAGGTATTTGAATCTTTGTATGGAATCAGCGAGAAGAAATTCAACAAGGAGGCCTGCAGGTCCACCTGTTTTCTTGCTTCTTTTTAATTTAAGGGTCTGTTTGATTTATAGGAAGATCATATGATGGCCAAAATTGATTCTGTTGAAAATTTTTTCCTAAAACATTCTTTTATTCAGTGATAATTCTTTAAAGAGTGGAATATGTGTGTGTGTGTGTGTGTGTGTGTGTATTTCATGTTAGCTAGAGTTTTGCTACCTATTGATGAGGTTCCCAATACTTTGACTTGCACACATTTTGGCACAAGACATGTGCTGGCCTAAAGAAGTATAATGGTGATAACAATGTCATGTGAATTTCATGAGTGGAAAAATTTCAATGTTGCAAATATGAGAATGTTGTGTTGGATGAGTAGACAAATTAGATAGGATTAGGAATGAATGAAGTAAAGAAAAAATTTGCGTAGTGCCTGTTGTGGAAAAGATAGTATACTCTCACCTTAGGTGGTTTGGTTATGTGAGGAGAAGGCATATAGAAGCCCTAGTAAAGAGTGTAGATAAGATGGAATGGAAGATGGTAGTATTAGTATAGCACAACAGCTAGTGGTACAGGGAGACACAAATATTATAGATGAAATCATTAAAGATGATTTAAATGGTTTAATTATAAGCATGATTTACGATAGGATACTGTGATGTCGTTTAATCCATGTAGTCAACCTCACTTAGTGGGATAGAACTTGGTTAGTTTCTTTGTTGGAAAAAGTCCGGGCTTTCTATTTGAACTAACATTTGAAGCCATCCCAATTCGCAAGAGGTTGGCACTTTGAGATTCTGTCTCCTCCCTTCAAGCTGCATTAGTTGCAGCTGTGTGTGAGATTTTCTAATTAAGCTGCCTTTGAGGTTGGTTATATTTATGAGGACTGAGGAGGTTCTGTCTTCACTCATCAAGCCTTTGAAGTATAGTTTCTCTGAGTTGGAATGCAGATTCAATGAAAGTTATGCTGTGAAAGAAATGCCAAGTCCATAGTTACAGTGAGATTAACATTTGATTAGAAAACATCAAGAAAAATGGAAGAGGTTAACATTTGTCAATGTTTTCCTTTATTTTGTTAGCGCCAATTGTATCATGCTAGTGGCCTAGTGGTTTTATTGTGACACTGCATTATGGAGGCAACTGACATCCAGGGAATAGTTGCCTATAGTTCTGCCAATGCTAGCACATATGCATGCTGATGTTTGCTAAAACAGAATTCATACTCTGTTACTATGCCCCAAAATTTTCTTGTTTGAAAAACAAGCATAATTTAATAAGCAAAGAATTCCCTTGAAGCTAACACCTGAGTGTGTGTTTTTTATCCTTTCCTCTTTCTTTTTGTAGTTGCTGCAAGGACGCAATTAAGGCCATTTATGGTTCCAATTCAAAGGAGCTTCATAATTTCAACAACTCAATTTGGAACTCTTCTAGTTAGATTTGGGCTTCGGATACTTAATTGCTCAAGGTCATTTTCTTGTCTTTACCTTTGTTAGTTGAGTTTTCTGGTTTATGAGTTCCGATATATGATTTCTTGAACTGACTTAACTACTTCTATTGGAATTATTGATAATTGAAAACATAACTAAGTCTTTCTATGTCGTATTTTGGGCTCACTGAAGGATCCTGAATAGTACAATGAGCTATTTAGTAAAAACCATGTAAATGACAAGAGTTTGTCAGATAAGAAAGCATTTAGACATGGATTTGGGTCCTCCAAAAGTGCTTTAAATAGTAGTCTAAGTTGTAAACACTTTACTAGCTAGAAAGCATGCACATGCCAATTTAGTGGCGTGTGTGCATGTCTAACCTCCGTTGTACATAGACACTCGCACGACACGCATACAATACATGTAGACATGCATCATATGTGTCCATTAATGTGTCCATTAATATATATATATATATATATATATATATATATATATATATATATTTGGCTTTGTCATAGGGTAGATATTCACTTTGTTTAATTTTCTTTTTTTGGGCGTGTATTTGTTTATGGTTAGTTCTACTAGGACATGTTTGTTAGTTTTTTTTCTCTAAAGAAATGTCAATTAAAACAGTACTCTTATGTTTTTTATTTTTGGAATGGGCTTAAAAATGGCACGTATTAGCACATATGAAATATATTGAGAATACTCCATGCTTTTGGGAGGGTTTTAGCAAATAGGAAGTATTGGTAGTTTGACATATATGAATTATGAAGATATTGTAAATCTTATACACACACAATTTTGAGAATTCGAGTGTTTCCGTATCATATCAAGTGTTCGTGTTTGTATTTATGCTTTAAAGCTTACAAGAAGGTGCTTAACCCTGCCTGAAAGCACAAGCACACCAATTTTTTGGCATGTCCACATGTTCGATACATGTCAGATACTAACACTCAATGGACAATCACACATCACATGTCGGATATGTATCTGTACGTGTTCAATTAAAAAAAGGTTTTATGGTCTTGGACACAACGCGAACACATGGGAGACACGATTTGGACACTTTTTTCTTCCATCTATTTTAATAGACCAGCTCAAATGTTAAAAAGTTCAACCCAATACCTCACTTCATGCCAAATATGATTTATTTTTCGGAATATGTACTCTTAATCAATGAAGAAGATAACAATATTAGAAAAGGAAATAAAGTTAATCTTTTGATAGTTACTTTAATGAATTCTTTAGTTATGCACGTACTTGTTCGTAGCTAGTTTTTCTAAACATGCACTTGTACATCTTTTTTGGAAGGGGCTAATAAAGTACTGAATATTTATAGTTTTAACATTTATGAATTGTAAAAATCTTACATATACGTGTGTGGGTATGTGATATTACATATTTGTAATCTTTTTTTCTTTACATGTGTGTGTGTTGGGGAGGGGGGCTTTCTAATATACATGTGTTGTGTTTGTGTCCTACAATTTTAAGAATTTGATCTGCCTCTGTCTGTTTGTTCTTATCTTGTCAGTATTCGTGTTAGTATCTATGCTTTGTGGAACCCGACACTTTATGAAGTGAACCGTACAATTAGAGAATTTAGATCCTCAGGGGAAGCTTCTTTCTATGGAACTTGTTGATTAATGATTACTGGCAGTGGCCGTTCCCCAAAACCTTTTACAATGCTGAAATTTTGACTTAAAATGGATTAACTAAAATGTGTTTCAGCAGGCTCTCCACTACGTTCCATCTTGACCGGGATAAATTCCCCACACAATGCTGTGTTTAAGCCTTTCAGGCACTGCACAATGATCTCCCCCTCCTTGGAGCACAGCTTCTTATACTGGCAAGCAGCAACTCCGGTTCAAAATTAAAATTTTGCTTTCTCATGTTCCTGCTAGAGTATTATGTTAATGAGCTGCTTGCTTTGATTAGCATGATTGTGGCCTCTTATGCCTCTGGTTACACAAAAGTAGCAGCAACAGATTCACATCCATATGCAAAATTCGGAGCAATTAGAAGCTGGAAATATCATCTCTCTTGGATACTTCATTGAAAATAAGTATGAAATGATTTGAATGAGTCAAATTCAATGGTTTATTGAAATAAGGTCTCTACCAGTTTTGATGTATCTTGGTACTATGATACATATATTTTTTAATGATAATATAGTTTCGTTTTATCTCTGTAGAATCTAAATTTATCAGAGTTCTACTAATTCAATGGTTACCACTCACCAACTTGTGCATTTGGATCGTCTTGTGTAGCAGATTCTGTCTTTTGCTACTTCAAAGAAAGAGAATGGGTCACTTTTTTTAAAAAAGAAAACTTATTGTATCCATGGAAGTGTAACAATTCACATTTAGCTACGCTCATAATAAAAATGGTGGCGTCCATAGTTAAATGATTGCCTTTGGAATAAAGTAGGTGAATCCATTTTTATTATAAGTGTGACTAAATTTGAATTGTTGAAATTATATCCATCTAAGAATCTGTCCTTCAAACTTATTGTTGTGTTTTCCTTCTGCTTTAAGAGACACACAAACTAGAAAGATTATTAAGCTGGAGTGTGTTGCATTCAAATGGAAATATTGTCATGAAAATTGACTTCATAACTTTTTCTATTGTATTCCTTCTATAAATAATAGTAAGATTAATTACAGGTAATTACAACTCATTATGACCAATATTCTATTGCCTGATTTATCTAACCTATTTTAGGAAAGCTAATTATTTACAATTAATGGTTTGTCTCCAAATCAATTCCCAAAACTTAATTCCTGATTAACATCCCCCCTCAAATTGATGCGGCTGGTTAATGAGCATCAATTTGCTAACAAGAAACTAATGACGCGGGCAAGGAACAGCCTTGGTAAGAATATCTACAACTGAAATTGAGTATTGATGTGAGGGAGTGATATAATGTGGTCATCATAGGCCTCAGATAGAATGGCAATGTACTTCAATATGTTTGGTGCGCTCATGGAAGACGGGATTTGCCACAATCTGAATGGCACTTGTATTGTCAGCATAGAGAGACATCGGCTTCTCAGGAAATCCAAGTTGAGCCAAGAGACCACAAAGCCAAATTATTTCCAACAAGCAGGAGACATGGCGCGATACTTAGATTAGAGGAGAGGACTTAAGAGACTCTTGCTTGTTTCTTTCTCTTCCATGAGATCAATGAAGAGCCAAGATACATGCACCAACCTGACAAATCGCGAGTGTCAAGGGACACCAAGCCCAATCAACATCACTGTAAGCAATCAATTGAGGACTCCCGAGTGGGAAAGAATAGACCTCGTTGAGAGGTACCTTTTAAGTAGCGAATTATACGACGAACCGCCAAGTGAAGATGTCGAGGAAAGTGCATGAATGACTTACTTGTTGAACGCAAATGATATGTCAGGTCGTGTAATGGTCAAGCAATTACGACTACCCACGAGTTGTTGATACAATAAAGGATCGGTCAAGAGGTCACCATCATCATGATGGTATTTAACATTAACTTCAAGAGGAGTATCCACTGGATTAGCTTATTGGAGGCCAGCCATAGAAATAAGGTCGTGACATACTTATGCTGATGGAGAAATATACCTTTGGAGGTAGAATGAACCTCAAGGCCGAGAAAGTAATGCAAATTACCAAGGTCTTTCATATGAAATGAGGCTTGTAATTGCGTTTAAGTTGCGGATGGATGCCAGATCAAAACCAATAATGACCATATCATCAACATAAAGAAGGAGAAGAACAATGCCCATAGGAGTGTGGTGAATGGACAAAGAGGAGTCATATTGACTCTAAGTAAAGGAGAACCCAAGAAGAGTGGAGCGAAATTTCTCATACCATGCTCTGGGAGCTTGTTTCAAACCATATAATGAGTGTTTCAGCTTACACACACCCTTAGATCAAGAGAATAGACCTGGAGGAGGAGTCATATAATTATCTTCAGGTCACCATGAAGAAATACATTATTCACATCCATTTGATGAAGAGACCAGCCATTAGAAGCAGCTATAGAGAGCACAGTTTAACAGTTGTCATCTTAGCGATGGGTGCAAATGTCTCATCATAATCAATGCCATATTCTTTCTTGTTCCCTAAGGCAACTAATTGAGCCTTGTAACGGTTGAGGGAATCATCAAAATTCAATTTCACAAATATACCCATTTGCAGCCTATAGGTTTGATATCAGGAGGGCAAGAGACAATATCCCATGTGAAATTCTCTTGAAGGACCTGAAGTTCATCATTCATTGCTTTTATCCAGCGCACGTCTTTAACTGCTGAGTAACAATTAGGAATAGATGTGCCAGAGAGAGGCAAGAGAAGTATGTGATGAAGCAGACCTGCGGTGAATATCTGTAAGGTGGACGAGACACTCCACTAGATCATCGTGGTTCCACCGGTATAGGATCAGGTGGCGGATTAGCATCGGGAGGGGAAGTGGGAATATGTTGGCTGTGTCATTTGACATAAGTAACACCTGGTTTGAAACGTTCTCCAGAGTGGGTTAGAGTAGAAAATTTGGGAAGAATGGTAATATCATGGGAAGTAGAAGAAAGACAAGGAAACACAAATTGATTATCAAAGAATGTCACATTCCTAGAAATATGAAAGCAATTGTTAGAAATATCATAACACACAAAACCCTTATGAGAGTGACTATACCCCATAAATGCACATTGGACAGATTGTGCTCCAAGCTTATGCCTTTCAATCGGAGGTAGGTGAACAAAACATACACACCCAAAAGTATGTAAGGTAATATAATCAGGCTTGAGTTTTAAAAAGACGAAAGAAAGGAGAATCAAGATCAATAACTAGAAGGAATTCGATTGATCAAGAAGGTAGCTGTGGATAGAGCCTCCACCCAAAATTTGGATGGAACAAAAGCTTGGAGAAGTAACGTGCGTATCACATCAAGCAAGTGACAATTCTTACGTTCTGCAATGTCATTTTGTTGAGGAGTATTGGAGAGGAACGTTGAGACAAGTATTCACCACCAGAATCAGAATGAAAAATTTTAATACTAGCTTGGAATTGATGTTCAACATATGTTAGAAATTTCCAAAACATGGAAAACACATCAGATTTACATCTAAGAAAGTATATCCAAGTAAAACGACTGGAATCATTGATAAATGTGACAAAATATTTATAGTGAGCATGAGAAGCTACAGGAGACATACCCCAATCATCACTATGAATTATTTCAAAACAAGTGGAAGCACGATGAGCGTTGGACGGAAAAGGAAGTGTTTTACTTTTAGCCAATTTGCAAACAAAATAGGAAATAGATGAGGAAAAACAACATTTTTATTACCCAACAAACCAGTTTTAACAAGTGAGACAAAACAGAGGAGTTTGGATGGCCCAATTTTCTATGCCAATCCTCATAGAGATTCAAAAAATTATTGCAAGCAAGAGATAAATGACTGGAAATAAATTGGAGTGGAAACAATCTTCCCACTTTAGGCCGCTTCAATCACCTTTCCTTACACCTACTCCTTACAACTAGCCCGAGAAAAATTAACATTACAATTGTCGTCCACTAATTGACCAACAGACAATAAGTTGGAAGCAAGGCCAGGTGATACAAGCACATTCTAAAATCAGAGTTTATGTCACCAACATTAGTGATAGAAAGAGTATTACGATCAGCAATTTGAATTTTCTAGTACCATGGTAAGGATGTATATTGTGCAAGTATTCAGAGGAACCTGTCATATGATTGGATGCACCGGAATCCAAAAACCATGGATGAGAAACATGAGAAGACTTACCATGAATGCCCAAGGCTGAAAGGGCTGAAAGTACTAGTTGTTAAATCATTTCAGGCTGAGAGCACCACCATCAGATGCACCATTGGTGGAAGGAAAATCTGCGAGCTAGTAGTGGCATGGAATGCCTGCAGGACACTGTGTTGGTCTAGGGACACGTGGGACAAAGAGATGATATGACCTTGCGCTTGCGTAATTGCAAAACTTCTTACTGCAACTACGAGTGACATGACCAAATTGTTTGCACGAGAAGCATTGAACCTCGCATATCACGACCTTTACTTTTACTCTTGGCAGCATATGCAACCATCATAGGTTCAAAGGAGGCATCATGAGATATGGTTCCTTGTGTAAGCAAGCATTGTTCTTCCTTGAGAAGTTCACCAACACATGTATCCAAAGAAGGAACATGATTCCTATTTAGCAAAGCACCTCTGAGCC
Organism: Dalbergia oliveri; assembly: GCA_030441495.1. Lineage (NCBI taxonomy): Eukaryota > Viridiplantae > Streptophyta > Magnoliopsida > Fabales > Fabaceae > Dalbergia > Dalbergia oliveri. The sequence goes on along the minus strand of JAMLFY010000013.1, from coordinate 16,029,515 downwards.
TTCGAACTCTGTCGAGTTTCATGAGGAATTCATCCGCTTACTGGTGTCGTAGACGTCTGACTGGAGTGAAGGTTTGGAAATAGGAGCATATAAATGGAGAGTGTTCTGTCCATAAATTCAAAAAACCATAATAATACTCTTGAATAGACAAAGTACCTTGTTTGTAATTGGCTATCTCAAGCTCCACTGAAAACGCTTAGCCATATTATCCTAATTGTAAATGCGCTAATATTCCCATATTTCTTTCGGAGTTGTAAAAGAGCGCAAATTATTGATCATCAACAGATCAATAGAATTGAGAATCCAAGAAATAATCTAAGCATCTTTCACTTCCCATGCGTCTAAGGCAAATTTTCTGCGCGCGTGAGAGCTCATCCAAATGACTCCATAATCCCTTCCCTTTGACATACATCTAGAACTGAATTCCCAAGCAGCATAATTCTTGCCGTGAAGCAGACACATAAATGTTCTTTCTCTGAGTTGTCATGATGGCAAAGGCGTGAGAGTAGGAGCGGTAGCAACTGGAACCTGGAAATCTAAGAAGAGGTAGCGGAACTGAAGAACGAAACCTTAGAGACCAAGATCATGAAATACAAAGCCAAGATCACGACAGGGTAAACCAAGAACGAAGAATCAGAAACCAAGATCGCAAAAGTTGGATCGTCACGAGGCTAATACCATGTCTCGAAAATTGACTTCATAACTTTTTCTATTGTGTTTCTTCTATAAATAATAGTAAGATTAATTACAGGTAATTACAACTCATTATGACAAATTTTCTATTTCCTGATTTATCTAACCTATTTTGGGAAAGCTAATTATTTACCATTAATGGGTTGTCTCCGAATCAATTCCCGAAACTTAATTCCTAATTAACAAATATATGTTAATATATCTGTTATCAGTTATCACGTGCATTTTAGTCCCTTTTTCATCTACATTTACATAAGTTGAGAGGTCTTTTTCATTGCCATAAGTGTTGATTATGTAACGCAGATTATATGGTGAAAATATTGTTGACCTCCAAAGTTGTAAATAGATAATTTTTCCAATGATCTTAGAATAAGGTCATGTGCTAAACCACTCAAAATAGATGATTGAAAGAGAACGGTATGTTAGCTAGCAGAAGCTTTTCATCATTGAATGAAAGCATGTTACACGATGTCCTATAAATATTATATACAAGTAACATTACTCTTCTTATAAAGGAGATTTGAAAAGTAGTATCTCGTTTCGAAAACTTGATTCTGTTAGAAAGACTGTGGCATTCCTGGATTTGGCACCTGCCTCAAGAGAAAAAGAGAGACAATGAGACATTAAATATGGAGATCATATTGGAGAGAGAGACATTTGGTGGTGGTGTACAAAATATAGTGGCTGATGAAAAGATCAAGACTAGGTTACAATTTGATGAAAAATTGAAAAGTGAGAGTGATAAGGATGAAATATGAAATGTTTAAAGAGATATTCTTAAAAATATATTTTAAATTTGCGTCTATGAGATGTAGCTCCAGTGTCCCTCTAAAAATTGGCTAAAAAATTATCCTTTGATAGAGACAATTTTGAGGTTTTTGTCTTTGTCTCCTTTTCCAAACAGTTTCTGCCCTCAATACCTCTTTTTCCATCCATGTACATTTACCAAAAGCTACCCTAGAGCATTCAAAATGCAACCTTCTTTTGATATCATCGGTTGCTGCAGAAAATTCTGGAATCTTTAAATTATTTGGTTAAAAATACTTTTATAAATGTGCATGAATTTGGTTTTAGTCTATAGACTTAAAAAATTGGGGTTAAGACCTTAACGGTAGCCTAACTGCAGAAGTTGCAAAATGAGCTATAAAACAGATCCCAAATCTTAGTTATAGTGTTGGAGCTGTAGTTTTATCTATCTATTCCACATAGGATGATCCAAGATCACTATATGCGACTCTCTAGCCAACAATTGTTCTATTTGGTTACTATAATTTCAGCTGCGATCGCAACCACAATTGTGGCCGCAATATTGCTATTGTGGTGCCTTCCACAACTACATCATAGAAGCAATTTTGGCTGTTTTGACAGCAATTTTATGCATCGCAATACACCCGCAACCGTGACTACAATTTAAAACCTTGTTGGTGACTATAGTGATGGCACTGGCTTTTATTAAGAGCTCAAACTTCTCAATGGCTGGCATGTCTACCCTATGTATCCCAAGTATTACTATTATTCTTCACAAGAGGGATACTTGGTTTTTCTTCTTCCACTTGCAATGAATAAATGGAAGTATTCATAACCAGGACTCAGAATGAAAATGCACCAAAAGAGGAAGGTGTTGAAAAATGTTGCATGCCTTATGGTAACTACACAAACCGACTAAATTGCCATGACTTGTTCTCTGGTGATTACTGGCGAGAAGCCTGTAACTGCTTTGCCAACAAAGCCATCACAGCATTCACCATTTCAAGGGAAGAGACAGTAGATCAAGGCGATAGTGAAGAGGCCTGGTTGTGAAGAACCGGATCCCCTTTTGATGAACAAGGACACATTTGGTAGAGAATTGGGGAATAGATCCTCTCAGGTGAAATTCCATTTTCACCATTGATTAACATGGTGGGCCCTACCCTAAGTCCCACAAGATAGTGTAATCAATGGTGGAAATTCACACATGAACATGGTCATGTGGAATTCCACTTGAGAGGATCCTTTTGGGAAACAATGACATAGAGACTATGCCAGAATCCCTATTGGCGATTGAAAAAATGGTCATTCATTACTTAATTATTTTGTTTGTTTGTTTCCATTAGATTGCTGAGCCAATGTTAAGGAGTAATAAGTACAATATAGCCATATGTAGCAAGTGCAAGTGAATATGAACAATAGCACCTTCCTTTGAACTTTGATCAATGACAAATATCTACTATGGATCGTGATAGTTGCGTGTCAAACTGGAAGAAAATAATTTCTCATGCTATTTTGTAAACAAAATTTTGAGGTTGTTTACCTATGCTGTACAGGAGGTATTTTGTGTACTATCAATATATTATATCACAGTACCAAGGCCCAACTCATCTCCAATGTCATCTCCATCTTCGAATAACTCTAAAAACCGAGCCTGATCCTGTTCCCTTCTCTTCTTTTGCCAGAACTTATACGCACCAACCACTCCAAGAGCAAGTATAGTTGAGACTAAGGCACATAGCAAAACTACAACTGCTACATGCTGCCCGCCAGACGAGCTAGGCACTGCAGAAAATTAATGCAATTAAGTTGTGAACATATCGGATATTTCATGATTAGCATGTGAGTGACTACCGATGCAAGTATACCCAGATAATAAAATTCAAGTGCTCTAGATGGTTAGAAAGCGATTTTCACATGAGAAGAAGGGGGAGAATGAAGACATTTCAGTTCCTGCTTTGACATAAACTGATGACAAGAAAATAATTTGGAAGAAGTCCTGGAAGTTCTGTTCAGAAATGCAAGGAAGTGCAAGAAAATTTCTACCTAGCATACCCAGTTCCACAAGTTGACAAGCAAATAAAAATCAGTGTGTAAAAAAAAAGTTCAAGGCTGAAGGTAATAATATCATACTATAATTGAAAATAGTTAGCTAACACGATTGAAAACAAAGACAGATAACCCTGTGTGCCTTCTCTTTAATAAATACAATACTCCTCCACCTAGTTGGATACGAAATAAAAAGATCTAGATTTCACACAGAAAAGGGAAAAAGGTCTAGATTTTTTTATCCCACAAATTACTCTCTTCCTTTGTATATTCTGTTTGCTACAATTAAATCTTGTAATTATGTTAGAGAAATTGCTACAATTATATCTAAAATGGTGTTAGGCCTAGGGGATTTGTTATAACTTGTCCGCTCATTGATGTGCTGCAGTCAAATCGTGTTCTACTAATGTTTAGTCTTGTATGTGGAGCAAAAGGGAAAGCCCACTCGTTTAATGTAAGCTAAAACTTCTATTCAAATATTTGTGCACCAAAATGAACCTTCAATCAGCTGCACCAACTGAATGCATTTATTTATTTATATATTTCAACACATAAAGCAGAACTAGGGAACAAAGGAAAATTGACTGGAAGTCTGAGCTGATGGAAGAAATTTGTTAGGATTAAAAAAAAAATTGATTTACTAAGCATTTGGAGTAGGTTTTCATAATAAGGGGGATATTTACTAGACAGTAAACACAAAATACATAAGAGTGACAGAGTAATTTCTTTAGAATCTTAGATGTCTATTGAATTTATCAACCTGATCTGCTATTTTTAGTGTGAATAACAGGGTTACCTGTTATCCATTATGAGCAACTCCAATACAATGGCAAATTGACGTTACTTGCTCTTTTTCAGACTTAAACAATCCATTGAAAAGTAAGCAATAAGTACTACAAGTAAAGTTGAAAGAATTATTCATCAAAATTGGGATTAGATAATTTTAATATACTCTACAACTTTTGCAATGGCATCTCCTAGGTCAAAAATACTTTTTCCAAATGACCAATAGATGTATGCATAGGTCTAATAGCATAAATGTGGTGAGAAAGATGCTCCAAAATAAAGGCAGCAATATACTCACCACCAGCAAGAGATAAGCACTCTGGGCACAGAAAAGTAGCATTGAATTCCTTTTCCTTGAACCGAATATATTCACCATCAGAAGCAGTAAAATCAGATGGACAAAACTCCCATTCATCAAACACATCATCGGATTTAATGCTGTCTTCCTCATAGAATCCACACCGCTTGCATTTTTCACTTGAAAAGTTGGTCAAAGGCTGGAAGTGCAAAGCAAAATGTCAGGAGTTGCATCAATCAGTAACAGATGCAACTTCACACGTAAAGGCAGCTGACCAAACTTCCAATTTTCAAGCAAATCACTCAGATTTCATGCATGAAAATAGCAGTCACCCCAATGTTTGCTTGCAAATAATATACAAAGTTACAAACACATATTCTATTCAACATTAGCAGTCACTCAACTGCTTGCTTGTAAATAACATACAAACATATATCCTAGTTGGAAAATTTTGACAAATAATTCTATGAATGTTAGCCAAAAACAAAAATGACTTTGCATTTGCATGGCTACCTCCAATTTTCAAAACTCTAGGCCACAAATGCACAGAATCAGGGTGATGGCCATCCAGTAGGACCATATCCTGGGTACGTACTTGGATAGGTATTGTGCACTCAAGCATAGAAAAAAATAGTTCTTTGGCCAAAGAGCGTGATTTCCAATGAATGGAACGGAGAAATTATTAGATACTCATTGAGCACCAATTGGATTGGATTCATATCCAATAATAAAATGACATTTTAAAATATGACCCAGCAACACCAACTTATACTTTTAATCACTCTATCATTGGATAGAGGTCAATCCAGCCATGTTTTCTAGGGATAAATTCCCTGATACGATTAAGGTTTACAAAAGAAGGAAGTATAGGGGCAGCCTGGGGAAAGGAATGCTGGCTGACTCAACCATAGGGGGAAGGATTTTGTGGGACCATAGCTGATAGGGAGTTATAACAGAATGAGGTGTAAGGGAATAACACGTGTAGTTTGTTAGAGGAAAGGGGTATATTGCTCTTAGGGAAGAGGGGATGAGGTAGGCATTCAGTTAGTACTAGGCTGGGTGTGTTGAGCTACTATAGTGCTCAAGGCCCCTCTCTGTAATTGCTTCTATAGCATCTTCTACCTTTCATTTAATATACACATTTCAGTATATTTCCTTAGTTATTTTGTTGCTCTATTAATTGGTATGAGCCTTGGATTCTGGGCGTGTGTGAGCTCACTTCGCTGACAATATCTGATGGAGGAACAGGTAGCGGAGCTGAAGGCAATTGATCGAGTAGTGCAATTGTTGGAGAGGAAGGATGACCATCGACACAGGTCGCGTGGTCGGTCGCCGCGCCACGACGGTCGTTTCGAGTTGACTCTGATAACCGCTGGAATGGGGTTCTAAGGGATGGAGGGCATCCTAACACACCCGCTCCCCCGCAAAGAGCACCATGACTCGCGGTCTCGGGACCATGACGATCGAGCTCCCCTCACTCCCGAGATGGCCATCGCCACTGGGAACGCAGCCGTGGCACAATCAACATCCTCAACCTTTCTCCTTTAGCCCTCCCCTTGACATGGGGAGCGTGAGGAAGATGGAGCTTCCCATCTTCTCCAACAAGGACGTCTTGGGTTGGCTGGTGAAAATTGATCGATACTTTCGTATCAATGGGATCGAAGGAAGGGAAGTTCGAGGTCGTGGTCCTAGCTTTGGAAGGGCGGGCCCTATCGTGGTACCAGATTTGGGAGGAGCAGACCCAATTTCCTTCGTGGCGCTCGTTTCGTGACGACATCACTCGCCATTTCCACGGGTTAGCAAAGGACCCATATGGGCCTCTCTTACGGCTCAGACAAGTGGGCTGAGTGCTTGACTACATTGAAGAGTTTACGCATTTCTGGCCCAATGCGTCATGTAGATCGGGAAGTGCTAAGGGTATCTTCCTAAATGGGCTGAAGAGTAGCTTAAGGGCTGAATTGAAGAGTCTGGACTTGGACTCCTTGGCCGAGGTCAAGGGTGCCCTTTTGCTTGAGGAACAAAACGGGAATGGCGGAGTGGGGGCATTGGGCTAGGGAGCGAAATTGGGCCCGGTCAAGAGCCCAAGTTCTCATAAGTTCTCACCCTCCTCATCTCTTACCCAAAAACAATGGGAGTAAAGCCACTGGCCAGGTGGAGGTGCGCAAAGTCTGGAAGGCACACGCACGTCAGGGGAGGCGTCTCTCCACGAAGAGCTCTAGGAGAGTCGCAAAGGCTTATGCTTTAAGTGCGGTGAGCGGTGGGATCGCGAGCACACTTGCAAGCTCAAACAGGATAAGTTAGTTCTCCTGAAGACTCTGACGTTGAGGAACTGCGAAGAAGATGACGCGCAACACAGGAGAGCAATCAGGTCGCAATGAAGTCCCTGACCTTACATTCAATAGCCTTCGGGATTTACAACCCTAACAAGTCGTTCAAGGTAAGAGGCGAGGTAAGGGAGCCGAGGTCATCATCCTTGTTGACACCGAAGCTGACACCAACTTTATCTCGACTACTTTAGCTAAACGTCTTCAGCTACCACAAGACACGTTCCCTTCACAGTGGAGGTGGGAACGGGGAGATCCACGAGGGTTGGGGTTGTGCGAAAACTTGAGGGTGGAGGTTTAGAGTACATGTGTCACCCAGTCTTTTTTGTTCTTGGGCTGGAAGCGCCGATGTGGTTCTTGCTATGAGTGGATAGCTAGCCTGGGTGATATCGGGCAAACTTTCAGAACTGTACATTCAATGGAAAGAAGGGAAGAGTGGAAGCGGGTCCAAGGGACCCTTCGAGCACTACGTTGGTTTCTTGGCAATCAACATGAAGGCGCTAAAGGCGAAGCGGAAGGGTACGTGGTTACGCCATACAGACCTAGGAGGCGAGGAACAGGGGAACACGACAAGCCATGAGAAGGTAGAAATACCTCATCAGCTTCAACAACTCCTGCGCCAATATGAGGAGGTTTGTCATCTTCCTGAAGGCTTACCACCACCAAGACCCCAGGACCACTCAATCACGTTAAAGGAGGAGTTGAGATCCAATATAGGCCATACAGGTATCCTTATTTTCAAAAGAACGAGATTGAGAAAATTATTGCTGAGATGTTGAATTCAAGTATTATCCTCAGTACAGCCCTACTCGAGCCCCGTGATTTTAGTGAGGAAGAAGGATGGTGGGTGGCGTTTTTGTGTCAACTACAAGCATTGAATAAGGTCACGATTCCAGACAAATTTCCAATACCAGTCATTGACGAACTTTTGGATGAGGTAAGAGGCGCCCAAATCTTTCCAAGCTGGACTTAAAATCGGGGTATCACCAGATTCGTATGAAGGAGCAGGATGTGGAGAAGACCTTAGGACGCATGAAGGGCATTACAAGTTCTTGGTGATGCCATTTGGGCTCACTAATGCCAGATCAACATTTCAAGCACTCATGAACTCAGTCCTAAGCCATTCTTGAGGCGTTTCGCTTTGGTATTTTTCGACGATATTCTTATTTACAACAAAACAAAGGAAGAGCATTGGGAGCATCTACAAAAGGTATTGGAGCTACTAAAAAGAATAGCCTCTTCGTTAACATCAAAAAATGTTCCTTTGGGCAGAGAAATAGAATATTTGGGGCACTTGATCTTAGGAGAAGGAGTTAAAGCTAACCAAAAAATTGAAGCAATGCAAGCATGGCCGTTCCAGACTTGAAAGGATTGAGGGATTCCTAGGTATTACAGGCTATTATTGCAGGTTTGTGAAGAGTTTTGGGAGAATAGCATGGCCTTTAACACAGGCACTCAAGAAAGACGCTTCCAATGGGGCATAGAAGCGCAGCTGGCTTTCAAAAATTGAAGGAAGCCATGACCACCCTTCCTATGAGCAGTCCCTAATTTTGAAAAGCTTATTGTGATAGAAGCGGATGCCTTAGGGAAGGGGATTGGGGCCGTCTTAATGCAGGAAGGAAGACCAGTGGCATTCATGAGCCAGAAGTTATTGATAGGCCCAGCAAAGTCCGTTTATGAGAGGGAGTTGATGGCCATAGTGCTAGCTATTCAGAAGTGGAGACACTACTTATTGGGCAGGAAATTCATAGTGTATTCAGATTAGAAGAGCTTGAAACACTTGGTGGACCAACGCTAATGGGGGAAGGACAACAAAAATGGATAGCAAAGTTACTTGGGTTTGATTTTGAGATTGTTTACAAGGAAGGAAAAACTAATGGAGCTAGACGCTTCTGTCTAGACGTACCAGCTTTGAGGCTATCTCATCAGTGACATTTCAAAATTGGGATGGACAGGAGGAAGAGGTGCTGGAGATGAAACCCTGAAAGGGTTATGCAAAGGCTGATTGAAGGGAAGACAGGACAAGAAGGTTATGAACTCAAGCAGGAGAGACTCTATTACAAGGGGAGGATTGTAATTCCTAAGGATTCTCCTAGAATTAAGGTGTTGTTGCAAGAATTCCATGACTCAGTTTAGGGGGCATTTGGATTCTTCCGAACATACAAAAGGATCTAAGGACTGGTTTGGTGGGAGGGGATGAGGTAGACATTCAGAGGTATATCCAGGGATGTGAAGTGTGAGGAGGAACAAATACATCACATTGTCACCAGCGGGCCTTCTCCAGCCTTTGCCAATTCCTTCAGGTGTGGGAGGACATTTCAATGGACTTTATTGGGGATTACCAAAGTCTCAAGGTATGGATACAGTCTTGGTAGTGGTAGATAGACTCTAAATATGTTCACTTCTTAGGCCTTAATCATCCATACACTGCGAAAACAATAGCTGAGATTTTTATTAAGGAAGTAGTTCGTTTACATGGATTTCCAACATCCATTGTGACTGATCGGGATCGAATTTTTATGAGCAATTTCTAGTCTGAATTGTTTAAACAAGCTGGAACTAAACTTAAGTTCATTTCAGCTTACCATCCACAAACGGATGGCCAAACTGAAGTGGTGAATCGTGTTTGGAGACATACCTCCGCGCTTTGCGAGTGCAAAACCAAAACAATGGAACAAATGGTTACCATGGGCTGAGCTGTGGTTCAATACCACATACCACTCCTGCCAACACGACCCCATTCAAGGTCCTATACGAAGAGATCCCTGCACTCATTAGAGGAGATTCACTGAGCCTCGCAGTGGAAGATGTAAATCAGTTATTGGCTGAAAGGACTCCATGCTGGAGGAGTTGAAATGGTATTTAAATAGAGCCCAGGAAAGAATGAAAGATCAAGCAGACAAGAAGAGAAGAGAAGTTGAGTTTGAAGTGGGGACAAGGTGTTTTTGAAAATTCAACCTTATCGCTGAAGTCTCTTGCAAGCCAATGCAATCAGGCTTAGTCCTAAATATTATGGTCCTTTTGAGATTGTTGAGCGGGTGGGAAAAGTTGCTTATAAGTTACTGCTTCCTCCTGGGTTGTTGGTACATCCTTTTTCACGTTTCCCTACTCAAGAAATGTTTGGCACCTGAAGCTAAGTGCCAACCACTACCAAGAGGGCTCACGAAGAATGGGAATGAAGGTGCAACCTGAATCAGTTTTAGCAACCCGTTAAATGAGCAAGGAGAGAAAGAAGTGCTAATCCATTGGAAAGACCTTCCGGACTTTGAGAGTACATGGGAGATGGCAGCTGATATCAAATGAGTTTCCATAATTCCACCTTGAGGACAAGTTGGTAGTTCAAGAAGGGGTATTGTTAGGGATAAATTCCTTGATACGATTAAGGTTTACAAAAGAAGTAAGTATAGGGGTAGCCTAGGGAAAGGAATGCTGGCTGACTCATAGGGGGAAGGATTTTGTGGGACCATAGCTGATAGGGAGTTATAACAGAATGGGTGTAAGGGAATAACAAATGTAGTTTGTTAGAGGGAAAGGGGTATATTGCTCTTAGGGGAAGAGGGGATGAGGTAGGCATTCAGTTAGTACTGGGCTTGGAGTGTTGAGCTACTATAGTGCTCAAGGCCCCTCTCTGTAATTGCTTCTATAGCATCTTCTACCTTTCACAGTTTAATATACACATTTCAGTATATTTCCTCAGTTATTTTGTTGCTCTATTAGTTTCATATGCATCTAACAATTTCTCCTATCAAACCACATCACTTGTAGTCTTGGTTATCCAAATTAAAGAGAGTAATAAATGATTAATTGAATATGCATGACATGATTCATTTGAAATGAATTCTTCTCTTTATGGACATGAAACAAATTGAAAAGACAAATGTCAAGACATAAGCAGTTATCAAAAAAGGCCAAAGATTGAAAGAAAAGATTCAATCAAGGAACCTGCCAAGATTCTTCCATTAAAAGCATAAAAGACATGGGCTTCTTGACATCAGGAAGCACCGTCTTGTTCTCCCCTTTGCACAGAAAATACACAGTTGGAGTGACTCTAAGCCACTCGTGTTTCAAAGACGTCAATTGAACTTAGCGACACAACTGCAGATAACATCAGCCCTGTGCAAAACATCACTTCATTACTATGATCCCACATTAAATTAACAAGCTTTCCACAAATAACAGTGCTAAATTTCCAAATCGAAACCCTTATCAGCTTTTCTTTGTTCTTTTTCATCTTTTTATGAATGAGCACAGGTTGATGGAAAAGGCCCGTCCCAACAAAGAGTCAAGACATGTTTTCGGGGTCATGGAGAAATGCTATCAAGGAAACCTTACAATCGAACCCAATCCATAAGAATGCATATGTGAACGGCCTATCAGGTGAATTACTTTGTTGATGATAAACAAGGTAAACCCTAAACTCTTATTTTAGTCTCTCACAAACATCAGGGGACAAATTTGTCCCAATCACCGGGATTTGAAAGTCTTCTATTGGTCCTCACAATTCAACAAAGATGAAAAATTGATCCTTCCCTACATATGCGTACAATTAACAAAACTCTGTACGGACTTATACTGAAGGGACCAACAATAGGGGATTTTCTGATCCTGAGCATAAAATATTTCTAAGAAACTATAATGATATTTAGCATAAGATAAAAGATCACAGTTTCTAAACCATTTTTCCCCAATTTTCGCTAATAAAGTTAATGTGCAAATTGAAATAATATAAATAATAATTAAATGAATGAAAATTTAAAACCAAAAAAAAAAAAATGAACTGTTGGTTTGGGAGTAAAATTTACCAGGGAAGTAGCTGAAGAAAATGCAAAAGATGAGAGGGGCAAAAGAACCCAAGAATTGCGGCGATGAGCACCCAACATGGGAAGTTAAACCGATTGATAAGATCTTCAAACGAAGGGAGGGAGGGGCACAGAGGTATTATGGCGCAGTGCGCACCTGCCTCACTCGTTTAAAGCTAAAACGACGGCGTTTGACGAGAAGAGCGAGATGTGAAATGCAAGGGAATGAATGGGTTTGGAAGGAAGAGGAATTAAGCAGCTAGCTAGCTATGGCAGTTTCAAAAGTTTGACTGACGGGGTTGGAATGGAGTCTGGTCTACGCAACGTGCGCATTACGCACCATGAAGACGCAATTGGAAAGGAACAGACGATGCGACAAGTGCCACGTCGTTTCGGCGGGAAGCGCTGGCGTTGACTGTGTGATGGCTGATGATTCAGATTATTCTCGAAGAAATGGAGAAAGAAACGAAGCTCGCTTTCTCCTCTCGTCAGGTAAGCTAAGTCCTGTCGTTTACTCGGATTGACAGCCGTTTTGGGCAAGTGAAATGGGCGAATTGATTGATTTGAGTTTTAATTAGGGGTTTGTCGGTAAAATCATTTCGCCAGAAAAATGTTATCTGCATGTGTCAAATGTGGGCTACCGTACTAATAAATGAGAAGTGGATTTCAATCTATTAAATAGTAGATAGTATAAATCGACAATATATAATACATCATGAATATAAATGGCAACTCTTTAATTAAATAGTCATTTTGATCTCTTTGAAATATGGATTTGATTTAAAGCGAAAAGATAGCTAAAGTGAGAGGATGAGAATTTAATCACCATTAAATCATTTGTTAGCTCTATGCATAGCAAAACTTATTGATCTAACGATGATCAACTTTCCACTTTATTATTAAATCACTTTAAGGAACTAATCGGAAAGTATATTAAGAGACAAATTAATTATTTAGTTACTCTATGATCACTAATAATTCAAAGAAAAGGGAACAAATTGGTTTTTTTTTATTTGTTCATACATTATTTTTAGTTGTACAGAGAAATTCGTCCCTCTTTTAAATATAAGAGATTAATAAAATGGGAGTTTACTCAATAGTTTTGGCCAAATATAAAAAGCTGAAAATGATCCTTATTATGATCTTTTGTTGATGAAACAAAGTACGGAAAAAGGGCATTGGTAAATTGTATAAAAAGGTGAAATGATCTGTTTTGGTTCTTACTCTGGTTTCCATCTCTGCGAGTTTCCAACAGAGATCATCAGATCTACTTGCTTCTTGCTCAGTTTCAATCGTCAACTTGGTCGACCCTTCTCCGATCTGAGCTCAAGTTGTCTTCTTTGACGAGGTTCATTCATTTCCGGCCGCCACATGCTCACCATTTCTCGACTTCCTTCTCTGTTCTCTCCGTTTTTATTAGTGCTTTGCTAGATTTGTGCATTGATTGTGATCTGGTTGGCAGCATCTCTCTACTTTTATGGGTAATTGTGGCTGGAGATCTGGTAATTTCTGGCTCATTTTGGTTGGGAAGCTAGGCCTTGATGCTTGATCAAATGCCTAAGTGAGTTCAAATTTCTTCTACTTTTTGCATGTGAGTTTTGCTGTTGGTAATCTTTTTGACATTTTGTTCAATTCTTCTTTTGCTGATGAGTTTCCTGGTTCAGGACTCAAAAGTTTCTGATCAAATTTTGTTCTTCTTGCTTTTATTGGAACTGTTAGTCAGTGGATTTTAAGTTCTGGTCATGTTTTGGTTATTGTTACTAGTTAAGCATTGGATATAGCTGCTGCTCACTACTACATTTTCATTACTCATCAACGGCAGAAAACAAGCATCGTGGAGACATAAGATTGGGAATAGGCACCAACACAATTGCTTGATGAATGTGATATATCTTCTGCAATGAGTGTCATGGAGACATTGAAATAGAAATAGCACCACCACAATTACATTCATGTTTTAGTTGTTACATTATTTCCTTTCATCACATTGTATTTTTCTTATTTCAGTTGTATTGTACTTTTATTCTGAAGATGCTAAAGTACGCATGCTTCGGTTATTGTGGGGGGCTATTAGAGTGCGCATATGAATAATGGTATGTGTTTGTACAACATAGATATCAAAACAAAAAAGTAGTGGGCTCAAAAAATAAAAAATTGAAATTGACTCACCTTCTTATGTTTAATGAATATTGTACAATTATGTTATACAATTCATTATTCATATGCGTATATGATTTGTAGTTAATATTAGGAGTTAGTTGATTTAGTAATGAGTTTTTCATTGTTAGTTACACTCACTAGCCTATATAAAGGTGAACTTTACTTGAATTGTAACTTTTTTCACCATTTTATTAAAATTCAGATTTCTAATCCTTCTCTTTATTATCTAAATTCTCTTAATACCATGGATTTCAACATGAGTCGTGGAAATGAAGTGTGTAGCTAACAACGCATATGGTGTAATGACTGTCTTTGGAGCTGATATCTGAGTTTTGGTTCGTGGTCTGCAATTCGACAAACATGGAATGTTTGACTCAATACATTGTGAACGCCTCATATTTCTCGTGTTGAAGAGCCTGAACCTTGTCATTTGAATTATTGAAAAGGAAAAACAAAATGTGTTTCCAGAATCTGTTATAGTTGTGATGTGGGTAGTCGGTGGAGGTATGGAAAGATGGCAAATGCCATAGATGTGTATGGAGGCCAGAAAAGATGGGTAATTTTGGAATTCTATAAATTAGTTGAAAGTAAGGATGTAAATATAATTGTAAATAATGGAAGTGTTAAGTGTAATATTAATTGTTAACGTGGTTTTCCCAATTTTTAAGTATTACAATTTAAATTTGATACTGATGAAGCCACGTATGAACTGCTTAGATTAAGAAAAAAAGTATTGTAATAAGAAAAGTACAATTTAAACTTCCAAACTAATTATAACTAATGGGAAGGTAAAAAAAAAATAAAAACGAAAATAATGGTTTTTCATTTTTTCTTCTAATTAACATATTAGTAAACACGGCAAAAAGATACGGTATTTTAACATGCGAAATGTTTGACAAATAATACACACCCCTAGATTGAAATTAAGTAAGAAGTTCTCCACGAGAAAATATAAAAAATCCTGACGGTCAATGAGTATTTTGTCAATTTTTGTACTACGATCCTTCCAGCTCCTGAGTATTGCATTTGTAATTGATTGTCATCCATTTCTCCTGCAGCCTACAGGGTATATTTGCCTCGATGATATTTCAATATCTAAAAGGTGTATATATATTAAAATAATTATTTTATTATTATTAGATATAATATATGAATGAAATGAGTAGAGATTACTATATAATGGTGATGAAATTGGGATTTATTGATATATTCATTTTTTAATGTTCAAATAACGTTTTTGTTTATTTGCACGGCTACGTGGAGAACACAATATAATGAACACATGCATGATATATATATATATATAATGAAAAATATGTAATTTGAACGTCAAGTGAAAGAAATATCCAAATAACATTTATCGAGGATGATATCAAGCTCAAGAGTTAGACACACAAGATTATGTATGTATATTTATGCTTCCTAAAATTAGGATGGAAATCTTAATCCCAAAAAATGTCACCTATTGGAAAATTAATATCCGATCTTACAAAATAAGACAACAAAATAGAGAAGCGATATAGTAAGCCTGAGGTGCGCATTCCACTATTCTTAAGGATTATTCCATCACATCACGAAATTCCCAGGATATAGTAGACTCTTCTAGTATTAATCAGGAACTCAAGAACCCACCATGTTCTTCTAAACACTCCTCTCCTTCTTGAAGGTTCAATCTCACACATATAATATGCTACTTTGATATGAAGAAAAAGGAGAGTGAGAAGTTATATAGATATATGCTCTACACTTGTCTCTTATAGAAGGATTCTGTATCATAAATATCCAACTATTAATCCATTGTTACCAAGTGCTTATTATCTTAGGTATATAACTCTTATGAGTAAGTGGGGCTTGAAAAACTAGGCTAAAGTGATGATGCTAAAGTGTTGATGCGAAGACTTGCCTTTGTCAAAATAAGGATTATATGTCTAAGGTAGTAGGGCTCGGGCTCAATGGTATTAGGGCCTAAATGCCCGGCACAGTTATTCTCCTTTTTCCAAAAAACAAGGATCATGTTATATGTGTATGTGAGAGAGAGAGAGATGAGAATAAGGACGAATTAAGTAGGATTCTAGTAACTTGTTCTAAACCTAAAAGACCAACCCAAAACAGCTTTTTGCATACCTAATGCCCATCACCAATAGGTCCACGTTTTGGACTCAAAGTTGCACCCTCTTTCTTCCAAAAAGCCATGACCAAAATTTTTGAACTTATTTTGGATAATGCTTTTGTTTATATTGATGATATTTTTTGTTTTCTCAGATGAAGCAAGCCACAAGAAGCTCTTGGAAAAATTTTACCAAATTTGTGACTAGTATGGTGTAATGCTATCCGTTAGAAAATCTCAGGGGTATAAAAGAATTTGATTTTCTAGGAATGTATTTTTCAAAAGAAAAATATGTGCCTCAACCACATATTTCTAGAGAACTACCAAAGTTTCCTAATGTAAATATGACCTCAAAGGATCCAACAATTCCTGGGAATTCTAAACTGCATCAGAGATTTTTTTTTCCCTTATAATTCCAAGCACACAATGAAGTTTTCCAAGCTCTTGAAGAAAAATCCTCCTCCTTGGGGACCAAAATACACTGAAGATGTAAAGTTCTTAAAAAAGGCATGACAAAATCCATTCTCTCAAAATTCATGGAGAAGGAAAAAGATATTACAAACAAATGCTAGTGATGAGTATTGGGGAGCAATTCTAATTGAGAAAGTTGCAGGAAAAAAGTTTTACTTTGGACATGCCAGTGGACAATTCAAGCCAACAGAGTTCCATTACCATACCACATACAAAGAAACTTTGGTAGTAAAATATGGAATTCACAAATTTGATTTCCATCTCAAAGGATATCATTTTGAAGTTCAACTTGACAATTCCTCATTTCAAAAAAAATCTTTGAATTCAAAAACAAAATTTCCCTAAACCCACAAATTCTCAGGTTAAAAGAATGGTTTTTCAAATATGACTTCATTGTAAAACACATAAAAGGAAACAAAAAACTTATCCCTAATTAATTGTAAAGACCTACCCAATCCAAACACGTCACTTTTTTCACCTCAACTCATTCATATCTTTTAATTTTCATAAATACTGTAATACCCTAGTTTTAAATAAAAAAAGTTAGAAAATTTTTTTGAACTAGAAAGGTGTCAGTTACCCTTATCTATTGTTTCTAATCCTAATTTCACTAAATCTGAATCTTACACGTCCTTGAAGGGCTATATGATAGAAACATATTCTTCGAATCAAAAGTCCCAGTAATTGTTCCCAAAAGGAAAATAAGTGAAAGAGCAATTTTTAATGAATTTTATGAAACCTTTAAACATTTTGTTTTTAGTCCACAAGTTTAGAAAATCTTAAAAATTTCCAAATTTGAACTAAAACTCAAAATTTGGATTTTGAATTGTTGGGATTTTAATTTTTGTGATATTTTATTTGAATCCAAATAGAGGGTATTTCCTTATTTACATTTATGTTTTGAAGTTAATAACATTAACTTAAAATTAAGAAATGTAAATAAGTGAGTATTGAGACAACACAGCCTAATACAAACCAACACTTGAATTCTTGCTCAAGGATCTAAGAAAAATGATTGAGTACTGGGTTAGGAAGGTAAGGCGGTGTAGGTGGAGATTTTATACTTTCTGTGAGCGCAACATATCAAAATTTTAATTAAAAAAAAACCTATTTTTCAGTCCAAGAACACACACACACTTTTCACCTCCCCAAACTTGAGAACCTTCACCCTTTCACTCTCTTTCACCCAACACTCCATTTTCTTCCACTTTCATCAAAATCAACTTCAATCTTTCATTCCTAAGGCTTTAAGGTATGTAGTTCTCTTGATTTTACTCTCTTTCTTCAATTCCTCCTTGTTCTTGGGGTGATTCTCATGTCTATCAAGGGAATAGAGTTCTTTCATTGTGTTAGAGTTGTATCTATGTGAATAGGGTTCATTAAAGGTTAATCTAAAATTTTATTGCTTTAATGATAGATATTGGTGTCATTTCTTCTCCTCAAGTTCTGTTAGTGTTGTTTTTGCAAATTCCACCAAGTAGTGGGTTTCATTTGTAATCTATATGTTGGGCATTAGAATTATTTTCATGAAAATATGATTTACTACTTAATTCTAGAGATTATTGTACAAAGAGACTTGAGATTTACTGTTGTGATTGGGTTTTGATCTGTTGATTTGAGAGCATGAAACTTGTTTATGATAAAACTCATGGGACCATTGTTGTTGAACTAATTTTATGTGTAGTTGATGATAATTATGAATCTTGGATACTTTTATGAATATTAGAAAGAATTTTGGAAATGGTTTATGTATATGATATAGTTTTATAACCAGATTTGAAGTTTAGATAAAAAGATTGGAAATATGGTTTTAAATCCTGTATTTCAAGAATGTGATATTGAGTTTTTCCTAGTTTATGAAAAGCTTGATAGTTTGAAATGTGATTTATATAATCAATCAAAAGGTTTTAGAGCTTGAATCCTCATGAGATTCATGATAGTTGATGGCTACATATTCTGTGACCTTTTGAAATTCAAATGTCTACAAAGGATGATCATTTGAACATAATTATACAAAGGTTAACTGTTAGAATCATATAGATTCAAAGCTCTTAGAGAACTAGAAGATTTTAAAGGTTTTAAGATTTACATGGATTTATATATTTAGTTTAGACGGTAACTATAGAGAAACAGCCAATGAGTTAATTGAAAAAAAATAACGATCATTAACCTTAGTACCAAGTTGCTTGAGAGCAATCTCACATAACAGACATGGGACCTAGTTAGGTATATGATTTGGTTTGTTAGAAACCACAGACCAAACAACATTAGACTAGACATTTTCATTATTATAATATTTCAGACTAGACATTACTATTTCTCAGGAGCTTCTACACTATGAGATTAATGATTTCAGGTATGAAAAATAAATTGAGAAAGTAGTAAAATGATGAGTTGAATGTTGTTGATGTGTGTGTGTATGTATGGCTTTGAGTATTATTAATGTTATTATGATTTTGTGCATGGCTTCTTTGGTGCTCTATGAAGGGGGTTTCAGGTGAAAACTCACTTATGAGTTTTTGAATAAAAACTCACCCCTCTCATCTTTCCTTCTATTAGATACTACTACAAATGCTACAGGTTCCTCAGCCTCCTTTTTCAGCGGTGTTAGAGTTCAGCTGGAAAGCTTCACTTGGGGTGAAGCATCCTTATTTATTTAGAGTGCTCCAGGTACAATGGCAAGATCCCCCATAGAGCATGTTTTACATTTTGTTTCCTATGACTTATTTGTATTAGTTTTATGGTTATTTTGAAACGAGAGCAAACTTATAGTATATATATTGTATTATGATATATGTACTTTAAATTTGCCTATGAGCCCCATGATGATTAGTTATATGGATTTTTAAAGAAGTGATTTATATGTAGAAAAGAGAATTTCTATTTTAAATGGATTTTTATGAATAGAGCATGCATGTAGAAATAGTCAATAGGTCACGAGACTTACATGATAATAGAATTTCTCACGTGTCAATCACATTCCCAGATCGAGTCGTGACAAAGTGGTATCAAAGCATTAGGTTTCCTTGCATGGTACTAGAGCAAGTATCCACAAATGACATGACATTTATGTGAATGAAGGCGACCATTCACACTAACGTGATGTTATTTGAGGCCTTTAGGAAGAGTTACTCAAGTCTAGGTCCGTAAGAGTCTCTCATTTCTTGGATTTATAATCTAGCTTCCTATCATATGTTCCCTTCTTCTTAGGTAAGCCATGCCACTTGTGAACCACCATCGCCCTTCACACAGGCCTATGTTAGCTAACATCAGTTACATTTTGTGCCTCGAGCGGCTGTGCTAAGTTTAGCAAAGGTAGTAGGTGGGCACCTTAGAGTAGGAGTGCCCAGCAAGAGGCACAATTAGACATGACCCACTCAACTTGTCACAACAAGGCACCGTTGGTTGGGACCACCTCTTCAGCTCCTTGTGCCACTGATATTGAACCTAAGACCCATTGGTCACATCTAGTTTGTTAGACATGTAGGAGATGCCATGGAGGTTCGTGTTTGTTTGGTACCTTCATGTGTTACGAATATGGGCAAAGGGGACATAAGAAGAAGGATTGCAGGTACTTTTGGGAGCAATTAAATAGAGGTCGAGGTAACTCAACTCCCCAATACAACCCCATCACTTAGTAGAGGTAAGTGATGTAGCTACCCCAGCTAGTGGAGGTCCTCATAAGAGTGATTCAGAACTACAGGTAAAACCATGATTGAGACATAAACCATGCATGTAAGCATTTGGTAAGAATGATGATTGGTTCTAATATGACAAATTGTTTATGTAACTTTGATGTCATGGTAATCATGCATGCCCGTTTCTAGAGTGTATTGTTGTACTATTTAAGTTGGAATTGTGCAATTATAGGATATGAATATAGCATGCATGTGAATTAGGTTAATAATCTAACATAGATGGTTTGATCAAGTTTGGAGTGTGCATTGTAACTTGTATAACATGAATTGCTAAGCTAGTTTTGGATCATTGTGCATATTACTTGTCCCTAATTTCTTAGACTATCGCTTATTGTTCCTTTTCTAATTACATGCAAAATCTAAGAATGTTGCAAGTATGAATATTTCATTGCCTATGTTAGAGCTAGCATGGATAAGTTTTAGAAATCTTATTAGTGCATGGATGATTGATTTGTTGAGACAATTTGCAATTTTAAAGGAGAGCATGATGGAACTATATATTATTCAGTAAATATGTTTTGAGTGTAAGGTAAAAGAACCTCCCCCATGCATGACATTTATGATAGTGAGCATTGTTAAATGAAATAAGCATGTAAATAGTTAGCATTAAGTTTCATGGATTAGGTAATTTAACTGAATAATACCCATGTGCTAAGTGGAAATTAAAGCTTTAGAAATTTAATTCCTTAGGTTCTTCAAGAATTTATTGTAACCCTATTAACTTGAGCTACTAAAGATGTACAGATAGTGTGTCATTGTTTGATAAGCATATAGTTTCATATATGTATGTAGTTTTATGCATGAACATGTTGGCTAATTATTCAATTTGGCAATAGGATGGTAAGGTGATCAAAGAACTTAATGAGTTAATAAGATGCATATCATTTACCTTAGGTCCATGTGTTAGCATGATATGTGAGCATAATTTGAGTTAAAGATATATGTTTGAAAATGTTTATGTCTATGTTTGAAGTATATGTTTATGTTTAAATGAAAGCATATGTTCTTTGATGCATATGTTTATGCTTGAAATGTTGAATTAAAGGACCAGGTAGTTCTAAAGTAGAAATTGGTGCATAAAACTAATGATGCATGTTAACCTGGTAGAAAATTTCAAAGAATCTTAGCACAAGTCATACTACTTGTGGTTCATTGTTTTATGCACATGATGTATGATATTATGTGTGTTAAGATGAATGCATATGAATGCCATGTGTATATATATATATATATATATGCCTTTTTTACGTGGATGTATAGAGTAGTTTGATTTCCGTACATAACATATGTATAAAGATTGAAAAGTTCAGGAACTAAGGACTAAGATTCCTGTAGTGTCAACGATGTTAGACACAAGAAGAAAGAACTAGAGTAAGAACAAAGGTGACATTAGTCATCCAATAAAAGTATCATGTTAAGAATCCTTGTTATCTCAATGGGAAAGGGTTGCCCTTGGAGGCGGAGTCACCCAACTTGGTAAAAAAAGGCATCCGATATGCAAAGAAAAAAGGCATCTATATGAGAACCATGTAGGTTAAGTATTCTACCTCATTGACCTCTTAGTTACATCAGTTTAGATTTGGGGACTAAATCTTTTTGAGGGGGAATAATGTAATGCCCTAGTTTTAAATAAAAATGTTAGAAATTTTTTTTAAACTAGGAAGGGTGCTAGTTACCTTTATTATCTTTTCAGTCTTGAATTTCACTAAGTCTTGGATCCTACACATCATTGACGAGCTATATGACAGAACCATATTCTTGAGATTAAAAGTCCGATAATTGTTCCCAAAAGGAAAATAAGTGAAAGAGCGATTTTTAATGAATTTTATGAAACATTTAAACATTTCATTTTTAGTCCACAAGTTTAGAAAATCTTAAAAATTATCGAATTTGAAGTAAAACTCAAATTTTGGCTTTTGAATTATTAGGATTTTAATTTTTGTATATTTTATTTGCCAAATGGGGGGTATTTTTTATTTACATTTATATTTTAAAGTTAATGATATTAACTTTAAATTAAGAAATGTAGATAAGTGAATATTGAGACAACCCAACCTAATACCACCAACACTTGAATTCTTGCTCAAGGATCTAAGAAAAACCATTCTAGAGGCAAGCTGCTCTTCAGAACGTAAACACTAAGGTGGAGATTTATGCTCTCCTGGTAAGCATTAGCAAGTCAAAATCTTATAAAAAAAACCCTTATTTTGGGGTCCAGAACACACATACACACATCTCACCTCCCCAAACTCGAGAACCTTTGCCATTTCACTCTCTTTCACCCCAAAACTCCATTTTCTTCCATTTTCCATCAAAATCAACTTCAATCTTTCATTCCTAAGGCTTTAATGTATATAGTTCTCTTGGTTTTACTCTCTTTTCTTCAATTCCTCCTTGTTCTTGGGGTGATTCTCATGTCTGTCAAGAGAATATAGTTCTTTCATTGTGTTAGAGTTCTATGTGAATAGGTTCATTAGAGGTTAATCTAAAGTTCTACTACTTTAATGGCAGATATTGATGATTTTTTTCTCCCAGTTTGTTGGTGTTGTTTATACAAATTCCACCTCTCTAGGTGAGTGGGTTCATATCTAATCTCTATGTTGTGCATTAGATTATTTTCATGAAAATATGATTTATTGCTTAATTCTAGAGATTACTATACAAAGATACTTGAGATTTACTATTTGTGATTGGGTTTTGATCTGTTGATTTGAGAGCATAAAACTTGTTATGATAAAACTTGTTTATGTGTAGTTGATGATAATTATGAATCTTGGAGACTTTTATGAATATTAGAAAACCTGGAAATGGTTTGTGTATATGATATAGTTTTATAACCAGATATGAAGTTTAGAGAAAGATTGGAAATATGGTTTTAAATCCTATAATTTCAAGAATGTGATATTGAGTTTTTCCTAGTTTATGAAAAGCTGAAGTTTGAAATGTGATTTAGATAATCAATCAAAAGATTTTAGAGATTGAATCCTCATGAGATTCTGTATTTCGGTACATATTATTTGTGCTTTTGAAATCTCATATGTCTACAAAGGGTGATCCCTTGGACATAGTTATGCTAAGGTTAGACAATTAGAATCAAATAGATTCAGAGCTCTAAAAAACTGAAAGGTTTTAAAGGCTTTAAGATTTACATGGATTTATTTATTTAGTTTAGATAGTTATAGAGAAACGCCAATGAGTTAATGACGAAAAAAATAACGATCATTAATCTTGGTACCAAGTTGCTTGAGGCAATCTCAGAGAAGACATGGACCTAGTTAGGTACCCGATTTAGGTTGTTAAGAAACCCACAAACCAAACAATATTAGACTAGACATTTTATTATTATGATATTTTAGACAAACATTACTGTTTCTCTAGAAGCTGCTACACTATGAGCTTATATGATTTTAGGCATAAAAGTAAATTGAGGAAATTGTTTTTGAGTTTGTAAAATTATGAGTTGAATATATATATATATATATATATATATATATATATATATATATATATATATATATATATATATATATATGTATGTATATATATATATACTTATTATGTAAGACTTTGAGTTTTATTATTATTATTATGATTTTATGCATGGCTTCTTTGATGTTCCATGGAAGGGTGTTTCAGTGAGAATTCACTCACATTTTTGAATAAAAATTTACCCCTCTCCTCTTTCCTCTATTATACTCCAGCTGCTACAAGTTCCTCATAGCATCTTTCTTCATAGTAGCAATACAGTTAGCTGGTAAGCTTCACTTGGTGAAGCATCCTTATTTGTTTAGAGTGCTCCAATACAATGCAGAGGATCCCCATAAGTGTAACACTTTCCAAGTACAACATCATCTCTAACCCATGACATTATACTTAGGGATTGTTACTTATAAATTTAGCAGACTTTACTTAAGTAACTATAAATTAAAGTATTTGAGCGAATCGAGTAGTAACTAGATCATAATTTTATTAAAATATATACAAGAGACAAAGTATTTATTTAATACAAAGTCAAATACAAAAGGAAGCTCTTCTAAGAGCTTTAATATACATCTATTTCACTTAAGCATTTATACAATAGAAACTACTAGTGGTCTTCAGCCATCGAGCTATTCTAACTCATGCATTTCCAGGATGAGCAACTTCTTTATTCTCTTGTGTTATCTGAAATGACACGGAACACACAAATAGGGGTGAGAATTATAAAATTCTCAGTAGGCATTCACTAGATACACAACTATAAATGTCGTCGTATCGTTCAAGCCACTTCGATTTATTTGAAAAAAAATGTGATTTATGCATTACATACCAAAGATTCATTTTTAAAGTTCAAAATCATCCTTTCGAAGTTAGTTGTTTTTAGCGTTCACTCACTAATGCACATATATCATAATGTTTAAGGTCATAGTAAAACATGATAAGCAAATAATTCAATATGTTATGAGTATGCAAATGCTAAATGTAATCATCTTTAATTTCCCTTGATATGTCAAAAGGGATTTCATCTTTCTCTCATGACCATAAAACTCAATTCCATACATTTTCCTCTTTGCATCGACATAAAGAAGACTTAGTTCACACCACATGGTATCTACGTAGATAACTCCACAATGGATAATTCATACTAATCTCAACTCCACAATGGGTAATTCATACCAAATGGTATTGTAATACCCTAGATTTTCAAAAAAAAATAAAAGGTCAGAAAATTTTTTTTCCAATAAAGAAAGGTGCAGTCACCTCACTTGTATTTGGGTTCTTGAATTTCGTAAGTCTGGACCCTACATGCCCTTGGAGGGCTATATATTAGAGCCATTTTCTTGGGACCAAAAATCCTGGTAATTATTCCCTAGAAAAATGAGTTGAAGAGAGATTTTTAGCGAATTTTATGAAACCCTTAAGTACTCCATTTTAGCTTACAATTTTACAAAATCGTAAGGTTTTCCGAATTTGAACTAAAACCCAAAAGTTAGATTTTGATTGATTGAGATTTTGATTTTTCTAATATTTTATTTGAATCCAAATAGGGGGTATTTCCCTATTTACATTTATGTTTTAAAGTTAATGGAAAGAAAACAAATGTAAATAAGTGAGTAGTGGGTAGTATTCCAATACATACCAATATTAGAGCATCCTGAGCTTCTGAAGATCGCTAGGTGGTTAATAGAAAGTGAAGTCGATGTTGGAGATTCTGGAAACCAAGGCGGTTAACAGAGAATAAGTCCAATGCGCCAAGGTGGGAACCTAGGCGGTAACGAGAACATAAAAACCCCATTTCAAGGTCCAGATCATTCCAGACACACTTAGCCCCTCCCCAATAGAATACGAATCCTCACCTCCCCACTCCATTTCTTCATCATTTTCTCAATTAAATCCATTTTTCTTCCTTTTAAGAGTTCAAGGTATAGTTGTTGATCTTGCTTCCTTATCTCCCAATTTCTCATGATTCTAGAGGTTGGCTTTAGTGTTCTTCATGCTTTCTTGCCATGGTGCTCCTTCATGAAGGTTAGAATTAAATTTGAGTATCTAGAGGATGATTTAGAGTTTTATTGCTTATATGTAAGATATTATTGTCATTTCCACTCTCAAGTGTCTTGTTGGTGCCGTTCTGTGCATTCTACCCCTCCAGGTGAGTGGTTCCCACTTATGACCTTTATGTTGTGCATTAGGGTTAGTTTCAAGAAAATATAATTTATTGCTTAACTTAGAGATTATTATACAAGAAGCATGAAGATTTCTTGGATTATATCTTTGGAAATGCTGGTTTTAGAACATGAAACATGTTTTTGATAAAAACTCATGGGACCATGTTTGTTGAACTAATGTTATGCAGAATTAATGATATACGTGATTGTTAGAGGTTTTTGTGATTATTTCAACAATTCTGAAACTGGTTTATTTATATGAAATAGTTTTGTAACCAAGTTTAGAGAAATGATTGGAAATATGGTTTAGACTTTGTAAGTTCATAATATGATATTGAGTTTCTAGTTTATGAAGAGCATGACTGATTGAAATATATTTAGATATTAATCAAAATGTTTTAGAGCATGAATCTCCATGAAATTCAGACTTGACGGTACATACTCTATGGAGGTATGGAGTCACAATGTCTACAAAGGGTGATCCCTTGGCATGATTCCATAGCCATAGTTATGCTAAGGTACTCTAGAATCAAATAGATTCAGAGTTTGTGGAAACTAAAAAGGTTTTAAGGGTTTTTTAGATTTATTTACAGTACCTATAGAAAACAGGCTGTGTGTTAACGGTAGTAAATCCGTTAACCTTGGTACCAAGTATTTCAAGAAGGGACCTAGTTAGGTGCCCATTATTTTAGCACTGGGACGGTAATACGTAATGCCTAATGTGAAAGATTTAGAATTGATTGACACGCTCACGGCGATACGTAATGTCCGATGTGTTAGGAGATTTTGTCTCTAGGAGCTATGTTATGATGAGTTGATCTAATATCACGAAAGTTAGTTAATGAAATGACTTTTGAATTGATAAAGTAGTCATTAGAAAATATGAAAGATTTTATGGTTTTAAGCTTATATGATTTAGAATAAAAGTGAATAAAGGAAATCACTTTGAATTGGTGAAAGTATATAAATATGTAAAAGGGAAAGGATGATTTGAAAATATATTTATATAGAGACACGTGATTGCATAAGATTTTCAAGTATTTTTAATATTATTATGATTTATTTTATCTATTGTTCTTTGATGTCCCATGAAGGGATTCAAGTGAGAATCGCTCACAGTTTTTGGGTATCAAAACTACCCATCTCATTTCTCTTATTTTTACAGAACCATTATTGCAATTCTACTCAACCCTAACAAAGAGTCAGATGGTAAGCTTCACTCGAGGTAGGCATGTATTCCTTTCGTTTAAGTGCTAGGTACATTATAGACCTTAGTCACATTTTGCATTTCACATATTAAAATAGTATATTGTTATTTTGTGTTTAATAACTTTTGTATGCTAATTTCATGGACAATTTATAACATTTATTGTCATATGTTATATTATGGCTTAAGATTTTAGAGATAGATTATGAAAGTAACTAAACTGCTAAACAATTTTGATTATTTAGGATTTCAAAGATTAGGTAATTTGCATGTAGAAAAAGAGAAATTTTCTATTTTTTTTCATAGATTTCTTTTAACAAGCATGCATATAAAGCATTATAGGTTTCGAGGCTTACGTGAAGATAAGATTTCTCACGTGCCAATTATTGCCTAGTTCAGGTCGTAAAGGTATTCCAGTGGACAATTTCACAATAGGTAATAGGTGGACTAAGCTTATTTCTATATGTGGTCATCAGACTTCATTTTTTCCTCTCCAATCACTCATAATTCTATTCTTAGCCAATTCATCTACTGACTCATAATATCTCTAGGAAAGTTCCTCTTTTTGTCTTCCCTTTCACCCAATCTAAGTCTTGTTTCCATTTTGCACATATGTCAAAATATGCACAATTGAAATTCACGCATTCTCTTTTGTCACATAGATGTATCATGTAGTTTTCTTTTCTCAAATGCATGCATAAACCATATCTCATTCATGCTTCATAAACCAATCTTTAAAGTATATAACATGCATTCATACTTATTATACTTGAATTAAAATTCATTATATTATCACTTCAAGACTTAGGTTCATTTCCAGGATATTGGTAGATTTTACACTTAAGTAGAAAAATTTATTTGCATACCAAATAAAAAATTCCAAGGTTAAAAAAATTCTCCATGACACCTCAATGTGTCCCCAAGCTCCTGTAAAAATTTCAGAATAAGAATCATTCTCTAACTATGTTAACAAAATTCTACAAATTTAGTAGTTAGAGATCACCTAATCTCAACTCAAAGCCAGGAATTCCATAGCTTTTAACCCTAGAAAATGAGTGCCTAAATTCATAATAAAATTCATGGTGAAACCTAAAAATATTTCCAACATCTATAAAAATTTCAAATGAAAACTCAATCATTTGCTATAAAAAAAATTAGCAAAATTTGCAACTTCAATTTTAGTAATTCGCAGCATAGGCATAGTTTTGGTTCTTGATTTTTTTAAAGCAGTAAAAGTCTTTAACATGACCCAAGAAAAATCATAAAGTTGCCTTAGGATGTTAATTTCAACATATAATTTTTCTAGCTCATAAAAATACTTACAAATGCATAAGAAAAATCGTGACCAATTCCTATCTATAAGAAAATTGAAAATCAAGTAGCATAGTACAAAACTCCTTTTAACAAAAATGATTTTTCAACAACACCAAACTACTCCACTAATATAAATACATGTATATCTAGGTGTAATCATACATTAGACTAAAAAATATCAATTTCCAATCAAGCAAAATCTAAAAAAAAAAGAATTGCACAACAAGGTGCAAAGAACCCTACTCTTGGAGTTTTAAAGATCTTGGCTCCCAATGATGTTCCAAGAATGATTTTTCTCACTTCAAGGCCCCTAAAACCAACGTCAAACCCTTCCTTAGGTAATAAAGGATGATATCTCAAAGTGAGAAAAGGTGCAAATTGAAATTTCAATAATTAGTTTTATACGTGGTGATGAGTAGTTGAAGTTTTGTGAAGAAACTTGAGTGTTTAGCAACTTTAGGCTATGATTTTTGAAGCTTGAAACTTGTTAATAGAGGTTTGGAAGAAAGAAGATATTTTCCGAAATGAATCTCCATATATAAAATCTTTATTTTTAATTATTTCTAACCTTAACCCTAAACCCTAACCTTAGTCCTATCTTTTCTCAGTTTAAAGCATCTCCTCAGTCCCAGATCTAGGATTTCCTGTCCTCCGGGCTGTGGGACCCGCAAGTCACTATTCACTTTTTTAACACATCCATTGGACTATCCTCATCATTCCTAAAACTGTTATGTTTTTTAAATTCTCATTAATAGAGTTTAAATTAATTTTTAAATAATTTTTGGGTGTTACATAGAGCATGTTTTGCATTTTATTTCCTATGACTTATTTGTATTACTTTTATGGTTGTTTTAAAACGAGCAAACTTATAGTATATATGTTGTATTATGATATATGGACTTTGAATTTGCTCTGAACCACAATGATGATTACTTATGGATTTTTAAAGAATAGGTGATTTGTATGTAAAAGAGAATTTCTATATGCATGTACAAACAGACAAGTCACAAGACTTACGTGAAAATAATAGGATTTTTCATATGCCGATCACGTTCTCAGATTGGTCGTGACAAATATTGATTAACCCAGTTCATCCACCATTCCATCAAATCCATTATATGAATATCCTCCTAAAATACCACATGCTATCACCCTCACTCCAAACTACCTCAAAGAATTTGCTAGCACTCATATGTTTCATTACCTAGCCATTTCATTACAAGGGAAAAAAAAATCAAATGTCCCCTAAGCCAACCTAGTTTAACCCTCGTTCTCCCTATTTAAATGTCTTTGGAATTTTTATTGGAAAACCTTTTCTTGAATCAAATATGTGATTTTTGTGGTGTGTCTCAATGCTTTATTCATATCCCATCATCTTTCACACTACAAAAATGAGATAATTCCTCGAAATATCAAGAAACAAACACTCCTTGTTATGTAGGACCTTATAGTGGTTTGCTTTAATCGAATGGTGGAAAATAGGGCTTAGTGAAGAACTAAACAAGTGGAATGTTGGGAGAATGTATGATGATCAAGCAAATGAACTTGTATCGGTCTATATTATTCATCGTCCATATTTTCAAAATCTAACCACAGGATTGCTTTGCACTCAAAACCATGCCAGACATTATGGAATATTTCCAAATCTTCATACTTTCATGAACATGATGTTAGAATGCTAGTGGTCCAATCCACGTGTATCAAGCTTAAACCCTTAAAGGTTATATGCTTACCAAAAAAGAAATGGGTTACAATTACACCTACACAAGAGTAGGACCAGCATTTGAAAACACACCAAGAAGACAGCCATCTGGCAATAGGAGCAATTATGAAAGTGTAATAATGCAAGATTCTCAAGACCTAGATAAGGATAATGAAGAGATACATTTGGACCAAATGCTAAAAGACATAGCTAGAGATAAGGCTTTATGAGAAAAAGAGAAAAAGCAAGATGATCAATGCATGAATCTATCACCCAGCCATGAGCCCATCTTCAAAAGAAACTGAAGACAATGCAAGAAGAGTTTTTAGTAATAAAATAAATAATGACTCACCATGTCATACTGAGGTGTATTCTAATCATGTAAATAAAAGTTGTGATGTCTTATTGAGTCATGACCTTTTATTTGTTTCTTTGTAATCAATATGTCTAAGTAACATATTATGTAAAATAGTGTTATTTTGGACCTCCCTCATCTATGAAAGGGAAGCTCCATGTTATTATGGGATCATTAGAAGTTTGCAATAATAAATTCCCTTGTGTGTTGTAAACTCATTATGTTCTTCTAAACAATATTCTCCTTCTTGAAAGTTCAATATCATATATATAATATGCTACTGATATGAAGAAAAAGGAGAATGACAAGTTATATGAGATAGAGTATGCTTACACTTGCCTCTATGGAAGGATTGATCCATTGTTATCGGTCCTTATTATCTTAGGTATATAACTCTCATGAGTAACTTGGGCTTGAGAAAGTAAGCTAAAGTGATGATGTTGAAAGACTTGCATTGCTAAAATAAGGATTATATATATAAGAATTGCTAACCTTCATATCTTCATGTGAAAGTTAGCAAAGTTCATATTTTATTTTGGACATAAAACCCCATTATCTATCTCTTCATTCAATATGAAATTTTGGATAGTATTGTAATTTTGTTTGACCCATATTTATTAACTTTTCTCTAATTTTTCTCTCACTTTATTAATACCAACTCTCCACTATTTGTCCCTCTCTTTATCAAGTATTTATTTTTCTTTAAAAAAAATCTTTTACGTGAATATTACGGATGAAAATTTTTTTTTGGTAGTTATATTACGAATGCAATTTAAAATTATATGATGTTGTTATATGTTGAGTATATATATATATATATATATAATATTTTTGTGACATAATATTCAATATTGGAACAATGATCGAGAATAATCTTACACCATATTAATTATTCGTGACGTTATTATTTATGATATTTTTAAAATTATTATTATTATTATTATTATATATATATATATATATATATATATATATATATATATATATATATATATATATATATATATCACCAAAATAAAAGTAGGTTAATTGGACCTGGTCAAGGTAACATGGTTAAGAGAAGTTGGGCATAGAAACAAGTGTTAGGCTCACTTTAGGGTAAACTAAACCATAGTGTTATTGTTCCAAAAGGTTACCACAGTCCATGCTTGCATTCAATCTCACATGTATAATATGCTACGGCTAAGAGTGGATACCTAGAATGCAAGTATGGAGATGTGGTAATAGTTTGGAGCAATAACAGTGTAGTTTAGTTTACCCAATTTCAAACTCTTATTTCCATGGTATTTGGTTATTTACAATTTTTTAAAGTTTTATTTGATTAGTATTAATATGTATTTATCCAACATATAATAATAATATAACTAAAGTTTTCAGTCATTTATATATTATTAAGGTGAAAGAAATATAATATAATATTATATAGGATGAGAGAATTGCAAAGAAGGCATATTAATTAAGTGAGAGAAAAATTAAAGTTGTCATTAATTTGACGACAAAATCACAATATTAGCCAAAATAATGACTTAATCTACATATAAGAGGAATGAGTTTTTAGTCCAAAGAAAAAAATGTGTAGCTTGCTAATATATGATAATATGTGTTTGAAAATACTAATAATAATAATAATTAGAATACATACTTATTATTATTTGATTTTTATGAAATTTATTATACTTAATCGTCAAAATAAGTGTAAAAGACTTCTATGGAAATGGATCCTACTCATATATATATATATATATATATATATATATACATATACGAAATTCCTAATGTGAAAGGAATTGTGTTCAATATCTGTATTAATAATGGCTCCAAAACGTTAGAAAATTGAAATCAAATTAAAAACTGAAATCAAGCATACCGTTTAAGAAAATCGTTTAATCACTGGAATTAATCATGCAATCAAACTGATTTGATTTAAAAGGAATTAATCAATAATTCAAAACGTGAAATATAGTGCTATTAACACTAAAACGTTGCCATATTTAAAAGGTTTCAGACTAGTAATGCTGAAGGCCGTTTGAGATTTTGAGAATAAAAGGTATTGATTTTATTTAATAGAAAAGACTGAGATTATAATATTTTGATTCGTTTTAAATTTAAAAACTTGCCTCTAAACAATTTCAATATTAGTTTAAATCATTAATTAAACCTTTTGAAATATATTTAAATTTTTAAAATACATTATCTTTTCTGTTTCTTTAATTATTTAT
This sequence comes from Dalbergia oliveri, assembly GCA_030441495.1. Lineage (NCBI taxonomy): Eukaryota > Viridiplantae > Streptophyta > Magnoliopsida > Fabales > Fabaceae > Dalbergia > Dalbergia oliveri. The sequence goes on along the minus strand of JAMLFY010000013.1, from coordinate 15,996,941 downwards.
TGACACATGAAAAAATAACAATCAAAATATGTTTAAAAAATTATAAATTACCAAATATATAATACTTATATTTCATATGCCAATAAATAATTAGAGAGATACAAAAGAAATCACAATTTGAGCATCGAAAATTTTCACCCGTAAAATTAATTCCCGAGCAAGAAATTCAGCCTTCGAAACGGGCAACGAATTTATGGCATGTACGGGTCTTCTGTTCCATACATACTAGTTAACTGAACAACAAGAATCCAGTTTTGACTATTCATGGACTCTGGGTATGTGGAGGCCCAAAATCTACGCTATTATTGTTCAGCATGTAGTTTTGCTTTCCGAAACGCACGTGGAGCTTCATTGCCGTTCTGCGTCATGGATGAAATTACACACACGCACACCTTTACCCTATTTGCAGCTATAAAGTTAAAAATAGTAACAGTGCAGATGCTAACAATTATGGTAAGGAAAATATGGCGGATGAAAAGGGTTCTTGTTGAGAAAGTGGGTAGATCAAATATATAAAAGATCCTTCTCAATCTCAATCTTCTTTCAGCCCTTCTACCTTGGGCTCTCGGCCTATACCGAGGGCTGCTAATAATCTCAATCTCAATCTTCATTCCACAATACATCAACGTTCCTTATTATCACCAAATAACACAAGCCTCTATAAAGATGCATCCCCTTATAGCCACCATCATCATTTTATGCAATATTTTTCTCCTTGTGGCAATTGTCTCTTCTCAGCCACAACCATTAACGTCACCGTCTCCTCCTCAACGGCCTCGCGGCGGTGGCCACCATGTACCCAACCGAGGGCACCACCGTCAAGGTAAAGGACGGAACTTTCGAGATGGCCGTACAACACCAATAACCCGCCCAGTAACCACAACTTCAAACCAAAACCAAAACCAAAATCAAAATCAGAACCAAAACCCCACCACCCCATCATCTCAAATAAAGAGTGGTAGTGACCTTAACCAACCCCAAGAAAACAACACAAACCCTGGAAGATTATTTGGATGGGCTCCAAAGAACAAGACAACCTCGTCCGATAACAGAATTTTATTGGCAGATGAGTTTCTCCATGCTCACAATTGGGTGCGGAGCAAGTATAATCTACCACCATACACGTGGGATGAGAAGCTCGAGAGTTACGCGCGCAAGTATCTCATGGAGAGGTACGACGACTGCTTGATGGTTCACTCGAATTCGAGCTACGGAGAGAACTTGTTTTGGGGAAAGAGGTTGCACTGGACCCCTTCGGATGTTGTGTACTTTTGGTACATGGAGAAGGAGTTGTATGATTTCAAGACGCTCAAGTGTTCTCCTCCGCCACTGGAATCACCACGGGCGCACAAACGTGCGGTCACTTCACACAGATTGTGTGGAGACTCTCTGCGACTGGGTGTGCCCTGCAGCATTGCAACGACCGTGGGGCTGGCATGCTTGTTGCTTGCGAGTATGACCCTCCTGGTAACTATGTTAATGAAAACCCTTTAGAACATCATCGGTAGATTTCGATAATATTAGATGGGTAGCCCCAATTAATTGCTCCATTTATTAATCTCATCTAATAGTGATTAGGTAGATATCTAATAAGACACACACTTTTAAATATTCAAATAATATTATTTAATAGAACTTCTTGTTTTTTTTATAGTCGCCCACTCGTTTGACTCCCTTTTCGCACCATCTCCGTATCTACGTTCAGTTCCTCTTATCATAGAAGAATATATAACTAACTGACATACATATAGTCCTGTAAGTATTTGTGTGTCTTCCAACGCTTTTTTCTTTTTTTTAATATGACTTTGAATTGTTCTCTTTCCCGAAAGCAATTCATTCTTCTTCTCCTTTTCCATCGATTACATGTAGTGTATCTCCTGGTCCCTGTATTGATAAGATACCAATCACCAAATGTTTAAGTTCTTGACTGCTTGCAACGAAGTTTATAGTTTAACGTGGCTTTCTCGTTATTATAATTAGTTAATTGTTTTGGGAAAATATTAGTATGCATTGGATGGAGTGTTTCCAAAATACAATAGAATTTAAAATGTTAGAAAATTAAAATGCTTCAGTTCCCTTTAATTTTAAAATTTTTTACTTGGATAGGTGAGGTAATTACATTACATTGATTCTAACATATTTTACTTAAAAAACATAAGGTAATTTTTTAAAAAATAATATTTTTTTATTAATAATTAAAATTCAATTGATTTAAAATTAATTATAATAAATTCATATTTCATAAATTATTTTAAATTTCATTCACAAAATATTTTAAATTTAAATTATAAAATTTAATTGTTATATAAATAAAATGGAATGATACTTAAATATAACATCATTTAGTATAAACTAAATATTAAAAAATTTAAAATGCAATAAAATGAATTAAAAATAAAATTAAATGAAAATCTCATAAATATAAATAAACTATAATGAAATATAACAAAAGTGAGACTTATCAAAATGAGAAAAATTTATACTTGTGTGTGTAGGGATTTCCAAAATTTCCTCTCTATAGGTGGAAATTAAAATCCTTTATTTTAGATAAATAAAATCCCTCTTCAAAATTTATTTGATTTTATAATTTCTTCTAAGTTAATATCTAAACAAGCTATTTTATTATGATGAATTTTAAATCCTTCAAAAAATCACATTCCCCTATAATTGTTCCATACAAGGGTTTAAAATTTGTAATTTGCCATTAAAATTATGTTTTACTTCGGTTGCTGTTTTTATTTTTAATTTTTGTTATTGTGTAAATGGTTTTCTGAAATGAAAATAACTTATATAGTTTTGTAAAAATGTCCTTGAATATAAATTTGGCCCACATTATAATTTCAAAAGATATGACACATAAACACCTATATAGCATAATTTTAAAAACATGGCACACTTTTAGGGCCACATATATAATAAGGGTACTCATATCCCTCATTTTCTATGGGTACCGGAGTAACCGCTGAAAAAAAAACAGAGTACATGTTATATAATCACATGCTACAATGTTGGTAAATGTTTGTTTTTTTCTTCAAAGATCAATATCAATATATGATCACAATGGCTGGATTAAATATAGTGGTAAGACTCACCTATTTATCTAAAAACTATCAATTATGCCATGTCATTCTAGCATTTATTTTCTAGTAAAATTTATGGAGGTATGATATTTTCCTAATGTGAATATGATACCTGTGTCAATAAGAGAGATTTTACATGTTTATGCTTAAAAAAGAATGTTTCCTATAACGTTAAATTGTGATATTCAAATAATAGTCTTTCAATTTTTTTTTTAATAATGATTCATGAGTGAGATAAAATTAAAAGGTGTTTTTTAAATATCTAGTCAAGAGAGTGATTTCTGACGATGTGTGTGGAAAGAATAATCTCATGACAAGAGGTAAAACCCACATTGTGACTACCAAGCATTTTTCAGCCTTTAATTGCCAGTTGCCACTTGCAAAGCTTAAAAAACTCTATATTTAATTAATAAATTGAAGACAAAATCTCTCAAATTGATCCTTCTTAAGTCAAACAAATGGGTTTTTTAAGACAAAAAGGGGATGAATTGGTGCCTTCAGAAAAAAAAAATCCAAAGAAGCCCTGTTCAATTAAAAATATAAGGGAAAAATTCATTCCTCCATACAAGAACCAATTTAAATTTTTTCTTTATTCTTAAGGGATTAATTTTTTTTTTATATAAAGGTTAAGCGGAAAATCTAATCCCCAGACTTGGAGTTGTAAATAGTATAACCCCTAGATTACTTTTAATTTGTCCTTTTATTTCCCTAAAGCAATCAATTTATCTGTTATTTTAAATTGACAAGGATTTATTTGAGTATTTTTTTAAAGGGACTAATTTGTCGAATGCAAAATTTTAGAAGGACCAATTTTGGGATTTTGTCTAAATTTAAAATCCAATTACAATTCAAATATTGAAGGAATTTAGCAAGGAAAATGAACTCTTGGCAATATATTCCACGAGAAAAAATGTGCACCTCTAGGTTCCTTAACAAATGCTTTTAGGTAACTGGTTAGTAAAAGCCTAAAAGAAATTATATTTTGATAATAAGATTAAGGTGGTATTTGGATGAAATTTTTTGGGTGAAACTCAATGTTTTTCACTTCAAAAAAATCGTTTTTTGTATATTTGAATTTTTTAGAAAATTTGAATATAAAAAAATTAATTTTCAATTTTTTTAGAAGTTGAAAAATGTAGCTTTTGAAAAATAAAAATCAATTTTTAACTTTTTTTATTATATAAAATTTAAGTTTCATAGTTGTTTACGAAGTTATGGTTGTCAACAAGACTTTTTATGTTATTAGATGAAAATCGATGAAGAATGGCGCATAAAATAACTTAAAATAGACTAGGAAGGGAGCAAATCTAAATACTGAGAAGAAAAAAATCTTCCTCCAAGAGATGGAACAATATGATGAGTTTTCATATGAAGCTCTAGAAAAGGCTTCATAAATGAAGCTTTTATATGTCTCAACTCATTGAGACATGTGTACTTAAATTGGTCCACCAACTTATATTTATTAATTTTTGTAATAACATTTTATTTTCATAAATTTCTTACCAGAGTATTACTCCTTCATTTCATAATAATTATTAATTTTTAACTTTTTTATATTTTAAAATATTTATCCATTTATAATATTTAAGTAGTATTAATTTTTTTCTTTTTATTTATATTCTTAATGTAAATGTATTAATTAGATATGTTATTGTATTTACCAATATGATAATAATGGCTATAAAATAATAGTTTTTCCAATTCATAATTTTTTTTACATATACCTTGATGTTTTTTAGTTTTCCTTAAAATGTATATTGTTTGGTTTTTAATAATTATTGTGAAACGAGAAAATATTTACTTAACAGGATTAATTTAAATCCATAATAAAATCCCTAATCATGTGCTTCCGTTTCTTTCTTTCACCGTCGTCTTCCCCCTTCCTCCCATTGATGGGAATGACGCGAAGGTTGGTGTCCTCGAAGAGTCCAATAAGGTAAGCCTCGGTAGCTTTTTGCGGTGCGGGAGAAATGGAGGTTAGTCTTGAAGTCTTGTGAGATCTCCCTCAACAGCTTCGGCTGCGACCGCCACCTGATCTTCCCCAACCACCACAAACCACCATATTCAACTGCCTCTGAACCTTGCCACTAGCGGCTCCAGGAACTCATCCACGTCACGTGCTTCAGCACATAGAATTCTACTGCCTCATTGTCGGTCACTGGCAATACAATGAAATCGAGCTGCACGGGACGGCATCGCCGCCTTTGAGTGCCTAGTGTCTCATAAAGGTCCAAGAACATCGTCCTCTTCCTCCCGTCGTTAGACGGCGACGGGAGGCAATGTTTCTTGTTATCATGTTCATCGAAGAAGAGAGTTTTGCAGACAGAGAAGAAGGAATCGTCATAATCATTGAAATCGAAATGCCATGGTGTCACTATTGGTGATGTTTTTGTAGTTTTCTTGAGGACCTTCTAGGGGATATGGTGGTGATGGTTGTTTTTGCAGTGGTTGATTGGGCTGAGTTTGGATATGTAGTGGTGGATTGATGAAGGCGAGGAGGGCGGAGGACTTTGAAGAGAGCATGTATGTTAATTATTTTCGTTGGACATGAAACCTGAAAAAAGAAAAAGAAAAATTAATTTGGTCATTAACTTTAAAATAAAATACTAAAATTGAGTCATTAACCTTACGTTTAGAATTGAGTCTTCCAAAAAAGACCTCCACATGTCATTAATTCACAAGGGAGCTCTTTGGTGATGTTGTTAGTCAATGAAGTTGGTGATGTTGTCAAAGTGTCCAATGGGTAAATGACAATTGGATAAGTAGGGCCCATTGCAATTGGGAGATGACGTTCACATGAGGAGGTAAATGGAATAGTTAACATGTTTAATGAAAGTGTTTAGTAAGTGTAATATTTTATGGAAAATTAAAAAAAATAAATGAGCTACGCACTCTTTTATTTTTAATTTTATATTTCGAAAAAGAAAAATAAAATAAAAATTGAAATTCTAATTAGAGGTGAATGAGCGGCTGAACCCTAGATGGACTCATCCCCAACAAAGATGACAAAGCAGATCATATTCTTTACGCTTGAAAAGGGAGAAGATCTGAAAAGAGGATGGTATTGGCATTGGCGAGTTGAAGGTGTTGATGTTGAAGATGATGATGTTAGTGGAGGTCGTAAGGCAATCTACATCGGTCGTTTAGAGTTGGGGAGTGGAAGTCATCTGCCAACGGATGTCCATGGATCGTAAACGTTGACGGAGAAGGTATGTATTTGGTAAATTTGTTGATTCCATTAAACCCCCAAATTGATACATATGAACCTGTGTTGATTTGAGACAAGTTTGTGTAGGCGAAGAAGGCATGGATCAAGGCGACTACTGTGGTGGAGGAATTTGCCTTTGAAGAAGGCACTTTTGCATTACATCACGGCCTTCCTCAAGGTTTGCTGTGGGTGAAGTTTTGATTTTTCCAATGAATAATGTGATGTGTGATTTGTGAATGTGTAGGTAGTGTTGGCTGGTGAGTTGGTTGAAGCCAGAATGCTTGTGTGTTGGTTGGGTTTTCATAAAGTATCCATTTTTGCCATGGAATTGGATATAGCTGTTGAAAAGTTTTGTTGAAGTTCTGCAGATTTGGGTCTTTAGTTGGTTGTTCAATAATGGAAGTAGTTCTAATTTGCTTTACTTTTCTTTTATTTTTTTCAAGTTAATGTTCGGAATTTAAGTTTTTTAAAAGGGTTATTTATCAATTTATAAAATATAAAAAATGGAAATAATTACTCTACTTATCATTAATAGGTTGGGTTAGTGCCTTCTGTGTGAATAAAGTAGCCAACACGTGTCATGAGCGGGTGAATCCATATGGGCAACATCACCAAAGGGATTGGCCTTCAACATTGCCAAAGTATTCACCTAATTCATGCAAACACATAAGGGCTTCCTTCATGAAGCTTTTTTGGAATCTTCATCAAAGTATGCACTGAAGAATATAACTCCTATGCGAGGGGAAGGATTATGATGCTAGGGTTTCCTTGCTAGGCCACCCTTAGATTTATACCATGATCTCGCTTTCTTTCTCCCCTCCTAAAAGCTTCTTTCATTATTCCATTGATGTTGTTTTCTATTTTGATTCATCCATTATGTCTTTTGTTCCTATCTATTCAACTCTTGGCTTCTTTCTAGAGCATGTTTTGCAGCTTAATGTGGCTTTTGTGATGCTAGAGCATATGAGATAGATAGCCTTTCGTAATGAGAACTTTTCTTGGTTTACATTGGTAATCATCATGCCCAGTGCTCCAAGCATTGGGTTCTCAAGCAGTTTTGGAGTTGTGGAAAGGTGGTGAAGGTGTACCCTCCAAGAAACTGAAACACTTAGGGGCTGTTTGTTTTGTCAGTTCAGTTTTCCAAATTTATGAAGAAAATTGAAAACTAAAAACTGAAACTGACAAATAAAAGGTCCTTAGATGCTCCTCCCTTTGCATGTGTTCATTTTTCTCGCTTGGATGAGGCCAGTGCAGCAATGAATGCCTTTAACGGTTTGGAGATGGACCGTCATTTTCTATATGTAGCAATGGCTTCAAGCAAAAGTAGCCATTGTAATGATGTTGCCCACTCTCTTCATGTTGTGGGTTCTTGGGATGTAGACAGGGCTTTGAGAAGGTTGGTGGCCGGTATGTTCCAGTGATGAAGTTATTCCCTTGGTGTATTATAGTGGCTCTCCTTAGGCCCATTGAGTGTGTTTCTTTCTTGGAAAAAGTTTACGGTTTCTTGGGATGGAGGAGGTGCTGGAACTTGGTCCATCCATGGTGGCTATCATTTTTTGTTCTAGAAAGGATATGATGTGTGCTCTAGGTCATGATTTGGTGGGGGCATCGGAGGTTTTTGTTCGAATCCTTGACTGTGGTCTCTTAAGTAGGATACTTGTAATGATTTGACTAAACCGTTACTAGTGCATAAGGGGTATTGTTCCTTGTGGGAACATACTAATGCGTTCGTACTAATGTGACATGCAAAAATACCACTTTCATGAAATAATTAGTTTTCAAAATAAATAATTTCATTAACTAACTGGAATACTTAGTTCATAAATAAGCTGAATTGTATTTGTAAACTAAAATCAGTTGAAATTAATAAATCCATGACTTGAGAAAAACAAAATAATAAATACATGATTAAAATATTTTATAAGTGGTCTAAACTAGTCCAATATACCCTATCTGTATTTTATTGGAGCACTCAAGGTAGCTGGAAATAAAACTAATAACTAACTCACTTTACTACAAAGTGAAGCTCACCATTAAAGAAGCTGAAATGACCATTTTGGAGAGAGGTAGTGTCTACGATAACTACCTGATTTGAAAGGGAAGAAGAGAGAAGCTAGTCATCCATGAACAAATAATCGCCCAAAACCCACGTTAGACAACAAGGAAGGTACAGACACATAGTAGATGCAACATACACATGCAAATTGTTTACATAAGGATGATAATATACATGCATCTCTAAACTTACAATATCAAATTAAAACATACTCTAAGAAAATTAGTTCGGAATAGAGTTCATGTTCATTTTTAAAAGAATTTTACTTTTTCTTAAAAGATCTTATTTAAAAAGATTAATTAAAAATAGTTTTTTTTTAAACAAATAATCTAAACCAACTTGAAAACCAAAATTCAGCACCTATTATTCCCATTAACCTATCGTACCTCATCAGTTAGTTTCAAAATTAAAATCAAAACTTAAACATACGAAAAAAGTTGAAAACAATTTAAACAAATAAAACATGGAAGAGACATATCAAATCCTCTTATTTAACATATTTAATAATATTTTTTAATTTAAAAATATCATTCAAATATATTAATTAGTCTGTATTTATTATACAAATTATAATTAGAGTTTAGTTTTGTTATCTTAAGAGTACCACTTATATGTTCATATTTATAAGACTTTTTAATTAGCAAGTGTTGAATCATATATTTTTACAGTATATTCAAATTAAAATCTTATAAACCAATTTTTGAATTTAAAAGTTTTAAATGAATTATTTGGAGTATATATTAACACCCATTGACTAGCTGCTGACAAAAAAGCCCAAAAAGTCAAGTTTGCATTGTTACAAAAAAGTTTGCACCAAGTTTGCGCCGCACCCAGCAGACCAGCCCCTTCGCCCTCTTGCTCTCTTCTCCCTCACATTCTCACAGCCCCTTCTGTCCTGAGTCCCGACCTTTGACCAACTACGCCTTTCCCATAATTTTCTACGCCATATTCTTTTTATATTTTATTTATTTATATATTAAACCTTTTCCTCCCCTTGAACCTGTCCTTTGCTCACCTTACTTAAACCCTTCCTTTTCGTTGCCGCCAGAGTCTCCGAGAAGCATAGCTATGACAGAGAGGAGCAAAGAGCTTCTTCACTGGGAGCACAATGGCACGCCCCTCTCTTCCTTAGGTTTATATTTCAACTTTGTGCCTATTTTTTTTTTTTCCATTTCCTGTTTTTAATTTCTATGCACCGTTACGGAAGCAAAATTGATTTTCTTACGTCCATTATTTGAAAAGTGATGCGAATGAGGTGATTTGATTGAATAATGGTTGAAAAGGTATTAACCTGCATAGGAATTAAAGCCAAATTGAACTTTCTGTATTTTTTTTTTTGGGTACCTAATGTTGAAGTTGTTCTGTCTCTCACTCTCTGTGTGTGCAGAATCCGCTGTTCTTGTTTGTAATGGCAAAAGAGAGTCAAGCAAGGGAACTAAGACACCACCCCCTCGTGGCACTCCCCTCACTGCCCCTGTTCCCCCAAGCCAACGTACTTTCAAATCCATCCCAAGTTCTTATCTTTTACTGTTTTTGTTTAAGTTTTTTTATCCCCTCTACCTATTCTGGTATTTTTCGTAGGACACGTGCTTAACAAATAACAATCAACTTTATTTTTGTTTAACAAGCCGTTGCTGTTATTCTAGAGTAAAAATTTATTTTGGTTGTTTCACTTTAATAACTAAAATTTATCAATTTAGTCTTTGAAATTGCAAAAAATGATTTGAGTTAGTCCTTATGGTAACATTAACCTGAATCATCAAAAGGATTAATTGGAATCACTTTTTGCAATTCCAGGGGATTAAATTGATTGGTTCTTAATTTCATGGATTAAACTGAAGCATGCTCATACAATTTCAAAATCCAAAATGAAACTTTATTTTGTTATTGTAGGAATGTTATATTTACATAGAAAAGTAGATATAACATGGACATAGTAAATATACAAAGGGGTGTTAAAAGGAAGGGTGGTGGAGCTACCACATTTGTATCTTTCTTTTCCTTCACATGCTACACTATGTCTATTTTTATGTGCAAATAACATTTTTTTTTAGCTGTTATTATTGTTGTTGTGTACTTGTGTTTATTATTTATTGATGTCGAAGTCTGAACTTTGAATCTGATGTTTCACAAGTTATACTTTTTAAGTGGGGTGTTGTTGTTTGTTTGTCTTTTTTTTTTTTTGGGGGGGGGGGGGGTTGGTGGTGGTGGTGGTGTCTAGTATTGATGTTGGCACTGATTCCGTAGGTTACAATAGCAAAACATTTTGACCTGTAATGTACTAGGGAATTAAGTGATGTTGCCAAAACATTTTATGATGCTCTTCTGCATGATGACCACTCTAGTTTGCTTCTTAATTGATGTCTTCCTTTATGATTCAAATATCTTTTAGTGGGCTGGATAGTGATAGGATGTGCTTTTTTACAAGTGTTCATGATGAAGCTTAGGGTATGCACGTTCCCCATTTATGCCCCCTGCCTCTGAGATGGACCATAATACTTTATTATTATTAATAAGTTAATCACCACTTGAATTTGAATCTCATTTTGAAGCAGCTCTCCTCTGCCACTGGAGTCCATACAATGTGTATCTGACTCTGATGTGGTCTATTTTTGGTTTGATTCGCATGACACCTTGGTGCTTTCCTGCACCCCATCTTGCATGCCAAACAGATTAGCTATATCTTAGAGGCTATTTGTAGAAGTGAAATAGTTTAGGCCGGGAAATCAAAGTTCAAGATCTTAGATTATAGTGCCGACACAATAAAATTTGAATCCTTGGCTGCACAAATCCTGTTCTATCGGTCCATGCATGATGATCCTGGTTGGGCTTTCTCTTCCTGTTCACAAGAATTTCTGTTGTTTCACGACTGCAGTTTGTGGTTTGCCCCTTTAGATTCTGAATTTAGTAATTGATGAAGTTATGAGTTGAAGAAAAATTAAACACTATTGTTGAAAGAAATGAGATTTATTCCCTGTTTTTACTGAGATTTCACTGCTAAATTTGGTGTTAATTACACTACCAAGTTAATAGTTTGGTAAGCATTGAACTAGTTGTTGTTTGAATAGAGCAGATGAAATTATACTAATGAGGTGCAACCTTTTGGCCTGAGATAAATTTTTGTTCATTGATGCAGTCTTAGGGAAGGTTAAAGATTTCCTGGGAGTAATGTCAGAAGCAAATAAGCAGCTGGAACTTGATGCGAAGGTTAAAACTTGAGTTCTGATTGAAGCCATAATTTTTGCTCCTTTGCAACCATTTTCTCCCTTTATCTCTTATCTTTTTTCTTATAGCTTTGACTAAAAATAATTTTAGGATCATCCCAAGAATTATGACATTGAAGAGCTAACTGGAAATGAATCCAAAGTTATTGAAATGGTAATTCATTGTTCTATCTCTCTCCATATATTTATATCTACTGCTCTGCTTGGCTTTCTTTCTTCATACTACTGACTTGCAAATAGTGGATTATGTCATGGATTTTTTGGTTGATTCTTTCTTGTTTTTCTTTTATTTTCGAAGGATTTGATGCTTGGTGTTGCTGATCTTCGTACTCCTGAGGCTGTGGCTGCTGCTGAATCTGCAATTTCAGGTTGTCAGCCCGTGATTCCATTGGCTGCTGACAGTAGTGAAACTGAATCAGATTCTGGTGAAAGTAGTGCTGAAGATGACGATGGGGATGATGGAATTGAAAGCAGTGATGATGGAATTGACGGTAAAAAGCCTTCACCTTCGTCTCATGTTAATGAAAGACAAAAGGGGAATCATAGTTCCAAAAAACGTCCAAGGATAGTTGAGCTCTCATGAGCTTAATGGTGTATCAGAATTAGATGCATGAGTTGTATTAAATTGACATACCAACTTAGTAAGATGTTTGCAATGAGAATCAAAATGCATATTTTATATCTGGGTAGGAATTTATTGTTTAATTTGTCCTAGACTGCAACATGTTTGGTTCTCAACAAGGCTTTTGAACCTTCTAAACACATTTGGCTTTTGCGTCAAAATAGACTTAACACATCTATCTAAATTCATCTATAAATAAAATGAAGTATTTGCTTCCATTTAGTGATGGTGTTCTCATAGGTTCACACACATCAATTTGAATTAATTGCAGCATCTCGAAAGCTCTCCAAGCATCGTTTTCAGGATACCACGTCCTTGCGTAGCTCTCCAAGTGAACATAACTCAAACAGATCGACATGCATAAATAACTGGCAAATTTTTGGCTAAGCCTTTGCAAGACATATGCCTTAAAGAAAAATAGTTAAAATGGCCAAATATGTGATAATGAGGATTAATCTACTGACCTAATGAAAGCTTGTATCTCAGTTAGCTTCCAATTAATTTTATTTTTTATTTTGGTCAAAGCTTCCAATTAATTGGAAAGCTTCTATCAATCATGTTAGCTGTATGAATATTAGCTCGAGTAGGATCAAGCACATTGCATGAGTACATCTCAAAACGTATTGCATAATTTTTCTCAAGTAGTTGACCAACAATAGGCAAGCTTTGACTTATCTTAGGCACAAAAAATACATTGGAAATAAATGTTGCGTCTAAAGTGGTCCTTATTGCAATGACACCTTTGCCTTTGACTTGTCCAGGCCTTCCAGGTTCGACGGAGCTGTCGGACAGTGTAATTTTGGTGACCAAAATGGTCACTGATAATGTTATAATGAAAAATAATAATAATATAATTACTTTTTTTGTCCTAATTTCTTCCATTTCTCTCTTTTCCCTCCTTCCGTCTTTACCTTTCATCCTTTGACCATGGATATACCTGAAAAGCTTTTGCAGATACCGAATTTTACTCTAATTTTCTTTCTTGTTAGTCTTGCCTCACTGATTTTGATCATTTTGGCCTTTACTTCCTTCTTCCATTGTTTCTACCTTGTCACCCGAAACTCAAAGTGAAAAGCCTAGAAAAAGTGCACTTGGAATATGTAGCAAAACATGCTGAGGAAGTGCATGTACGGAAGGATCGAGAAAGAGGTGTTTGCTTTGTTTTGTTGAACTGCAACTGTCTCTCCACAATTAAAATAGGGGCAATGGGGGCAAGGATGGTGGTGGTGGTTTGCAAGTTTCTCATAACATCAAGATTGGGGGATTTCTCATGACAAACAGGGAGGGAGGAAGAGGAAGTGACCCATGGGAATGCGTGTAGAATAGTGGCGGGTGGAAAGGCAGGGTGCAGTGGGGAAGGGCCGTGGCGATGGTGGCACACGGGCAGTGGTGTCGGCAGGGTGGTTGCACAAGCTGGGTGGAAGGAGGAGGCAATGATGGTTTGTGAGGAAGAGAAAAGGAGGATAAAATTGGTAACTTAATGTTAAACAAATATTAAAATACAAATATAAATTTTCATTGTTAAATAATTAATTTTTATAGTAAAAGTTTTTAATCTGGCGATTAGATGAAATTTCAATGCTAACATTCAGTGGTAACTAACTGAAAAAATTTTCATTTGTTTCTGTTGCGTCTTATTTACTGATATAGTGTTGAATAATGGAACATTATAAGAAAATTCATATAAGGGCAAAAAATCATAAGTAAAAACATAAAAATCGTGCGTATAGGCCTCGAAAACCTATACCACGGACGTCCAATTCCGTCATTTTTAATATGCCTTTATCCATGGTTTTTTTACCATCGGTATAACATATAGTGATGGAATCCAATTCCTAGAAAAAATGTCTTGACTTATGCCTACGGATTTCATTGTGTCACTATAGGTTTTAGTGATAGAACTAAAAACCATCACAAATAATCGCCTGGTAATTTATCCACAGAAACAATTCTGTCACTATATACTTTAGAGCAAAGGTCTTTTTCCGTACGTATAGCTTATAGCCACACTTTTATTGGTTTTTAATTTCTGTGGGTATAATTATAGCCACACTTTTGTTGAATTTAACTTTTCCGTAGGTAACTTTTATTGATTTTATATTTTCTGTGGGTATAGCTTATAATGATTTTTTTTTTGTGGGTACAAAAAATTAAAATTTGGAATTCAATTTATGTATTTAATTAAATTTATATACATAAGAATAACAATCATATAAAAAAAACTCCACTTATATTAAAAGTAAAATAAGTCTTAAAACAATAGGTATCAATATTACAAAGAAATTGAATCATATCAATGTAAAGAAGTACAAATATTATGCTTCCATAAATAAATATGGTGAATACAAAATACAATTCCAAAATATAATAGGCATGAATCATCAATAATATTAGCAAAGATGAGCACCTTCGCTTCTAGTTATCACCTGTGAATTACAATGAAGCATTAATATTAGTATATGTATTTAACAAAACTAATATCAAACTAAATGAAAATTTTAGGACATGTTGGGTTTTGTTACTAGATTAATTTGTTCTTGTGCATGTGTGTGTGTGTTTTAATGTTTAGAATAAGGTATTAGAAAAACCATATTGCATAGTTCATGAACAAAAACAGATGATCATATCAATAACTAAGTAACTCTTGGACAACAAAAGAAAATAAAGGAATAGCAACCAACGGTTGACATATATATTAATCAAATTATGAAGGAAGCAACATAATTCTTCAGTCAGGAAAAACAAGCCAGCTACATCAAGGTTGAGTACTCCTGAGACATCCTCATGGATTTGAGTTGCTTTTATATCATTTAGCTATTTCCTATTGCTCTTTAATTATTTTGGAAGGAGAGAATCAAAGGTGTGAAAAGTTTAATTCTCAAAAAAGTTTAATGAACGAAATACGCAAATATCACAAAGCCTAAATATATATACATAATCACAACCTCTTTGAGGACTAACAACTCTTAAGTATGATGTCTTAATTTCTCAAATCACAATTGAACAAAGAGATTGGAATGATACTCGCTTTTTCTTTTCATATAGGCCCTCATCACATTCTCAAAATAAACTTCTCTATCTCTACTTGCAAGTATTAACATACATATGCTTCACAAATCTAAAAAGACAGGTGCATATATACACATATGCATCACAGCCCAAAAATAAAAATAAAAACCATCAACGGAAAGCAATGTGGTCATGTCCTGCCAAAAATATTGGTTTAGCATATTTATATTAAAGTAATTTAGATTCAATACTAGTACGATTCTAAGTTGCTAACCATTATAACATGATAACATCAATCTCTTATACACACACACACATACATAAATATATGAATGAAAAGGCATGATCATTATCAATTGACCCTTACATATTTTTTTATCAAATAAATCAAATTATACTAGCTATTGGTTCATCTCTATGATTCCTACCCTACATAGCACTCCACTTTCAAACTCAACCCTTGAAAGAATAAAAAATGTTAGCACCAACACACTACACAACCACAAAAAAAGGCTCTTCCTTTAAGCACAAAAAACATAAAGGCTCTTCCTTTATTCATAAGTATCCACCAAGACTACAACAAACAACACACAAAGGGCTTGCATAATTGAACAAATCTACCAAAAGACAAAACAAGACTTTAGAATGGTTTCAAACTTCACTAGGTTTGCACAATCCAACACTAACCACATACAAATAAACAGACCCATCATTCAAAAAACCCCTTAGCTTTTGTCAAAAAAACTAAGTTCCTAGTACATTTTAAACACAAATCACACTTAGACATGCTTCAAAATTCATATAGGGGCTAGAAAAGTATGAGATAAACACTTAGACATGAATTTCTTATTTTCCTTTTTAATGGTTTGTTACTCATGCCATTCATATGTGTATGTACAACTTAATTAGCATAAAGGACAATTATTTTACTTGGATACACAGCGTAGAACAAATGTCCTATATATGTGAATGGTAGGATTGTATATGCAAGTGCTCTTGAGAACACACAACAGCATCTATCAGGCAACCATCAATTTGGGATTGCAGCTAGTATACTCAAACAATTCATCTCATCCACTAACCTTGTGAATGTGAGCAACTTCAGCCTTGGTTTTGACCTTGCAATGGAGACAGCACCTTTATCTGAATTGAACATGGAAGAACCTGGAACAAAAATGAACATGATAATTGAACAATTGAACAAGCCAACAAAACTGAATGTATCTGAATTTTACATTGAGGTATATGATATCGCAGAACTAGCTTTTTTTTTTTTGTTATCCTCCTAAAATGAACCCTAAATCACACTAAAAGAATCTTAGAATCAAAAAGAAAAAAATCTTACAAATATAGAAGAATCTTACCTTGGGCTATAGAAAAATGGATTCAATAATGAACTTGACAATTGAACAAAATTGAAACATGAACAAAATTGTAAGATATTTTGCTTCTTTAACATTTTATTCATCTTATCTTCAAACCTTGGTATTCTCTACTTGAAGCAACTACCAAAAGTTGCATGGAGACAAAGTTCAAGTTCCTCCAGAACTAACGTCTACAAGCCTTGTGTTCTAATTTTAAGGCTGATGCATAATAACTAAAATATCTGATTAAATAGAAAGAAAATGATGATAAGAAAATTTGGATACACAAACTCTCAAAAAGACCAAATAGAGTCAAACACAAACTGCCAATCATTTCCACTCCCATTTCAAATTTCCATAATACATTATATTAATTAAACCAAATCAAATAAAAAGAGGCAAAGCAACAACGCAAGATTAGAGATCACAAATACACAATGCAAGTAAAAAAAAAAGAAAAAAGAGAGAACCAATTTCTCAAAACAAATTTGCTGAATACTTAGCTCAACAAAGTTCCTGAAATTGAGAAAAAAAAAAGAGCGAAATCAAACTCAGGAACTAAATGCAACTTCAGACTTGCATTAACAAATTGTTTAACACATTAACAGTGTATAAGGAGGTGATTTTCTTCCTTGGCCGAAGAAAGAATGGAGGAAATAGAAGAACATAGTAGCAAATACAAAGCAGAGGCTGGAAGGGGTTGGTTCGTCACGGCGAAGCAGAGGCTAGAAAGGGTTCATGGTGGTGGCAAAGCGGAGGCTTGGATGATTCTTCTTCTTCTTCGGTCCTGCGGCGGCGGAGGCTCGGATGGGTTACGTGCGCGACGGCAAACCTGGAGGACTCCACGGCGATGGGGTTGGGTGTGACGGGCTCTAGTTGGGGCTGCGATGGTGATGCGACGGACGAGGCTGTCGCTAGGGTGCTCTCGGTGCTACGTGGAGGGCCGGCGACGCGGAAGGGCTATGATGCAATAGCTTCTGTTCCCATAGGAGTTAGGAAATTCTTTTAGTGGTGATGTTGAAGGAGTCGGAAGGGGAAAATGCGGGGAAATAAAACTCAAGAGGGATTGATCTTCACTTTCAGTAGGCGCCAATATTGTAACCAAAAAAAAAAGAAAAAAGAAAAAAGATAAGCACCAATACTAGTAAAAAAACTACAGTGACAATAAGTGTGGATCTATACCCAAGGTAAAAAAATTTTATAGTGACACCAAACTATGAGTAAGGTATATATTCTCTATACCCATGGTAAAAAAAAAATTATAGTGGCGGCAAATTATAAGTGTAGGTATATGCTACTTATACCTATAGTAAAAAAATTTATAGTGATAGCAAAATATAAGTGTAGGTATAGATGTTCAATACCCATAGTATTAATATCTGTCCTAAAATATATAGTGATGGTACTATATATTTGTGGCTATATGCTATCTATACCTACAATTTCTATGTGTAGCTAAAGACTATCGTGGGTATATGGCAATTTTCTTGTAGTGACAGTAACAATATGTAACGAGGTATCATCTTGCTTTAACATCTTCACTTGAATGAGCACCTTCATGAATAATTAAAAGTGTACTCCAGCTCAAGATGCAAGTAATTAAGGGAAATTAAGTGGTACTCCAGCTTGAAGACCATTACACATGCAACTTGGATTTCGACAATGGGCCAGTGCCTGTTGCATGCTTGAAATATATAATTTTAACAAACTTTACATAGCTCCCAACACATTATAATCAATGACCGAGCATGAGTTTCCAATGATATTTTAATTACCTTTTGTGACCTCACCTTATTTTGCTTCAACACAAATAAAACGGCCATATTCGAAATCTTAGTGAGACATCCTTTTACAAGCCAAAATGGAATGTAGAATTCAGGCTTGCATTTTGCTACCTATCAAAGTGAGACAAAGTATAATGTTCATTTACTTCACAACTAAAAGGAGGGCTCTTATATGTTATTTAAACCTTAGTAATGAATAAGTTGGAACCAAATTCATATTTAATCCTTAATAAGTGTCAACTACTTGTAGAAGAAGGAACCAACATGTATATAATTAATAAGCTACATACACTTTTGGTGTTGGACCTTATCTTCTATTGGTCCATGCATGAAACATGAATATTTGTTATTTTTTAAACATAAAGGAGGTTCTTATTTTAAACTCAAAGTGTATAATCAAAATGATTTAAAAATAGATTATTCAAGATGTAATGAAGACACTACCAAAAATTGTGAAGTTGACAATAATGACATGAAAGGCCTACAATACCTAGAATCATGTACATTTCTTTAGGGTGCTTATGCAAAGGAACTTTCAAGAAGAGCTGGTAAGTATATACTTTTTATTCTCTCTACATAGTACTAATTGCATACACATCATTGCCAGCTCAAATTAGTACTATGTCTTTGGCAGAATATATCTTCATTAATCTAATAATAAATTTTCATTAATTTGACTAGCCCATTTTGTTATTGGTTGAAGCCTAACCCATTTTAGACCAAAGAGATACAAAGACTACCTATTCATGACTCATCCCAAGGCCTAATTCCAATTCTGAATCAAATTTCCCCAACATGTTTCCTATTTTCTCTTCGTGCTTTGTGGCTCGCATTAGCCCTCCACCGTCCGCCAATTCAATGCGTTGAAGGTTTGTTTTTCATAACTTTATCACGAGTCTTGTTGAAGTCTTGGTTTAACTTGCCTTATGAGGTTTACATGTCTTATGGATGTTGAAGCAAGTGTACAATTGTTATTTCCAGGTTTGTGGAGATGACATTAAGACTTCAAGGACAGCTTCTATGACGACCTAAATTTGGAAGTTCAACCTACTACGGACAAAATGGCGGATAAGGTGAGTGTGGATATTTTTTATACCTACATTGAACATGAGAATGGTGAGCTTTGGGAGTGTAAGACCTGCGATTAATAAGACTGATAACTCGTGATTGTTTAACATTGAATTGGTCCGATTAGAGGATCATACTCTTTGAATTTGAGAGACTTCATTCTAAGGCATACTTGTTTCTTTGATCCACATTCTGGCATGTCGTATTTTTGCTATGACTAATATCGCCATAATCTCCAGAGTTTTAAGGAGTCTGGATGCAATGCTGCTCAACTAAACTAGTGATTAGGGATTTTGTTAAGATACTAATTGGGATACATGAAAGTCACACTGGCCATAAAGTATTTCAACTTAGTGATCTGTGACGGAAGGGGCTCTTGGCCAGAGGGTTTGACCTAGAATATCTTAGTATTCCGTGACCAAGAAGGATCATGAGGAGATATACATAGTAGACCCACATGAATACAATGTTGTGTCATCGCCCAAGCAATTGAAGAATGCTTTCCAAAGGCCACTTGTGATCTAGAGCTTAACGCATTAGTTGAGGTCCTCAAATACCACAAATTAATGCAAATATTCTATTCTGTTTATTCTTTTTCTTCTTTTAAGTATCTTCATTTGTTAATGTTTTAGTGGATAGATGAGAATAAAATAACAAAAATAGGAATGGCGAAGAGGAGGCTAAGGTATGAGGAGGGAAATAGGGGATGGGGAACAAGTTATATTTTCAGTGATCTATGGTTACAAGGTGGTAGATTACAAGAGGTTTTTCCAAAACTGTTATTCTAAAATAGTGTTTAATTATTGAGTGAAGTTTTGGATGGCATGGAGTGTATTCTGAACTTCTGTGGTTGAGAGAGATGTTTGATTAGGAATTAGAATTGTTAAATGGATTGCATAATCAGCTTGCATTAACTTAAATTGATTCTCAAGAGATAGATTGGTGTGGAAATTTGATAGTAAAGGAACTTTTTCAGTCAAGTGTATTTTCTAAAGATGTATGGAAATGATTGGTGCCTCCAAGGGTTGAGATTTTTGCTTGGTTTGTGATTTTGGGCAGAATAAACACATAGGATAGATTTTATCCAAAAAAAAAAATACACACAAATGATAGGTTGTTCAAATTTGGTATAGTACAACGTAGATGAACAATTGGCTTGCCGTCTTTGGAAAAAGTGGAAGAATGTGTAGCTCATCTATTCTTCATATGTGCTTATGCATGGTTTGTGTAGACTTCCTGGCTAAAGAAATGGGATGTGTCATGCACTAACTACGTAGTACTATTTGACGATGTCACCAATGACACAGACGATAAGGAGTTTAGCTAGTCTTTATCTAGCTTTGTTTTATTTCATTTTGGATATTTTTTATGTTTGTCACACTTTGTATTTATTTTATTCTGATACTTTGTTTATTTATTTCATTAGTTTGTTTATTTTATTATTATTTCATTAGTTTCTTACTTAATATCACTTTAATTGATAATTAAATTATTATATAAATAAAAAATAAATAAGCACCAAACAATCCATAGTTTATAAAAAATTGTTAAAATATTACCGATGGGTTAACCCATTTGAAACAAATTGTATTTCAAATTAAATATTTTTTAAAAAATATTAATTGGCAAACTCATTGGTAAAAATAACATATCCATCGGTAATATTGTTTATTTAATGACCTAGTGACATCTTAATACAATTGTCCTACTGGTCTTCATTTTTTTTCATGGATACACCCATTGCAAATTATCGACTTGTGCGTATCTTGTAGTGAATGCATGTGAACAAGAGCAAAGGAAAAAGTAGAGCTGGGGAATATGGAATGCTTTGGGAAAGGCCAGCGATGCTAGTTCTATCTACCTTACAAACTTGTTTGTGAAGAAAAAATTTGGATGAACAACTTAGACACATACTAATATCATGACTATTCTACTCCAAATTGTATGTGTGTTCATCTTAAAGCTGGAGTACACCCTTAATTACATTTGGTTTTTGCATCTTATACTTGTAACTAAACACTTACTGCTACTACTATTTCATTGCTTAATACTATATCAATATATTTGCTTTTTCTATTAGAACTCCCTAATCTATAACTAATTTCGTTCTTATAAAAGTTATTGTCAAAATAATATCATTTTTGAAATGTACTAATGTACGATATAGTATAGTTTATATAAGGTCAAAATTCATCACAAGAGATTTCCACCAATCTAGTCTAAGACTAATCAACTCAATAGTCCTTTATCATCCAGACATTGTATCAAATAACTTTATGGTCAAAACAAACAGAGGCAAATCCTCAAAACTAACAAGTCAGGTCCAAGAGGGTGTTGCCACCAATATTAAGTAGAGACACTCTGTGATAAGTCTCATCTACTCAATCAAATGAAAGAATCACCAACATTTAGTAGTGTCACTCACAAATTTACTTATCGGATCACATGGAGTGAGTAGGTGTGATACCTGGTGTACACGTGTCAGTATTCAAGTTCGGTATGACCTAGACTTGGTGCAAGAGACTCTAGAGAAGGTCTAACTCATTAGAGAACGGTTGTTGAGCTTAGTCTAGGCAGAAATCCTATGACAAACGCGAGACTGGAGTTTGCGGTCGGAGACCACGTGTTTATGCGGGTATCACCCATGAAAGGGGTGGTGAGGTTCGGTAGCGGGGAAAGGTAAGTCCTCGTATATGGGACCATTTGAGATTAGAGAGAGTTAGAGCGGTGGCCTACAGATTGGCACTGCCTCCCAGCTATCAGCTATCCATCCACTCTTTCATGTTAGTATGTTCAAGAAGTACATGCCAAATCAATCTCACGTACTCACACCGCAAATGGTCCAAGTTGATGGGAGCTTAGCTTATGAGGAAGAACGGTAGCTATTGTGGATAGGCAGATCAAGAAGCTTCGTTCAAAGGAAGTGGCCTCAGTGAAAGTCATTCTGAGGAACCACTCTAGCGAGGAAGCCACTTGGGAAGCCAAAGAAGCCATGAGAACCTTATATCAACATCTTTTCCTCCTCGAGGTATGTTTTAGATTTGGGGACCAAATCTCTTTTAAGGGGGTAGTATGTAATACCTGAAATATGTTCAAAAATTATGTAAACCAATTTTTGACTATTTAGATATATATAATTCACATTCACATAGTATATACTTGCTTATTTTTCAAAAGTGTGGCTTAAAACACAAGTGCAGATGATGCATGTCATAGATGATTATAGAAGTAGATACATTCTCATTTAATTTGGAGTCCAAGTCAAAACGACCAATACATTTTGGACATGATTGGTATGGTGTTTTCCATAACAATCAACTATGCATTGTCTCTAGATTTCATTCATGATAAGGATGGAAACGTTTACGTTTTGGATGTTATGAGAGCTAATTCTTAATCAATAGTTAATTTGTTCTAGTTTATGGTAGTTGCCGAGTTTAAATTATATCATATGTTTAATTATTTAAGTTAATTTTCATTGGTTTTCTTAATTTGCAATATGATTTTTCTGAATATTATATAAAGCCTTACATTCTAATCATTTTTTAAGACAACAAAGTAAATATAACAAACACAACTCTTCTTGAATTTTACTACCTCTTTTTTCTTGTGTGTTTGTATTTTCTTATTTCCAAGAAAGTTACATCATAGTTGGTTATGAATATGTCTTCAAAAGGAACCACTATTTCCTTTCAATACCAACAACTATCTAGACTCAATTAGGACAATTGTGCAGTTTAATGAAGGCTATTCTTGGTGCTCAAGGAGTGTGAGAGATTGTTGAAAAAGGATATGTAAAACTAGATAGTATGGAGAAGTTGGCCAAAGTTCGAAAGGAAAATTTGGAGAATATAACAAAGAAAGATCAATCTGCACTTACTATTATTTATCAAGTCTTGGATGATGAGATTTTTGAGAAGATTGCTGATAAAACCAATTCCAAGCAAGCTTGGGATACTCTTTAAAATTTCATCACAACAGTTGAAAAGGTAAAGATTGTGCATTTTGAAACTCTAAGGGTTGAGTTTAGAGTCTACTAATGACAAAGGCAAAATATATTTCAGATCATTTCACCAGAGTTTTAGCAGTATTTCACCAAATGAAAAGGCTTGGGGAAAAGTTAGAAGATGTTCGTGTTGTTGAAAAAATTCTTCAATCTTTCAACTGAAAGTTCAAATGTGTGGTGGTAGCCATTGAAGAATCTAAAGACTTGGAGATAATATCCATTGATAAGTTAAGTGGTTCTTTATGGGCCCATGAAGAAATAATGGACAAAGGCAAGAAAGAACATGTGGAGCATGTCTTGTAGGAAAAACTCTCATAGAATGTAAAGAGAAGCCAACAAAACATGAAGACGGGGTGAGGTCAATGCCATGGACAAGAATGTGGCCGTGGAAGTGGAAGAGGAAGAGATGAGAAAAATTCTCAAGAAAAATAGATCAAAATTTTTCTCGAGATCATGGAAGACGAAGAACAGTTATAAAAGATACATTGAATGCTATTCATGTGAAAAGAATGGTCATTATTCTTAGGAGTGCCAAATATCAAAATAAGAAAAGAGTAAAGATGAAGAATCAACATTATTCTTTATGCATAAGGAAGATGAAAAATTCAAAGATGGCACGTGGTATCTTGACAATGGAGCTAGGAACCATATGATAGGGGATAGATGTAAAATTGTAGAACTTGACACCAATGTGATAGGCCATATGCATTTTGGTGATCTATCAAAAGTGGAGATCAAGAGTAAAATCATAATTCTACTAGTTGAAGAATAGAGGCCATAAGATTCTTCTCAATGTTTACTACTTCCCAAATATAAAGAATAACATTTTGAGTATGGTTGCAAAATAGTCATGGAAGGTCACCATCTTTGGCTCAGAGATAAAGGAAGGAATCTTGTTGCTAAGGTTTCTATGACAAGAAGTTGTATTCTAGTCAAACATGAAAATTAGTGGCCCTATTTATTTGAAATCATGTATATAAGATTCATCATGGATTTGGCACATGAGATATGGAGATATAAACTTTTGAGGGCTCAAAGAATTGGGAACAATGAAGATGGTAAAAGACATTCCAACAACGATTATCCTCACCAGTTATATGAAGCTTGCTTACTTGGAAAACATTAAAGAAAAAGTTTTCTAAAACAATCCAAATCAAGAGGTACCAAGACTGTTCAATTGATCCATGAGACATTTATGAACCAATAAAGCCTCTATCACTTGGTAAGAATGCTTTCATTTTATTTTTGATTGGTGATTATTAATGGAAAACATGAGGTTACTTTTTGAAGTAAAAGAATGAAGCATTCAAAGTATTCAAAAGGTTCGAAGCTCATGTAGAAAAGGAAAGTGGCTATGAGATCAAATATATGAGAAATGATTGAGATGCGAGTTTACATCAAATGAATTCAAAACATTTTCTGAGAATTATGACATTTGACATCTCTTGACTATTCCTAGATCCCTCAACAAAATGGAGTTGTTGAAAGAAATGGTGAGAACAATGTTGAAGAGTAAGTCTTTGCCAAAACAGCTATGAGGAGAGGCAATTGCAAATGCAGTTATCTCAAAAACCGTTCACCTACCAAAAGCTTGAATGGTGTGACACCTCTAGAAGCATGGAGTGGCTTGAAGACAAATGTGTCACACTTAGGGGTTTTTGGATCTATTGCATATGCTCAAGTTCCTAAGCAAGAAAGATCAAAACTTGAAGATATGAGCCAAAGGTTGTTTATTGGCTATGAGGAGAACTTAAAAGGCTACAAGTTTATTAATCCTAGTAGTAATAAAGTAATAATCAGCAGAGATGTTGAATTTGAAGAAAGTGCAACTTGGGACTGGAGTACACAAGTTAAACCTGCTTATGATTTTCTATCCTACTTTGAGGAGGAAGCTCTAATACAAGGAGTGCAAGGTGAAGTTGAAACCCAAGCAGGAGATTCATCACAAATAGTATCATCATCATCTCCATCTTCTAACTCAAGCAAAGGAATCGAAGTCTCACTAATCTATATGAGCAAACTAAAATGTTAAAGGATGAGAATTTATTGTGTCTATTCTCTAATGATGAGTCTTTGAGTTTTAAAGAAGTTGTGAATGATGAGAAATTATTACAAGCCATGGAGGAGGAAATTCAAGCAATTACGAAGAACAACACTTGGAAACTTGCATCACTTCCAAGTGGTCATTAGGCTATTGGAGTCAAATAGGTGTATAGAGTTAAGAATAACTCTAAGGGTGATGTAGAAAGGTACAAGACAAGACTCATTGCAAATTATAAGCAAAACCATTGGAAGACCCACCAAATATATGTGAAGTCTTCCTTTTTGAATGGTAGCATTGTAGAAGAAGTTCATATTGAACAACCTCTAAGTTTTGTTGTTGAAGGTTGTGAAGATAAGGTGTTAAGGTTTAAAAAAGCCTTATATGGATTAAAACAAGCTCCAAGAGCTTGTACTAATCATATTGATAATCATTTTCAAGAGAATATTTCACTACATGCATTCATGAATATGCACTCTATGTGAAAAAGGAAAATGATGATTTTTTAATTGTTTTGTGTATGTGGATGATTTTATATTCGTAAGTAATAATCAAATCATGTTTGAAGATTGCAAATTTTGACACTTTATGTTGACAACAAATGATCGACAATTTCTTTAGAACCGGAGGTCATATTGCGTTAAACAAAGTATTCATCAATAGACTCAAGAGTTTGGATGTTAACCTTTGCTTTTTAAGATCTCAATTTGAGGAGCGAAAACTACTCATCTTGGGTTCACCACTTCAAAGAACCGAGTGTCAAACGTGTGTGAGTGAAATAAGGATGATATGCATAATGTGATTTGTGTATCGTGTATGGAATGTTGACAAATAGAATATTAAAGTGTAAAATAATTATAGAAGATAGAGTATTTGATTGACAAATGTAATAAAGTATAGACAATGTAAAGAAAATAAAGAAAACCTACGCCTAAGAAAGCAAGAAAGGGATTGAGAACAATTACTTAGGGGACTATGGACTCTGTTAGTCATTAGGGTGACGTTGTGAGAGTGAGTGTTTGAGTACAAATTCTAACCCTTTATAATGTAGAGAACTACAATTCATAAACATACTAGGACTCATTGTGACAGTTGTTCTCAACTTGCATCCTTGGATGTTGTCCACATATCTTTGATAATTTTTTTTTTGTCGTATGCCTTCGTCATTGAACGGTTAGCACTTCATTGCATCTATATAAACCTTTGTCAATATTTGCTGAAAACCACTAACAACCATTGCTTATAGTCGCACGACCAATATCATCTCCTACTAACTACGTGGTACTCTTCTTAAGATCATCAAAATTTTCTATGTCTCGAATGACACATAGACTTCCACCCGTCGTACACAAGTTTGAAGATCTTGCCATTGCCAGCTTACAACCTTGAATATTCAAAATCCATCATGAATGACAAACATTGACTTTGACATGTCAATTGTCAAACTTGAAACTCTGTCAACATTGGCTTGCATTTTTTTAAGAATCATACTTCATCTGTCTTGACCAATTTTGACATGTCGAATATTCATTATGCACTGTCATCACCAAGAGCTTTTATGCTTTGATAGTCAAACTTCCTTCATTATGGCCCTAGTTTCACCAAGGTTGAATGACAATTCGACTTTTGGACACTTAGTAAAATTTGGTGCCAACAAAGATTTTAAGAGACTGGCTCAAGAATTTGAAATAAGTGATATAAGACTTATGTCTTATTATCTGATAATTGAAATAAAACAAATGGAGGATAAAATTTTCATCTCACAAAAAGCTTATGCAACATAACTACTGAAGAAATTCAATATGTCTAATTGCAATCCTACCAACACGCCTAGAGTGGAGTTAAACTTCCAGAAGAGAAAGAAGGTGTATAGAAGGTTGATCAAATATTGTTTAGAAGTTTTGTAGGATGTCTAAGGTATTTGACTTGTACTAGCTTGCATTTTATTTTCAAATAGACTAGTTAGTCACTATATGGAGAATCCATCTAAAACCTATATGAAGGCAACTAAGAGAATTCTTCGTTATCTCAAAGGCACTTTTGAGTATGGTATGTTTTATTCACATCAAATTAGTTCAAGTTGACAGGCTATTGCAATTGTGATTATGCAGGAGATATTGACAATAGAAGATTACTAGTGGGATTGATTTCTTTCTAGGAAATAATGCAACCCATAGTCACTCTTTCAACTTGTGAAGTTGAATATATTGTTGTCACTGCTTGTGCATGCCATGCAATTTGGTTTAAGGTATTATTGAGGAGCTTCACTTTGAACAAACTGAAGCTACCAAGATCATGATGGACAACCATATTTGCAATACCCGTGTACACGTGTCACTAGACAAGTTTTGTACGGTCTAAGGGTCCCAGGACCCACCCATGTTGTCGGTCCTAAATTTTCACTAAGTCTAGACCTACACGTCCTTGGAGGGCTATATGCTAGAGCCATATTCTTGGATCAAAAGTCCCAGGTAATTGTTCCCAAGAGGAAAACAAGTTAAAGAATAAATTTTAATGTTTTTTATGAAATCTTTAAACGTTTCGCTTTTAGCCCACAAGTTTAGAAAATCTTGAAGATTTCCGATGTGAACTAAAACCCAAAATTTGGATTTTGATTTGTTGAGATTTTGATTTTTATGATATTTTATTTGAATCCAAATGTGGGGTATTGTCTTATTTACATTTATGTTTTAAAGTTAATGGAGAATAAAATAAGTGAGTGTTGAGACAATCCAGTTGCCAAGATGACAGAAGGATACAGTTGGGTGCTGTTATCACAAAATTTTGTAGAAGCTCGCTATAGCCAGGTATGTTCACTAGAGCGAGTAGGCGGACTAGGAGGCTCGCTGAGGAAGATATGTTCACTGGAGTGAGTTGTTGTTTCTCTAGGTAAGCTCAGTGAGCTTTACTCGCTAGCGAACGTGTGTCGGCAAGTGCAAAACGATGTAGTTTCATTTAATAAGCCCTATATATACCCCAACTCGGACTTTTCCCTTCCCAAAAGTTAAAACCCAAACCCTAAACCCCCAAGGTGATCTCCTCCCCTCCATTCTCATCCTTCATCAAATCCTCTTCCTCTAGGCTTCAAGGTGAGTTTGGTTGTGAGTTTATGTTTCTTGCCTCTCTTTTCATTCATGTTCTAGTGTATGGGCTTTGTTGTTTCTCCATTGTTGTTAAAGGGGGTGCTCTCCTAATGTTGTTAGAGTTATATTAGAGTTATCTAGGGATTGTTAGAGTTAATCTAGAGTTTATGGTTGCTTTATGGCAGTTGTTTGTGCCATCCCACTCCACGAAGCTCCATTGGTGTTGATGCCATAACTCCCTCCCCTCTAGGTGAGTGGGTTTGATCTCATAGCCTTAGTTTCATTATTTTGAGTATGTTCTTACATTATGTCTATTAAATATGAAATTTGAGATAAAAAAAAGTATAGAAAATGATTTTACAAAACTATGAATTATGATAATAGCATGAATGAATGAGTTTTACAAAACTATGAGACCATGATTGCTATGTTATGTGTATGGAAAATATTTTATATGATAATGAAATGATCGTTGGAAAAATATATGATTTTATCTAGTTGCTATTTTAACAAATATGTTTTAAGAGTTATAATATCATTTTTGTATATATTCCAACTTTGGATTTCAGAAAGCTTTTAAAATGTTAAGTTGATTTATTATAAAAATATATAGAGTAGAGTATGCTTTAGCTTTTAAATATAAATATTATCATGATTTCCAGAGTAGTATAAATTTATATGAAATAGTTTTGAGCCTAGAGTAGAGCATGGAACAGAGTTATAGAGAAAAGAAATTTAATTATTATGATTATGAACCCAGTATTTAAAATTATGATTTTAGATTCACCAAGTATATGAAAAGTTATGTTAGCTTAAGATTTGAATTTAGAACTTTAGTTTTATGGTACCAACAGATGGAATTCAATATGATTCATAGCAACTGCTAGATACATATTATGTGGTCTTGAAATTGAAATGCCTACAAGGTGATCCTTGGGCATGATTTTCACAGCCACAGTTAGGCTAAAGTCAGATTGTAAAAGTTATATGAATCCAGAACTATCAGAGTACTAAGTTTTAGGGTCTTGCATTCGTGAGAGGACAAACCCACCCTTCAGTTATGGTTTTTGATAAACTAGTTTAGACATTAGCTATAGAGAAACGGATAGTGAGTTAACGGCTAAAACGATTGTTAGCCTTGGTACCAAGTTGTCCTTAGGGGCAATCTCATAGAGCAGATATGGAACCTAGTTAGGTATCTGATTTAGATCCTTGGGAGATCATAGAGAAGAAAATTAGGTATGCCATGGTTGACATGCATAACTCGGGAACTGTTGAGGTATTGCTATTGTTATTATATATATAGTTATTGATTACTGTTTCTTTATGAGTTATCATAACCCTATTGAAATGTTTTCATGATAGACTATGGATGTAGAAATGTTTGTTATAAGGTTATGGTATGGAATATGTTTTCCAGAATAGCTATATATGTTATGTAAATATTGAAAATGTTTTGCCAGTGCATGTATATCTATATATGGTCCTTGGTTGTCCCATGTGGGTGATGGGTGGAACTCATTCACTGAGTCCGTTGACTCACCCCTCTCTTCCTCTTATAGTTAGCAGGTATAAAAGTCATTCGGTACTGGTCCAGGAGTTGTAGTTACCTTTTGGTGAGCTTTACATTGCTGGAAGGCTTGGTTTAGGGTTATGGTAGTCTTAGATGGCTCCAGTGGTTTTCCAGGCAAGGTCGGAGCCATGCATGTATTTGAGACATGGTAGTTATTTTTTAAGTTTATGTAATTCCTGTATGTTTCCAAGGTTTGAGTTTGGATTTAAATTTCTGGTTTGATTAGATTATGTAATAGATTAGCTATGTATTTACGATTCAGTTTTCAAAGGTTAAGCAGGTTTTCAAATTTAAGAGTAATATCATGTGATGAATTAATTTATGATTTCATGATTAGCGGAATGGATTAAAAAGGGGTTTCAGAGCTTTAATATTAGATACTTCCAGTTTTATGAATTCAAATATTATGTTTTGAACAGAGAAAAATATATTGATTTACAAGAAAATTTTATTTTAAGTATGATATTATTATATTTTATGCATTTAGAGAGACACGTTATCCAGAAGGCTTATGTAAGAATGAAATTCCTTACGTACGGTCACGTCCCAAGTTGGGTATGACAATATTGCACTAAGCAAGCATATAGAGACAAAGTATCATTTTATTCGATAATGCATTAAGAACATACATGTAGAGGTTGAATATGTGAATTCACTTGATCAAATTATTGACATTTTGACAAGGCCTCTCAACTATGATACTTTCAGAAATTAAGAATGATGATTGAAGTTAGAAAGATATCAAGTTTAAGAGGAGTGTTGAAAAAATAAACTTGATATAAATTAATGATAGAAATTGAACGATGGTTTATAACCACAATTTCAACGAGTAATATTGATAAGTTTAGTTGTTTTTGTTATTAGTTAAAACCATTCATTATTTGGAGATGATAAATTTAGGATTCTCTTAATATTATATAAAGCCTTGTATTCTAATCATTTTTGGAAGACAACGTATAACAAATATAACTTTTCTTGAATATTTAGTATCTCCTTTTCTTTTTTGTGTGTACGTGTAGGTGTGCATTTTCTTACTTCCAATAGAACTAATGTTCGACCATTCTAAAGCCATGGGAGAAGAAGTGCAAAACTTGGTCTCAAAGGCATGCAGGCCAACAGTCCTGAGACTAGAGTTTGACAAGTTGAAGTGGAAGTTTGTCTTTTGAGACTTAGAAAATTTTGAAGGCACTTTGAAGATTGTCACAGTGAACGGTAGGACCAAATGTCAGCGTGATGGTTATAAGCTTTCAGCAATTCTCAATGGTTATTGACATAAAGCAAAGAAGAATGGCACATGCATGACAAATTAGTAACCATTTTTATTAAAGACACATGGCAAGCAGTTGAGCATAACCATAAAAAACACGTGGAGAAATCCAAGAAGCAATTAAGACAAAAGTCACAATCTTAGAAATTTAGAAATGCTATAAATAATGGTCTAAATTAAGTGTAAATGGTTGGAATTTTTACTTACACATTCACTCTTACAAGTCACCTTAATGACAAGACATAGTGCAAATCCTTTGAATAAACTTTTTTAACCCTCTTTCTTTTCACTTTCTTAGGTGTAGATTTCATTTACTTGCTTTTACATTATTTGTAATCATTTGTTATTTGGCAATACAAATGGGTTCTTCTACATTCTCATATTTCAATTATCATATTTCAATCCTCTTAAACTCAATTTGTTTGGCTACATGGTTTGACCACTTTTATTTTGGCCTTAAAGGCAAGCAAAGTATATGTTATTATTGGTGTATCTTATTATAAATAGGAAAAGGTTCAAGTCCTCTTTAACTTTATTCAATTTGCACTTTAGTCCCAGCACTTTAAAAATATGTAAATTGATTTTGATATTTTTCTATTTATGCAAATCACTAAATTTTGTCAACGAAATATTAGTTTTTGGATATAATAAAATTGCATGTGAGACGTATGTGGCAATTATAAGACCTCATTGTGAGAAGTATATGAAGCCAATAGTGAAAAATAACATTTCAATTACATGCCTTTTTCCATCAAAAATCTAATCTATCAAAATTTACTGATATGTAAATATTGAAAAATAATTGGACTAATTTGCATATTTTCAAAGTAACATGATCAAAATATACATCGATAAAATATTTTGTTGCTGAAGTTGATAAGTTGAGGAATTTAGTTTTATTAAAATTGTGATTTGTTGAATAATGCGATAATGAGTAGACATTGATATACATGGGCTGTAGGACGGGATTTGTGACTAAAAATCTTTACATTTGCAACCTTTTCTTTTTCTTTTAACCTGCATGGTAATAAAAAACTCATTGATTCCTATATATCTGATGAGCTTTTGTCACAATTTAAACCAAGCATAGGAAGGAACAACTTACATGATATGCTAGACATTGTATATAGGTGGAAAACTTTATATATTGCTTATTATGGTTGCAATATGCTTCTGAGTATCATCACCACTATGTCCAAAGTCTAGTAATAGAACTTGTAATTATTATAGTAAGTTATAGTTAGTTAGATGGTTAGATAGTTAGTTTTAGTTAGTTTTCTGTTATTCCTATTACTTCACTGTTAAGGATGTAACAATATATAATCCCTTGTATTCTTTCACAAACACAAGTTAATGAAATCATTCAGTTTAAAACTTAACATGGTATCAATTGAATATTCCCACGCTTTCTAATTTCCATCGCTCTTTCTTGTTCTTGTTCTTGATCAAGCTTCCCTTTTCTTTTCAATGGCGAACGTGAACTTCGATCCTACTTCCTTCCTCCTATTAACCAAGTCTGGTTCTCATTTCCCAACCTCTCACAGAAGATAACTACCACTCATGGAGCCGTGCGATGCGCATGGCACTTAACGGGAAATGAAAACTTGGCTTTGTCATGGGCACGATTCCACGACTAGATCATGATTCAGATCCAGAAAGATTTGAAGCCTGGCAATGCATCAATGATGTCGTGAGTACTTGGATCATGAACTCTATTTGAAAGACATCGCGAGTTCTCTGGTCTATGTTGATTTCCTCCGAATTATGGAGTGATCTCCAGACCTTCCAACATGGAAATGGCCCTCGTATATTTAAGCTTAAGCGCAACTTCTCACCCTTCGTAGGGTTTTATGACGTCTCAATATTACACAAAAGTGAAAATTTTGTGGGAGGAATTCAGTTCTTCGCCCAACTCTAACTTGCAACTGTGAAGGTTCACATCCTCTTAAGGAATTTCTCCAATTAGAATATGTTTACTGTTTTCTTATGGGTTTGGATGAGTCTTATTCCCAAGTCTGTGGACAAATCTTGCTAATGGAGCCTTTACCCTCCATTACCTAGGTGCTGGCTTTAGTTTCTCAAGAAGAAAAACAAAGAATAGTTAGCTCTTCTTCTTCAAACTCCAATCCTATTGCTTTTAATGTCATAAAAGGTTCTAAGCCAACAACTGATTCAAGGCAAAAACCAGGCAAGGGATAGACCCTACTACACTAAATGCAATATGCATGGAATTCCATTGACAAATGCTTTCGAATCATTAGATTCCCCTCTGGCTATGGTAAAGGCCGAGGAAAACCTTTTATCAATATGATTGCAGTCCTTGAGCAGAATCAAGAACAAAATTAGACTCAATTAACTTCTTACCAGGTTCAACAACTTCTTTCACTACTGAAATCACAACATTCCACACCAAGATTGGTGAGTCTTCTGAACCAACAGGTACTATTCTTTCCTCATCAATCTCAAGTTTTTTTTTATCTAACTCAAAATCTTGGATATTGGATAGTGAAGACTTCACATGTTACTTGTTCTTTATATGTTTTTTCTATTTCTAAGCCCTTATTAAATTCATATGTCAACCTACAGGATAGAACAAGAGTTCCTATACACTCCATTGGCACCGTGGTTCTAAACAAAGACATCACTCTATATAGTGTGCTCTATATTCCTCAATTTCATGTTAATTTAATATCAGTTTATGCTTTGCTAAGGAATTCATCTTTAGGTGTTAATCTCCTACCTAATTCTTTTTACATACAGGACAACAATTCATCAAGGGTCATTGGGAAGGGTGATCTACAACATAGCCTATATGTCCTGAATCATACACTTTCAATCAACACACATGATTTACCTACTTCTATTGTTAGCAATATTAATTCTGTTAGATTTATGGCATTCAAGATTAGGTCATGTACCACATAAGATACTTGATAGACTTTCTAATGAACTTTCATTACCACACAAAATGCCAAATAACTTTGTATGTGACATTTGTCCCTTAGCCAAGTTTAGGAGACTTTCTTTTGCTTACAATAATAACATGGCTAAAGCTCCTTTTGACCTTGTACACTGTGATGTGTGGGGACCTTACCATACCCCCACTTATAATGGAAAGAAGTATTTTTTGAATATTGTTGATGATTGCACACGTTTCTCTTGGATTTATATGCTCAAATAAATCTGAAGCCACTACATCTTTAATACACTTCTTTAACTTTGTTGAAACACAATTTCAAACTAAGATAAAGTAGTTAAGATCTGATAATGCAAAGGAGTTGGCACTTTCAGATTTTTTACAGAAAGGTGTTCTACACCAATTTTCTTATGTCTATAGGCCCCAACAAAAAGCCGTAGTTGAACAAAAACATCAACATTTATTAAATGTTGCTCGAGCTTTGCTGTTTCAATGCAAGGTTCCATTGTCTTTTTGGGAGAATGCCTAATGACGCCGTTTTTCTAATTAATAGAACTCCAACCCCACTTTTGAAATTTAAAACTCCATATGAGTTACTCTATGGCAAAACCCCAAACTACTCACAACTTAAAGTTTTTGGATGTTTAGCTTATGCAGCCACCATACTAGACCTAAGATCTAAATTCTCCCTCGAGAGATCCAACCATTTTGTGGGCTACCCCTGGTTACAAGGGATACAAACTCTATAACTTGAAGACCAAACAATTTTTCATCTCTAGGGATGTTGTATTTCATGAAAATCTTTTTCCTTTTGCCTCTAATTCCACTATTCAAGATATCTTTGACACCTTGCCCATTCCTCATCCATTAACCAACATCGAGTCAACCCTTCACCCATACCTTTTGCTGAACCCCACACATACCTCACCTTGAACAACCACAATCCCCGCTCTTGCTATCCCTCCTGCCAAACCTTAGGAGAACCACCAGGGAGCCTAGACCTCCCAAATACCTACAAGACTATGTCTGCAATACCAATACAAACTACCCCATCACGACTACATCACTTACACAAAACTTTCCACTTCATACTCAGTTCATAATGCAGGTTAGTAACATCCTGAACCTACTTTCTATCATCAAGTAGTCAAGGAACCTGAATGGAGACAAGCAATGCTTGAAGAACTTCAAGCCTTAGAAAGCAACAACACTTGGCAACTTGTTCCACTCCCCTTGACAAACACATAGTGGGTTGCAAATGGGTCTATAAAGTAAAATACAAACCTGATGGGACTTTAGACAGATATAAGGCAAGGTTAGTTGCCAAGGGATATACTCACAGGCTGTATTGATTTCCAAGACACTTTTTCCCGTTGCAAAGTTCACATCAGGAAGAGTTCTCTTATCTCTAGCAGGAAAGACTGGAAACTATTACAGTTAGATATTAACAATGCATTCCTCAATGGAGATTTATTTGAGGAAGTTTACATGGATTTACCTTTGGGACATCCAGGAAAGGGGGAGGTCTAGTATGCAAGCTCATTAAGTCCCTCTATGGCTTAAAACAAGCCTCAAGGCAATGGTTTCATAAATTTTCCTCAACTTTACTCAATAATGGTTTTACTCAATCAAAAAGTGATTATTCTTTGTTTTCAATAGGTTCAGGTGACTCTCAGCCTTCCTATTAGTCTATGTTGATGATATTATTGTGGCCAACCTCAGCCATGATTAACCAGGTAAAAGACAAACTACAATCCATATTCAAGCTCAAAGTCATAGGTGATTTAAAATACTTCCTCAGGCTGGAACTGGTGAGATCAAGAAGTGGCATCTTCCTTTCTTAAAGGAAATATGCCTTGTCACTGTCAGAAGACATAGGTTTTCTATCTTGCAAACCCACCCCTCTTCCTATGGATCCCAATCTAAAGTTGAAAGCCTCTGAAGGTGAATTAATTAATGACCCTACTCTTTATAGGAGGATGATTGGTAGATTGATGTACCTCACCATCTCTAGGCCGGATATAACTTTTTTAGTCACTAAACTTGCCCAATTCATGTCTAAGCCTAGAGTCCCACACCTAGAGGGCCTTCATCATCTCCTTCGATACATTAAAGCCACACCAGGACAAGGCCTACTCTTCTCTAGTCAATCCAAACTCAATTTGACAGCATATGTTGATGGAGATGGGGCTGCTTGGACACTCAAGGTCTACATTGGCTATTGCATTTTCCATGGAGATTCTAATATCTTGGAAGAGCAGAAGCAACCTATAGTTTCCAGAAGTTTTGCAGAGGCTGAATATAGGGCTCTTGCAAATGCCATTAGTGAAGTTACTTGGCTAGTTGAATTACTGAAATTCTTCATGATCACCATTGATACAACCTTAATGCTCTGACAACATGGCCGCCATACATATATCAACAAATCCTACCTTCCACGAATGAATAAAACATGTAGAGATTGACTATCACTTCATAAGGGAGAACGTGAATTCAGGTCTCATTAAGCTCATTCATGTTCCTTCCCATCATTCAGGTCAGTTTCAATGATGAAGCTTGGCCACTAAAAGCACCTCATTCTTAAATTCTAAATATCCTTGATCAGAATTCTTTTCCAACCTTTTGACAGCAATCTCTTGTCCATTGGAGAGTATACCCTTAAAACATATCAGAATTAGAAAGTGATTCCAGGTATACCATATTTTGACAATAAAGGTGATATATTTGGCGTTGCTAATAATCTAACCTTATAAACAGTCCAAATCCACCTTGTCCAAGTTTATTAGAATCAGAGAAGTCATTTGTAGCATCTTGTATTGTCTCCAAGTTAAATTACAATGACTTAACAATTTTAGTATCTTCATCTTCATCTTCATCTTCTAGCCCTTCACATGGAAAAAAATGTTTAAATCAAATAGGGAGCTTCTCAAAATCGATAGAGAACAACTGAAAATATCATTCTTTGTGTGAAAGAGGAACACAACATATTTTGAAATATATCATTTATGAAGTTCCCTTTAAATTTCATTGCAATAATATAGAAAAGAACAAGTCATAAATCAATTTTTTCGACTTACTTTCGAAGTTTTTCTTTGACTTCCTCACTCTTATATAAATGACCAAACTCAGCACAATCACAACAAAGCCGATTGGTATGTTACGGCGATGGTAATTGTTGATGTGCTGCTTTTCCTGCACAAGTCATAATTCTTAGTGGGACACAAGGTCAACTACTTCAACATTCATTGCAACAAATTTTTCTTGTAAATATCTAACATTTTGAATTCACAATTATATAGGCTAAGTGCACGAAACTCTCGTTGGTGGGATCTAGGGAGGGTACTTGTATGTACTCTTACCCATCTACGTAGGAAGACTATTTCTAATATTTGAACCTTTAATCCTTAGGTTAAAAGACATAAATCTTATCATTGCATTGACACTCATTCTTTAATTTTATAATTATTGTATATTACGTCAATTTTTTTCATAATTATATACTCAATATAAAGTTAGTTTGACCAAATAAGTACGTCTTGGACTATGACAAAACCTAGTCTCAATCTATTTGAAAATTCTTTAACGCTTTGTTTGGTTGAAAGGAATTTGGAAGGAATGAGAGGGGAGAAGAAAGAAATTGGAAGGAAGGATACAAATTTTCTTTGTTTTGTTGAATGGAAAAGGAAAGGGAGAAGTTAAACAGTAAAAATAATCATGTGAGGTCTACTATTTATTTTCCTTCCCCAACTGGATGGAAAGTGAGGGAAACTTGTTCAATACTTTCTTTTTTCAAAAATACCCCTGTCTTCATGTTACAATCCCCTTCATTCAAGACTCATTCATATCCTCTCACTTTTTGATTTTTTTTTTCAATTGCCTCTTTATTTTCTTGTTTTTTAATTTATAAGTTATAATATTAGTTATTAATGATTGATAATTCACGTGGATTTTTTTTCTTTTTGTAATACAAACTTTTTTTTGGCACAAATACTCTCCTTTTTCTATTTATTTTACCCAGGCCAAAAGAAATTTTACATAAATGATAAACTTTTAACAATGTATTGTTTTAATATTAATATTGTTTTAAATTATTTATTTTAATTAGTATAGGTTTAATTTAATAGGTTTATGTTATTTTAAACTTGTTGAATTAAAAATGTAGACTTGAACGTCTATATACAAATATAAAAGATTAATTTTTATTATATTTATTTGTATTATATTTTCTTATTTATTACCTTGATATTATTCTAAACTTGTTATATTAAAAAATATTTACATTTTCTATTTGATATCAATTAATAAAATTATTAAATATAAAATAAACATATTAACTTGAATGCTTTTATATAAATATGTATAAAGTTAATTTTTATTATATTTATTTATATTATTTTGATAGATAAATTTATGATAAAATTGTATCTAATTTTAAGTTTTCAACAATTTTTTAGATAGTTCTATAAAGAATAACCTTTTTATTTTTTTTATAATATAAGGATTAAAAAAGTCATTTAATATTATTATTATTATTTCCTTTTACTTTTCCATCCAACCAAACAAACAAACTAAATTAATCTTTCTTCTATTTTCTTCCTTCCTATTTTCCTTTTATCCAAACATACCTATGAAAAATAAAAATTACCCCAACTTCCTTCCTCTCAACTCAATTTCCTTCCTCTCAATTTCTTTCCTTTGCCAAACAAAGCTTTAGTGTTTTGCTAAAGGAACCAAAAGAAAAAAAAATTAATTGAAAGCAACTCTATCCATTTCAAAATAAATATTATTTAAGATTATTGTAAAAAAATTAAGAAAAACTATTAAATACATGATCCTTTGAAAAGTTAATAAAAAGACTAAATTATTTCTTTAAAAGGAAAAAATATGATTCACTTAAAAAGAAGTGGAGAAATAGAAAAGTACACCTAATTTAATGCAGAAAAAGATAAAAATTTTGTATGAATTAATTAATGTTTTATCCAAATCCTAAAGTGATAATTATTTTTGAAATAAAAATAATCAAAATCATAAAACAATATTTAATTTGAAATGGAGTGAATAATATTTTAAAATCTTTCTTTTGGTAGTTAGCAAAACCCTTTCTTTATATTAGCAAGTAACACAAGATGGAAATCATTTGTCCAAAATGATATCTTGTTATCTCATCAATCATTTATTCTCACGTACAAGGTACACATTTAAAAATATTTAAAATTTTTAAATATAAAATATTATTTGAATATCTAAAATGGCATTCCATTTATATATCATTCTTAGATGGTGATGGTGGCTTAACATCTCACTTTTCTATCATATCTAAAGGACATTTGCTTTTTAATGTTTAAATAACATCACTCATTTTAAGTTATTGACAAAAAAAATTGATAAGGCACGAAAAGTAGTTAGTTTTTATACAAGTGATTCCCATCCACTAAGATATACTATAGAGATAAGTACCTGGTGAAGACGTGTTATTAGTGGTGGTGGTAGACGTGGGAGGTGGTGGTGTATAAGCTGTGGGTCCATAGAAGAGGTTCGAAGTTTTGAATCTCATATTACAGCTTGGCCGAACAACCCTAACACCTATCTTGTCTTTACAACAATCCGTTGGAATCCTTTCAATAGACTGAGCCAAGCAGTTCTCACACTCCGATTCAGACAGAACAGGAGTGCAGTGAGCAAGACCATATATGTACTTCAAATCTGGACCTTCAACATTGTCTACAGCATACTTATGCTGAGAGTCACCAGATGCAGCTTTGCCTTTCAAGCCATCGAGTAAAGTTCTCACGTCTTGGTTTGAACTGAACCGAGTTTGTTGCATTGTTTCCGCTGCGCTTATAATAAGCGGGTCCAATTTCCATGGTCCCAAATATGGCCCGGTCAGAGTAGCGCAACATGCATATCTCATCATTGCACCAACCTATATGTTGTATGGATATGTGTATGAGGATTAAATATAATTTGCTATGCCTATAATGTAATAAAAATTTAAGATAAGAGAATTGTAATTTGCATTAAATAAAACATTATAATTATATAATAAAATATAAGCACTAATAAAACATTTCAAAAATATATATATTCTAATTAATTAGAAGATA
This sequence comes from Dalbergia oliveri, assembly GCA_030441495.1. Classification (NCBI taxonomy): domain Eukaryota; kingdom Viridiplantae; phylum Streptophyta; class Magnoliopsida; order Fabales; family Fabaceae; genus Dalbergia; species Dalbergia oliveri. The sequence continues at coordinate 15,956,535 of JAMLFY010000013.1, read as the reverse complement.
ATAATTAATAATTAAAAGTTTAAACTTAAATTTCTATCTTGAATTTTTCAATAATAAAGATTAAGCTACCAATTTGATCCCATAAAAATACATATAATATCAGTTTAGTCCTTGAAATTTTTTTAATATCAATTCAATTTTTGAAAAAATGCATGTGATGTCCGTTTAATCCCAAAAGAATTTTTATATCAGTTAAGTCCATAAAAAGTATATATGTCATTACTTTAGTTTTTGAAATATGCATGTAATAATATCAAATAAGTTCAACAAATTATGACCAATGGAGGATCAAATAGAGGTAATATGATTTTCAAGTGACCAAAATGATATCACATTTATCTTGGAGGGAAAATTGATGCCAAAAATCTTTGAAGGATTAAGCTTATGTCATATGTATTTTTGAGAGATTAAACTAATGTCATATGTATCTTTAAGGACCAAATTAATAGTTTAGTCAATAATAAAACATTAAAGATAGAAGATATCTTGTATTTTTTTTTCTAGAATTACGTACAAGTAATACTATTCTAATATCCTAAAGTAAGTGTTAGATTAAAACATCTACCTTTATGATCATTGAATATGATAAGTGGTTCCAATGGTCATAAGTGAATGTCTCAATTGGAACACTCACTTTATATGATAGACTAACATTACTCAGACCAAAAACAATAATATGAATGTAGAAGCACTATTCATATGAGAAATTTAGGTGCTCTTAGCAAACCAAGATATTTGTTCTACTCAATTTATTAATTGACAAATCAGTTATGTATTAAAAATATAGAGGAAGTGAGAACAATAATGCTCACAAAACTTATGTGTCAATTAATAAATGGATTAAGGCAAGTGATATTCTAGAGTGCACCTTATTTCTCCTATTAATATTGGTATTGAATACTAAGGTCTATTTGATTTGAGTTTCAGTTTCAGTTTCTAATTTTCCAGAATATGTGAAGGAAAAACTAAAATTCTAAAAACTACAAATTCTAGTTTTAGAATTTTCAGCTTTTTCTTTACAAATTCTGAAAACTGAAAACGAAAACTAAAAACTCAAACCAACCCACCTAATACTATGCTGCACCAATTTTAAAGCATTTTTTGGATCATATATAGCTACCAAGTACCAACCAATTGCCTCCTTGCGGTTTGGACAAAGCTGTGTGAGATTGGCTCTGGAGTCATTCAGACAACTCCGGCACTCATGCGGCTCGATGTCTCCTCTGCACAGCCCAATGGCGTTTACTTTGTCATTGTTTTGGCCGTACGAGAAATTGTAGAAACCGCAGCTGATTTCTGTGTTGGATACGAGATTGGACAAGAGGGTGTCGAGGTTGGTATGGTAGGTGCTATTGGCTGTGTAGTTACCTCTGTCGTTGGTTGCATCGCAGAAGTACTCGAACTGTTGAGAAGTCACGCTGGCAGTGGTTTTAGATATGATGAAAATGATTATGACAACAAGGAGCCTTAAAATCATTATGCTTGTGGTTGGCCTTCCCATCGAATTAGAAGCAAAAATGTTATAGGAAAGTTGAAGATTTTGGATATGAATGAGGCTGTGTTCGCAAAGAACCAACCAGAGAATCAGAAACTAATAATCAAACATTTTGTTGGTCCAAGGTGAGCCAAGCATTTTTTTTTTTTTTTTTTGGAGAATTCAGACCTATTTATATAGTGAGCTGTATGAGTCGCTATGTATGATAGGTGGAGAGCAATACTTTTGGCACGCGGAAACAATCCCATACCACAGCTTTTGAGGTGTGATCAGACTGGGCGTGGGGTTGGATGCAGACTTTATGTGGTCTAACGTATTCAAAGTGATGCGCTAATAAACTGCTTCCTTGACTTTCAAAATTATATAATTTTGTTAATACAGTTAGAGATTTTTTTATATTTTGAAATTTTTACAGAGTTTTATGGACATATTAAATTATATCTGAAAAATGATTTTATTTTGTTTTTATGATACTTAGTAACTTAATTATATTTTTCTTTAAGATTGAAATTTCTGGATAACATGATATTATATTTCAAAGTTTTACAAAATTTTGGATTTTGGGATGTATAGGTTCAGCCAATGCATATTCTCCCAAAAGAAAAATGTTATTTTTAAAACTAAATACATATTTGGAATCTACATGAAAAATTTGGGGTTGAAATATAATTTTAGAAAGTTTAAGAGTTTTGCTACAAAAACCAAATATTTAGGGAGTAAAACTGTAAGAATGGGTTTTGGAACAGTAAGGTATGTATTTAGAAGAAAAAAAAAGGTTTTTGGGTCGTTTTATAACTTTAGTAGAGTTGAGGGGTCAAATTGTAATTTCTCAAAAGTTTGGGAATTTTGTGTAAATTCTAAAAATTTCAATAGTGGAACTGTGTTTAAGTGGAATTAGGATGAAAAACCTGTTTTGGATGAAAAAATTTAGTTAGAGGTTATTTTGTAAATTTTATGAAGTTGGAGGGCTCTTGAGCAAAAATTAAACGTCTTAAGATTTTTGAAAATAAATTATTAAAATATATGCTCCAAGGGATAGTGGTCTTGGTTTTTTACAAACATTTGGAAAATAGAAAGGAAAAGAATGCTTTGATGAGTTATATTTATGCACTCATTCTCTACTAACTCTTGACATTTTGTATTTGAATTGTACTCAATTAATGGTTAAATGACTGAATTTATACTTTGTCCTCAATATACATCATTGGTTAATTTCATAGTTATAAACATTGTTTTTGGTGCATAATAATTTCTTGGAAGTGCTTTGTGCTTTTAACCTCTTTGTAGGAGTGTTGTTTGCTAATAGGATTTTCAGGTTGGTGCACTAAAGAGAAGGAGGGACTCAGCAACATTGAAGACCGCCTAGGCGGTGAACAGAAGAACTTAGCAACATTGGAGATCGCCCCAGTGGTCAAAGACCCCATGTGGTGAACAGAGGGAGCACAATTTTTGGAATTTCTGAGGGACCGCCTGGGCGGTCATTTGCAAATAGCCAACGTCAGCGGATGCGAATTTTGCAAACGGGCCCGATTTCAGTTTCATTCCTTTTAGGTTTTCAAAGACTCTTCACACGGACATTTTTAGACTCTCTCTGAACCCTATTCTCTCTAGAACACACACACTCTCTCTCTAGGTTTTGGGAGTTCCCAATCTTTGTTTTGACTCCCGTTCGGGATTGTAATTTATCGCTTTCCTTCAACAACAATTGTGACACTCTACCTATGGAGGAGTAATCTCTTTACCATGTGCAAGGATAACTTGGATTAAGTTTGTTCTTGAGATTCCCAATTTTAATTGCAATTCATGGTTAGTTTTTCTCCCGTTTACTTTCTCTTTTGATATCAATTGCAAAGATTATTGTAATTGTGTTTTTAAGAGTTGTTTGGTTGTGCATTCGTTCCCGTGTAGAATCTAGATACCATTAGGGTATTGGGTCGATTGATTTAATTACATCCAATTGGTAAGGGATTGAAATTAACTTCGTTAGGAATTAGGTTACTGGAATTGGTAGTCAAACTGGCATAGGTTCATAGAATCACGATCGTGAATTACTAGTTCATATGTTAGCCAAACCTTTAGTGGGAGTGGGATTGTATGACCACTAAGTAGAATTACATCATTGATGTGTGATATCATAACTGAATGAAAGTAACCATTGCCATGAATTTATCTTTTGAACCAATGATTGAACAACTCTTAATCTAGGAATCCTTATGCAGGTAATTTTCTTATTATAATTTCTCAATTTAATTTAGTTGCTACAATTTCTACAACCCCAATTCTCTTGAATCAATTAGAGCACTTCCTTGTGAACGACTGAGTTGTTCCCTTTACTTCATTTTTGGTGTAACTTAGCGCTTTATAACTTTTTAATTTGTTGCAAGAGGAACACTCGCATCAAATTTTAGCGCTATTCCTGGGAAGTGGTGCTGATTGATTCTTTTTTCTTGTTTTGATTAATTATTTTTTTATATTTTCATTTTTATTTATTTATTTTGTTTTGTTTTGTTTTTCTTGCATTGTCTTTAAAAAAAAATTCAGTTCATTTTAATTTAGATTTTATTTATCTTTTCTTTGTTCCTTGGTATATTTTGTGGTTGCCATAATTTAATTTTATGATCCGCCCCTTCCTAATTTTCCCATACTATCGATTAACCCTTAGATTAAAACTGCCAAACGCTTAGGAAGGTCATGAGGGAGTTAATTTATCTAGGCAACCCTCTTCTTCTGATACAACTAGGGAATTTGATAATTCTTTTTATTTTTTCTCTTGAACTTTCTGATCTCGCCTTAGTGTTTTAGGAAATATGGCTAACAATAACAGGACTTTGAAGGAGCTCGTTGCCCAAGACCTGAACTACCAACCTTTGGGGATCATTTACCCCGACCTAGGAGGTGACTTTGAGCTCAAATCGGGATTCTTGCACCACTTGCCTAAGTTCCATGGGCTATCTGGAAAGACCCACACAAACATCTCAAGAAATTTCTTGTGATTTGTGTGACGATGAAGTCTCAAGGGGTAACGAAGGACCAAATCAAGCTAAGGGCCTTCCCGTTTTGCCTTGAAAAAGTTGCTAAGGATTGGTTCTTCTACATCCCCCATGGAACAGTTGATAGTTGGGCTAGCATGAAGTGCATATTTTTGGAGAAATTCTTCCTAGCTTCCAAAGCAGCTACCATCAGGAAAGACATTTGTGGTATTCGAGTTGTAGGGTGAGTCTCTCTATGAGTATTGGGAGAGGTTCAAGAGATTATGTGCAGCTGTCCCTAGCCCAGATTTCAAGGTCCTTATATTTCTATGAGGGACCTAGTTATGAAGAAAAGCATAATTGACGCTGAAGCGAGGAGCACTGGTTGACAAAACCCTTGTTGGAGCTAGATCCTTGATAGAGAACATGGTAGAAAATTCTTAGTAGTTTAGGTTCAGAGCTAGTGTGAATACCCACAATGTAAGTGAAGTGTCTCCGTGGATAATAGCAGGGTAGAGCGGAAACTAGATGAGATGACTGAGTTCCTAAAATAGATAGCCTTGAATCAGTTGAGGTAGGTTCTTTCACCTCAGTCACTTGTGGTATTTGTTCTTGTAATACCCATACTCCTGATGTATGTCCACAGCTACATGAGGACCCCACCTTAGTTGATGCTAGCAATGTGTTCCTTGGAAGACCTTAGAATTCAGAATAACAAGGGGTATGACCCATACAACAGCAAATATAACCTGGGTTGGAGAGATCAATCTGAGGTGGAAAAACTCATCACAGCAATAGCAAAAATATGTTCCACCCAGCAAAAACAATAGAGCTATCCACATGTCTACCAACAACCACCTCTCAGTTGCTTGCCCTCAGGAGTCTCTCGCACCACCTGCCCCTCCTGCCCTTCAGATGCACCATGGTAGGAGATGATGAAAATGATGATAGAAACATAGAGGAAATAGGAACAAGCCATGCAAGAGATGAGAAGTGCAATTGTGAGGCTAGAGAGTTCCCAATCCCAATAGGGAGTGCATCCACCATTCTTCTTCAGATAGTTCCTAACCCCAATGAGAACGTTTCTACTATTACTCTAAGGTCTGGTAGTTTTACCTGAGGTTGCTGGTCCTCAAAGCAAGTTGTGGTTGAGATTCAAGAGGAAGAGACAGACAGCTGAGGTGCAACAAGATAAGTCTGCACCCAGCAAACAAGCAAAAGGAGGTAGAAAGACCCCATTCCATTGCCCTTCCCAGAGAGTTGCAAGGTCCAAGAGGTCCAATGAGTTGGAGTTGGAGAAAGACCTTTTAGAGACTTTTCGGAAGTAAAAGTCAACATCCTCTGTTGGATGCAATTAGATAGATTTCCAGGTATGCTAAATTTTTGAAAGATTTGTGCACCAACAAGAGGAGATTACAGGGTAGTAAGAAAGAGAAGGTGACTATGAGGGTGAATGCTTCCTCCATCATCAAGCTAGACAACTTGCCACCCAAGTGTAAAGATCCAGGCACATTCAATTTTCCCTGATCATTGGGAACCTGCAAATGAAGCAAGCCATGGCTGATCTTAGAGCTAGCATTAATGTTATGCCAAAATCACTTTATAGATCCTTAAACTTTGGGGAGTTCAAGCCCACCAGGTTGACAATCCAGCTTGCCAATCAGCATCACAAAGCTAGAGAGGGTATTAGAAGATGTCCTGGTAAAGGTAAATGATTTAATATTCCCTACTGATTTTTATGTGCTTGCGATGGAGAATGACACTAATGCCGACTAGCATACATTAATCTTAGGTAGACCCTTTTTGAAAACTAGAACCAAAATTGATGTTTATGGGTACATTATCCATGGAGTGTGGGGACTTGAAAGCCAAATTTTGTTTGTCTAATGCCATGAAATTCCCCCTTGAGGAACACTCGATGTTTGGCATTGATGTCATTGACTCCTAGTAGAAGATACATGTCATATTTTACTTAGTAAAAATGCATAACCCCCTTCCCTATTTTTTTTTATCCCATGGGATATGATGAATATGTTGGTAGAGCTTTCCAAGCTTTCAAATACAGGTACACCACCCAGGCAAGGTCCAGTTTGCCAAGTGTTCCATGACCAGCCCATGTTAGGTAAGAAGCCCTATGAGGGGCAGTGGATCTTGTTGCATGAGTCCCGGACAAAACTGATGGTTAGAGGGTTGAAGTCTAGATGGAAGGGGTCATTCTTGGTCAACCATGTACACCTTGATGGTGCAATTAAATTAGAAAACTCCAGGGTGATTCGGTGTACCATTGATAAACATCGGTTAATGTACCTCCATGAGGCCCCAACAAATCTAAGGGCTTAGTTGGCCTATCTTTGGGTTGAAGTTAAACACCCTCCATGAAGGTCCTAACCGTCCAACTTAGAGATGTTAAAGCAAGTGCCGGGTTTGAGACAACCTACGTGAGGCTTTTCCTTACCCTTCCTTTTTTTTTCTACATTTTATTTATTTTGGTTTTGCATCTTGCATCATATTCATTTTTTATTTGCTTTTCACACTATCCTTTTGGCACCTTAGAGGTTACATGCTTAGGCCAACATCACATACACTATATTGACTTGCTTGGCATTGACATGATAATGTGTTGCGTGCTTGGTGATTCACTGTATTGTTTGGATTAAGTACATGCAACCTACCTATGAGTTTTTGAGCATCTTTGATTAGTTTGGACTATCCTGTGCCACCCTTGTTTGTTCATATGTGTTTCCCTCTTTGGATTTGTATTCTAGAACTTGCTTAGGGTCTTGTTTGAAAATATGTTCCCATGTACATACTTGAAAGTTGTTAAGGCATTTTTCTTATTTTTAGCTAGTTGACTATATAGTCAACCTTTACATATTACCATTGTTTAGCCCCTTGGGCATTATTGCCCCTTCTTTTGTTTTACCACATTCTTAGCTAAAAGTGAAAAACCATGGAAATTCCCAACCTTTTAAGTTTAGGAGAGCATTTGTGTAATTTTTATATATGTGTTTGAGCATAAGTGTGGGGAAAAGCATGATGACATGTTCCAATTGAAGTGTGGGGAGAGACAATGTGTATCCATGAATGGCCAAAAAAAAAAAGTTCAGCAAGTGGCACACAAAAAAAATTGCAAAAGTTTGGATGAAGGTGTGTCACATTGCAAATTAATTAAGGGCCTGTGAATGGTTAAGTTGGACAAAGTATATCCTTAGGAACTTATGCTCTTTGTGTATGCATTTGTACTCATTTGACTAGAAGTTTAACTCCACTAGCCTTTATATTCTCCCACCTTCACCTAAGCCCCATCACAACCAAAAGCAAGTCCTCTTGATTCAATATGCATGTGTGTGTGACAAATGGAGAATGAGACCCTGACAAGCCTAGATAATGTATTTTCATTTGAGGTGATATGAGTGTACATCTTATCCTAAAACACTTGAGTGAATGAGTGACAAACACTAACCTTGGAAGGATTTTTTGCACTTGATTTATTCATCATGTATGTGGATTCCACCTTGTGTGCTATGTTCTCATTCATGCCTTGCTTGTTGAGATCCTCTTTGATTGTTGGTGTGAAGGCTCATTGCTTATATCTCTAGGTCCATTGGATTAGTGTATTGTTATTTTCCATGCATCATGCATTTTTAGAGTTAGGAGTCGGTCGCTTTGCCGTATCCATCTAAGTCTTTTGCATGAGGATATGCAATTGTTAAGTATGGGGGAGTTTGATGAGTTGCATTTATGCACTTATTCTATGTCCTAGCTTTGGATATTTTGCATTTGAATTGTACTCAATTGATGGTTAAATTACTAAATTTATACTTTGTCCTCAATATACATCATTAGTTAATTTCATAGCTATAAACATTGTTTTTGGTGCATAATCATTTCTTGGAAGTGCTTTGTGCTTTTAGCCTCTTTGTAGGAGTGTTGTTTGTTAATAAGGACTACCAGGTTGGTGCACTAGAGAGGAAGGAGGGACTCAAGAACACTGAGAGACCACCCAACTGTCAAGACCACCCAGGTGGTGAACAGAAGGACTCAGCAACATGGAGACCGCCCAGTGGTCAAAGACCACCAATGGTCAAAGACTACCCAGGCAGTGAACAGAGGGAGCACAATTTTGGAATTCCTGAAGGACCGCCCAGGCGGTCATATGCGAGTAGCCAACATCAGCGAGATACGAATTTTAGAAACGGCCCGATTTCAGTTTATTCTTTTTAGATTTTCAAAGACTCTTCACACAGACAATTTTTAGACTCTCTAAAACCCTATTCTCTCTCTAGATCACACATTCTCTTTCTACTTTCTCTCTCTAGGTTTTGGGAGTTCCCAATCTTTGTTTTGGCTCCCATTTGGGATTGTAATTTACCGTTTTCCTTCAACAATGATTATGACACTCCACCTATGGAGGAATAATCTCTTTACCATGTACAAGGATAACTAAGGATTAAATTTGTTATTGAGGTTCCCAATTTTAATTGCAATTCATGGTTGATTTTTCTTCCCCATTTACTTTCTCTTTTGATATCAATTGCAAAGATTATTGTAATTGTGTTTTTAAGAGTTGTTTGGTTGTGCATTCATTCGCGTGTAGAATCTAGATACCATTGGGGTATTGGGTCGATTGATTTAATTACATTTAATTGGTAAGGGATTGAAATTAACTTTGTTAGGAGTTAGGTTACTGTAATTGATAGTCAAACTGGCATAGGTTCATAGAAGGAATCATGAATTACTAGTTCATATGTTAGCCAAACCCTTAGTAGGAGTGGGATTGTATGACCGCTAAGTAGAATTACATCATTATTGTGTGATATCATAACTAATGAAAGTAACCACCACCATGAATTTATCTTTTGAACCAATGATTGAACAACTCTTAATCTAAGGGAATCCTTGGAATAATTTTCTTATTATAATTTCTCAATTTAATTTAGTTGCTACAATTTCTAAAACCCCCAATTCTCTTGAAATAATTAGAACACTTCCTTGTGAGAAGACCTAGTTCTGCCCTTTACTCCATTTTGGTGCAACTTGGCACTTTATAACTTTTTAATTTGTTGCGGGTAACGACCTCGTATCAATGCTCTTCAAGCTATTCATGTCATCAAACTCAAGCCAATTTATTTAAAAAGACTTGTTACTTGTGATGCTATAAAAATGAATGATCCTTAGTTATCTATTGATGAATTGTGACTATTTATTATACTTGTATGCCATACTTGACTGAATTGTGATTATTGACTATTTATCTTCGAATATACAGAGAATATGTATATACACTCCTAAAAACCTATGAGACTTTTATATGATGTTGGAACATGAGATTCTATAAAGTTGAACTTAATGTTAAGTGAGGTTGTTCCCCTATCTCCATTTAAATCTAGCGACGGCTAGTTAGGTTGAGCTCATCCTAGGCGATAGGTGATGCGGAGTTTAGGTGACAGTTAAAAGGACGATGATGTGGTTCGTTTAGGTGACATGAGAGAGGGTGATACATTAAAAGAATTAAAGTTACTAAACAAAGTGCTAGAGAAAGTGTGATGTCTTGATTCTTTTTACACTTTCATGCAAGTTCTCTCTATGTGAATTATATGACAATAATGGCAAGCTCTCTAGATTATTATTTGTTAATTAAGAATTTTTACAAGACTTAAAATGTAGATCACTTCAGAATTTTATTTGCGAACTAATTAAAATAAATTAAATTATACTCACTTATTTTGTAATTAAAGTGAAGTGATTGGAGACGATAACGATGACACTGATACTGTTTTAATTTAATTACTAAGATTCCTTTAGATTCTCACCCTTTTCTTTTTCCATGTTGTCTTCAGACGAGCCAATGGACCAAAATGCTGAAGTCCCTTGATTTATTGACTATGGAGCTAACCCATGCTTAAAGATTTTATTATTATCTTTTGCATGTTTTGTACTTGTCTTTTGAACATGTAGACCATTGATCCCTATTTATGTTTTTCTCCTTATCTTGAAAATTTTATGCCTTACGGACGATTGTATTCAAGACCAAGCTTATTATCGGCTTTTACCTAAGATTTATTTATGGTTTGTTCTATTATGTGCTTATTATTATGGAAATATTGTTTCACAGGTTGCCTTAGTTTTAATTATGCATTGACGAACAAGGCTTTTTGCTAAGAATATTTTTGAATGACTAAAAATATTAAATCAAAATGTAAGAAATCTAATGGTTGGCCAATTATGATGTACGCATAAGAGGTTAATAATTAGAATGTTACATTTTGGTATCAAGAGGTAAATCCTGATAGAGCTTGAAGATTGGTCTAACTATGCTTTTAATGCGCAATGCGATAGTTATATCATGCTTAAATGTCTTATCTTTATGATAGGCTATAGAAGTAGAAGTGCATGATCGTTATGCTTATATGTTACAGTTGCTAGCTCCCTATGCATGAGTATTGAGACTGATCACCTCAGTGTTCCTTGTTTGGTATGCTTAGGAACTGATGGCACCTAGTAGACTTCAAAAGGCACTAGAGGATGTCCCTGTTGAGAACCAACACCTAGACACGGCGTTGGATGCCTTGCGGGACATTGCTTCCACAATGTAGTGCATGATGGATAGGATGAACAAGGACAAGGGGCGGCATAAGGCAGAGAATTTAGAGAATGTAAGGTTCTCAAAGTTCAGGAGGACTAACCCTCCAGCTTTTCGGCACCTTCCAATTAGCATTGTAGATGGGTGGATCAAGAGCATGGAAAAGATATTTACTGTGGTTCCATGCTCAGAGGAGTAGAAAGTGTCATATGCCATGTATATGTTGGAGAGGGAAGTAGAGTATTGGTGGCATGATGCTAGGAGGGTACTTGAGGCGACTGGTATGCCTATCACTTGGCAAGGATTCAAGGCTAGTTTCTATCAGAAGTACTTCCTGCAATCAAGAACGCCAAAGAAATTGAGTTCCTAGTTAAAGCAGGGAAAGATGACAGTGCTAGAGTATACTTCCAAATTTGAAGAGCTGATCAAGTTCTTTCGCATGTATCTTGGAAACCCTGATGAAGAGTGGAAGTGCATTATGTATCAGAATGGTTTGAAGCCAGAAATCAAAATGTAGTTGCACATCTTGAGATTTGGGAATTCGCCACTTAGGCAAACAAATGTCAAATTGTGGAGGAGAGCCAAAAGAAGCTAGTCATAGCTCAAGCAGAGGAGCGTAGGAGTAGGTTGGTACCACAAGCATGGAAGTTCAAGTCACAAACTCGTAGGTCACCGTTCTAGAGAGGCCATCCCCACCCTAAAAGGAACCAACGGAGAAGACATCTTTTCTTTCCTCCTATCCTGGCAGAGGCAACTCCCAGCCTCCTCTTCTTGCCCAAAGTGTGGCAAGAACCATGGTGATCGTCTGTGTCTTTATGGCCAGAACGTGTGCTATAAGTGTGGCAAGCCAGGCCACATGTCTTGGAAATGCAACATAAAGACTCATCAGCCTACATTTTCTCCAGGCAACAACATCAAGGCCACATCTTCACTGTGAGTGCTAAGGATGCCCCTCTATCTGCGACCTGATTCAAGGTAAGTATGAAATAAATGGTAATATCTTAGTTGTGCTTTTCGATTCCGATGCTACACATTCTTTCATTTCACATGACCATGCTAAATCTTGCATTTGCCTATCTCTAAACTTCCTTTTGATTTGACAGTTCCACACCTACAGCTAAACCCATAAAAAACATGTCTTTGTTGTTTGAGTTGTCATTTTAGTATTGATGATAGATCCTTTATATTTGACCTCATATGTTTGCCTATGTCTGGTCTTGGTATGATTCTTGGTATGGATTGGTTATCTATTCATCATGTTTTGCTTGACGTTATGCCAAGTCTATTTTTCTTGTTGAACCTGTTACCTATGAAACCTATCTACCTTCTTAAATTCCATAGAGTTAAACTGTTGTGGGCTAAGATAGAGGATTTGTGCTTTTATCTGCTAGTGAGGTGGAACCGAACAAACCTTGGAGGACATACCAGTAGTTAGAGATTACCCAAATGTTTTCCCTAAGGATATACCTGTTTCCCCAACTAGAGAGATTGAGTTTCTTATAGATCTTGTCCCTGAACTGGACCTATATCCATAGCTCCTTATAGAATGTCCCTTTTGGAGTTAGCCGAGCTTAAGACCCAATTAAAGGACCTCTTAGAAAAAAAGTTTGTTAGGCCTAGTACCTCATCTTGGGGAGCCCTAGTTTTGTTTGTGAAAAAGAACGATGGAAGTATGAGGTTGTGTAGATTACAGACAATTCAATAAAGTGATAGTGAAGAATAAGTACCCCTTACCTAGGATAGATGATCTGATGGACTAGTTCAAAGAGCGGTGGTGTTTTCTAAGATTGATTTGAGATTAGGGTACCATCAGATTCAAGTCAGAGAGGAGGACATACCTAAGATAGCGTTCCGAACTGTTTGGGTATTATGAGTTCATAGTCATGTCTTTTGGATTGACTAATGCTCCCACAGTATTCATGGACTATATGAATAGGATCTTTAGACCCTATTTAGATAAGTTTGTGGTAGTCTTCATAGATGATATTCTCATTTATTGAGGGCCCATGAGGAGCATAAGGGTCATCTAAGAGTAATATTGGAGATCTTGAGGGAAAAGAAACTCTTTGCTAAGTTATTAAAGTTTGAGTTTTGTATGCCAGAGGTGAAGTTTTTAGGACATATTGTATCTAGAGGAGGAATATCAATTGAACCTAGTAAGATAGAGGCTGTGATGAGCTAGAAGAGACCTACTATGGTGATCTAAGATTATGAGCTTTTTAGGCTTAGCTGACTATTACCATAGATTCATAAAGGGTTTTTCTCATATTGCATTACCCTTGACGAAGCTTACTAGGAATGATACCCCTTTTAAGTGGAGAGGAGTGTGAGAGTAGCTTTTTGGAGTTAAAGCAGAAGTTGACCACGACCCATGTGCTTATCTTATCTAACCCCAGTGAGCCCTTCCAGGTTTACTGGAATGCCTGGAAAGGTTTAGGTTATGTCTTGATACAGCACCCCCAAGTGGTAGCTTATGCCTCACGGCAATTAAAGCCCCATGAAGCCAATTACGCTACCTATGACCTTGAGCTTGCAGAATGTGGTGTTTGCATTGAAAATATGTAGACATCATCTTTTTAGTGTGAGGTTTGAAGTTTTCTCTGATCATAAGAGTTTGAAGTATCTTTTTTATCAAAAGGAGTTAAATATGAGACAAAGGAGATAGATGAAATTTCTCAAGGACTATGACTTTGGTTGAATTATTATCCTGGCAAAGCCAATATAGTGGTTGATGCCTTGAGTAGAAAGTCACTGCATATCTCCCATATGATGGTGAAAGAAGTTGAGCTCATAGAGAAGTTTAAGGATAACCTTGGAATGACCCTTACCCCTAGTGGCATGAGAGTGAGTTGAAGTCTAGCAGGTTTAGAGAGCAAATTGCTCAAGCCTAGAGGGAGGACGAAGAGTTTAAAGGGATAATTGAGGTGGTTAGAGAAGGGAAGCTCAAAGGTTTTGCTTTGGATAGCAAAGATGTACGGAGGTTTGAAGGCCAAGTTTGTGTACTAGTGAGTGGTGACCTTCGAAAGAGTATTCTAGATGAGGCACATAAGGGCTAGTTCACCATTCATCCGGTGCCACAAAGATGTACCGGGATTTAAATAAGATGTTTTGGTGGTATGGGATGAAGAAGGATGTAACAGATTGGGTAAATAAGTGTTTAGTGTGCCAAGAAAGTAAAGATTGAGCAGCAACCTTCAGGCTTATTGCAACCTTTAGAAATCCCCGAGTAGAAGTGGGAGAGCATCTCTATGGATTTTATGGTGGGTTTGCCTAGAACCCAAGCTGACCATGCCGTTATATGGGTGATAGTTGACCGTTGACTAAATCGGCTCACTTTTTGCCTATTAAAGCGACTTATTCCTTGGATAGATTAGCTCAGTCTTACATCAGGAGATTTTAAAGCTATATAGAGTACCATCGACGATAATCTCAGATGTGATCGTGGTTTATATCGCATTTTTAGGAACCTTGCAAAAGGCTTTTGGGATGAGATTGTGCCTCAGTAGGCTTATCACCCTAGACGGATGGTCAATCTAAGAGAACTACCCAGACCTTGGAGGATATGTTGAGGGCTTGTGCTTTTGATGAGAAAGGAAGTTGGGATAAGTATCTCCCTCTAGTTGAGTTCTCCTATAATAACAGTTTCCATGCTAGTATTGCAATGACCCCATATGAAGCCCTTTATGAAAGAAAATGTCAGCCTCCCCTTCGTTAGTATGAGTCAAGTGAGAGTAGTGTGCTAGGACCTGACCTTGTGAGGCAAACCATGGAACAAATAAAGAGGATTAAGGAGAGGATCCAAACTGATCAAAGTCGCTAGAAAAGTTATGCTTATAAATAAAGGAAACCTCTAGAGTTCTAAGAGGGTGAGCATGTGTTCCTCAAGATCATTCCCCCAACAGAGATAGGCGTGCTATGAGAGTCAAAAAGTTAAGTCCTAGATTCCTTGGTCTTTTCAAATTCTTCAAAGAGTTTGGTTAGTCGCTTACCGAATGGCCTTACCTCCCAATATCTCAAATCTTCATTATGTCTTTCATGTCTCCAGTTTACGTAAATACCATTCTAAAGAGTCATGTTCTGAGCCAGAACACGTGCAACTAAGGGATAACTTAACCTTTAGCCTTCCTCCGTTAAGGATCATCGATAAGGTGTCAAGCAATTACGCACTAAGATAGTGTCCTTGGTAAAGGTAGCTTGGGAAAGAGGTGCTATAGAGGAACTCACTTGGGAGTTGGAGACGGAGATGAAATGCCTTCACCCAGAGTTATTTTCAGGTAACAAATTTTGAGGACAAAATTCTTTTTTAGGAGGGAAAAAATGTAATATCTCAATTTTTCCTTCTGTAAAATAACCAAAATGCTCCTGTGATAATTTGACACTTGATTAAGTGACGAGGCTAAGTCATCACCCAACAATTTGAGTTTTCATGTAAAATTATTACTTTGCCCCTAGACAGTGATAATTGAGCTTAATTAAAGTAATTAAGAAAATAACGTGCGGTTAATTGTTCAAAAAATTTCTAAAGAGTTACTAATTATCTAATTACCACTAGTTAAGAGTGTAGTGGCATAATGACAAGGTCATATCATGGTGATGTCACCAATCACTATTCTTGTCTTTTAGCATACTTTCTACTAAATCTATCCCCATCTTTTACCTAATCCCTAAAATACCCCTAAACCTAATTCAACCATCTCACAAACAAATAAAAAACTCAACCACCCACTACCCATTATTGGTATGCAACGGCACCTACTCACTTACACACATTATCACATTATTTTTTTCTCAAAAACACTCTTCACTTCTCATCTTCAACCTCCATCACTACCATTTCCTCCACCATTTCAACCTCATAACTTCTTCATTCCTCCACCAAACCCAACAAATAAATACACTTTTCCATAGCTCTTCCACCTAACAAACACAAATCCACCATTAGTTTTTCAAGAAAAAGCATCCCCTACCTGTTCTGGAGCAGACCAAATTCATGGTCAAGGAAAGAAAGAGATTTTGCTTCCTTACTTGGGAGATCAAACTTCAAGGAGCTTGTGGTTGCCTTGATCTCTAGTAAAAACCATCTTTTAGTAGGGGTTTGTGTTTAAAATTACTTATCTTATCTTGTTCTCTAACTTTTTTAAGAAGGCTTGAGTTTTGATGAATGATTATGCTTGAAAGATAAAAAGAAGTTGTATGTTGTGTTGCTGGAATTCTCGGATTTAGCACAACTCAGATTATATGATTTTATTCACATATATGGAGACAATATTATGAGCTAAAATTTTTATATGATGAAGCTAACATATGGAGGTATCTTCAATATTTTTCTTGAGTTGTCTTGATGACTTTTTCTCTTTTTAAAAATTCAGAAACCGAGAAGGTTAGAGTTTCGGCATGAACAATAATTTCTAAAGTACTGAATTTGTATAATTTTGTTACTATATCAAATGATTGATTTTTAACTTGAAATTTTTACAAGATGTTGTGGACATCTTGAAATTCAACCATGAATTTGTATATAATTTTTTAGTTCATTTGATAGGATAAAAAAATTGGGTTTTCTTACTATTGATTGAAAATAGGTGGTTTCTGACCTCCGAAATTGTATAATTTTGTTAATATAGCTAGAGATCTTTTTATGATTTGAAATTTTTATAGGGTTTCATGGACATATTAAATTATATTTGAAAAATGATTTTGTTTTGTTTTTATGATACTTAGTAACTTAATTATATTTTTCTTTGAGACTAAAATTTCTGGACAACATGATATTATATTTCAAAGTTTTACGAAAGTTTGGATTTTGGGATGTATAGGTTCAGCCAAGGTTTCCCAAAAGGAAAATGTTGTTTTTAAAACTAACTACATATTTGGAACCTACATGAAAAATGGAGTGGGTACAAGTGATTTGAGCATTTTTGTAATTATATATAAAATTTGGGGTTGAAATGTAATTTTAGAAAGTTTAGGAGTCTTGCTACATAAACCAAATGTTTAGGGAGTAAAACTATAAAATGGGTTCTGGAAGTAAGGTATGTGTTGAGAAGAAAAAAAAATTTTTTGGGTCCTTTTATAACTTTGGTAAATTTGAGGGGTCAAATTGTAATTTCAAAAGTTGGGGGTTTTTGTATAAATTCTAAAAATTCCAATGGCAAAACTGTGTTAAGTGGAATTAGGATGAAAAACCTATTTTGGATGAAAAATTTAGTTAGAGGTTGTTTTGTAAATTTTATGAAGTTTGAGGGCTCTTTAGCAAAAATTAGAAGTTTTAAAATCTTTGAAAATAAATTATTAAAACATATGCTCCAATGGATGGTGATCTTGGTTTTTCACAAACATTTGGAAAATAGAAAGGAAAAGAATGCTCTTCAAGCTATTCATGTCATCAAACTCAAGTCAATTTATTTAAAAGACTTGTTACTTGTGATGCTATAAAAATGAATGATCCTTAGTTATCTATTGATAAATTATGACTATTTATTGTACTTGTATGCCATACTTGATTGAATTGTGATTATTGACTATTTATCTTTGATATACATAGAGAATATGTATATACACTCCTAAAAACCTATAAGACTTTTACATGATGTTGGAACATGAGATTCTATAAAGTTGAATATAATATTAAGTGAAGTTATTCCCCTCTATTCCCATTTAAATCTAGCGATGGCTAGTTAGGTTGAGCTCATCCTAGGTGATAGGTGATGCAGAGTTCACATTATAGTTAAAATCGTCGGGGATGATGATGCGGTTGGTTTAGGTGACATGAGAGAGGGTGATACATTAAAAAAATTAAAGTTACTAAACAAAGTGCTAGGAAAGTTTGATGTCTTGATTCTTTTTACTCTTTCATGCAAGTTATCTCTATATGAATTATATGACAATAATGGCAAGCTCTCTAGATTATTATTTGTTAATCAAGAATTTTACAAGACTTAAAATGTGGATCACTTCGAGACTTTTATTTGCGAACTAATTAAAATAAACTAAATTATACTCACTTATTTTGTAATTAAACCGAAGTGACTAGAGACGATAACAATGGCACTTATACTATTTTCATTTAATTACTAAGATTCCTTTGGATTCTCACCTTTTTTTTTTAAATGTTGTCTTCAGACGAGCCAATGGACCAGAGTGCGAAGTCCCTTGATTTCTTGACTGGAGCTAACCCATGCTTAAAGACTTTATTATTATCTTTTGCATATTTTGTACTCGTCTCTTGAACATGTAGATCATTGATCCCTATTTATGTTTTTCACCTTATCTTGAAATTTTTGTGCCTTACGGACGACTGTATTCGAGACAGGGCTTATTGGGCTCTTACCTAGGATTTATTTATGATTTGTTCTATTATGTGCTTATTATTATGGAAATGTTGTTTCACACACATGTTGCATTAGTTTTAATTATGTATTGACGAACAAGGCTTTTCACTAAGAATATTTTCGAATGACCAAAAATATGAAATCAAAATGTAAGAAATCTAATGATTGACCAATCAATATATATATATATATGTATTCTTCACTGCTATAGCATTTATTACATTAACATTTATATTACATTGATATCAGTATCTACATACATGGTCAACACACACAAAAAAGAAAAAAATATCTAAAATAATACATTGATAGCTATTTGTTTAAGATTTATTAATTAATTTAAATTTATTTTGCAATTTTAAAAATTTTATTAAGATATTTTGTTTACTTTTCAAATTATTTATTTTTATATCATAATATAGATGTATATATATATATATATATATATATATATATATATATATATTATTTATTAGTTTTCAAAATACAATTGTTACATGTAACACTCATCAAATTCTACCGAGGAATACAAAGAAAAAAGGTTATTAGAGTAATTTATTAGTTTTGAAACTGAAATGTAATAAATAAGCAATTTCATAGCAACCTATTAGTTATGTCTTCATCTCTATATATGCTTGGAAAGGTTGGGGTGTGAAATGTGACTAAACCTTCACATGTAGCTTGGGTGGATAGAGATGAAGTTATAGTAATAACCCCAAAATAATAGTCATATGGTGATCTGATCTACATATTTGAGCTCTTTAACCTTCTTTATTCTTCTTTCTAGCTATTGTAATCATGTTTGAAGGATTCTAAAAATCCAATCATTGTCTCTATATACGAGACAGAGCATTATCATTCTCTCTGTGTCATTCTTTCATAGAAGGAGATGCAAACCCGCAACAAAGGAAAGCAAGGGCCAACATGCAGATGGGAGTATTGCAAGTAAGGTGGAAACAAAAGATACAGGTAATTATGCCTGATTTGAGGTGTTGATTGTAGATATGTAGAATTTATAGAAATATTTATGAAAAACAAGCATTTTATAACAATATTGTCATCGTGTTCTGTTTATCAACAAAAAAATATTGCTATTGTGTTCTACTTCTTTTTTTTTTGGTTGACATATTCTATTTCCCATGTTATTGTCTTTGAATAATGCAAATGTAGCTGCCCATGTGTTAGTTATCGCAAATAAAATTGTTTGAATATGAATACTCAATTAGCATTTGAAAAAAATAGAATACATTAATAGATAGGATTTGCTTATCAAATTAGCATTATAAATAGAATACATTAAAAATAGAATATTTAATTTATTTTAAAAAATAGCGTTAATTCATTAGAATAAATCAAATGCATTAATTGGCTGTTACCTTCTTTCTTTAACATACATTCTCAAAATGCGTTTGATATTACCATTAATATTAAATATTAAAAAAAGATATGATATAACAATAGTAAATTTCATATAAAAGCACGTCATTAAAAAAAATCATATAAAAGTTTTTAGTATTAATAATAATTTTAGATCCGCAGATTGTGAATGAAGAATGAGTATTTATGTTTTATCACAATTTAATTTATGAGTTTAAGTTTTAATTGATTGGCTATAATTACTACTATAAATTGTTGAGATTATTGCCATTCAAATATAATTTCGATTTCAAATTGATTGATTCGTTTTTGTACTGTATTGAGCATTCTTTGTATTATAATTTGTTAAATTAAAATTAATTTTCAATTATTTTTAATTATTAATATATATATATATAATAGACTCCACTATATAGAAAATAGTTAGCAGTCTAAACCCTTTATTTTATCACATTTATTAAACTAATTATGGAGTTCAATATAACAATCATCAAATTCTACTAATGCCAAATGGAGTTAAATTCTACCAATCTAGAATGTGAAAAGCAATGTTATTATTGTGATTTAATTTATTGGTTTGAAACTGAAATGTATAATAAATAAATAGTTTAATTGTAGCGCATTGATTATCAATGGTTAGTTATATCATGTAAATATTTATGCCACTAATATTTCTGCTGATTGTTTCTTTGGTGAAATCATCACATTTCTTATACTCTCGCATTGAGTTTTCATTATTTTCTCATGTTTCAGGCCAATGGCATCTTCTTCAGACACATGAATGAAGGAATATAATGAAGCAGTGAAACTCACTGATGATATCAATGGCATGATTTCTGAGTGGAATTCATTGCCTACATTTGGACCAGAAACTTAGCGTCGTGCATCTGCTATAAGAAGGGAAATTACAATATTAGGGACCAGACTTGAGAGCTTGCAATCCTTTCTGTCAAAGAGATAGTTAAAGTCAGGATGATTCAACAAAATATTTATTTTATCATATTTATTAAACTAATTATGGAGTTCAATGTAACAATCATCAAATTCTACTAATGCCAAATGGAGTTAAATTCTACCAATCCAGAATGTGAAAAGCAATGTTATTATTGTGATTTAATTTATTGGTTTTGAAACTGAAATGTATAATAAATAAATAGTTTCATTGTAATGCATTGATTATGCATTCATTTCCATTATTCTATATATGCTTGGAATAGTTGGGTTTCCATCCTAATCAAACCTTCACATTGTGGTAAAATAATATATTGTCATGTGGGAGATCTTTGATCTTTCTGTTGCAATGAATACATGACTATTGTAAGAAACATTTATAAGTTTGTGAGAATAATAATATTATTTCATTTAGGTTGGTATTACCTTTTTCATATTATGCATTATGTTTTAACTTTTTTTTTACTATTCAAATTCTAAAATAGTATTTATATTAATTTATAAATTTTTTTAAAAATTATTTGATTATGTACACTGAACTAAATTTAGTAAATACAACAATGACAATCTCATTATTAAAAATATAAATAATTATCACTAGAAGACTAATTAACATAACACTAATGATTGAAATGAAAATTTATTATTATATTTATTTCTATTTTATATTCATAAAATTATGAAATTTATTAATAAAATATTATTAGTACAGTGTTAAAACTTTTTAATTTCCTATTTCATCTAATTTTAAATATTTTAATTTAGATTATGTTTTAAAGTTAACGTTATATGCATATCCCTTTTGTTAATTAAACGATCTTATTTTATTTTAATTTATGATAAAAAAATATAGTTTGTGAGCAAATCAAAATTTAGTATCACAATATAAGACTATAGAATATAATATTAATGATTATAATTTAATATATTCTAATATTTAGTTCTATTTTATATTTATAAAATTATGAATTTTATTAATACCAATTATTAGTATACTATTTTAAATTTTATATTTCCTATATATTTTCGATCTAATCTAAAGGTGTTTTCATTGAGATTATATATAAAAGTTTTGTAGTTTTAACTTTAAAAATATTTTTAAATTAAATAAACTTATTTTATTTCTTATTCTATAAAATACAGATGAATTATAAGAATAAAAATTAAACATGAAATTATAATAAAATCACTAAATTTAATTATATAATAGTTATAACGGAGTCATAATGAATCATAAGAAAAATTTTATAATTAATTGAAATTATAAAAAATAAATAACGTAATTGTGCTCAAACTGAAGCATTTATTCATTTGAATGAATTCAAAGTAACAAGTAATAATACTAATTTATTGTGATGAATGCAATTAAAATATGTAAAAGTATTAATTTAAATAAATATAACTGAAGCTTTATAATGATGAGATATGTTACAATAAACCTTTCATTTTATCAAATTCATAAAAATTCACTTTTATTTACACTTATTATATAATTTAATTTAAAAAGTAATGTAATTTAGTTTTTAAAGTATTATGCAGAATGATATATTTTTTTTTACTTGAAGGAATGATAAAAGTACTTAATTACCAATAAAAAAAACACTCATAATAAACACATTCAAGCAGGTCCATTTTGTAAAATACTTAAACAAAAAATCAATAAATTTTTATTATATTTAATTTAAAATTTTTATCATAATTTTTTAAAACAAAAATTTATTAAAAGAAATTATCTTAAAAAATTAAAATGTTGTTGCACGGGTATTATTTCTAGTTATAATGTACACATAAGAGGTTAATAATTAAGGTGTTATAGGTAAATGCTAGGTTATAACGTGGATTAAGACTAGGGTTAGCCTATTAAAAAAATTGTAAAATATAAATTTTTTGGTAAGTGGGGCCTAACCTTGGTCCATTTACCCTTTTGGCCTTGTGAATTCTTTTGGTTGTGGACTAATCCATGGATAGACCTACTAGTGTGGGCTTTGACCCAAAAAAAAAAACTACTAGTGTGGATCTAATTAGCATCTCTATAATTATATAATATAATGGTGCATCCGTGCATATATAATGATACGAAAATAAAATAAATATGTTCTTAATATTTTAATAATAAAATTATTTTATCAATAATAATTGTTTTATTAATTATATCAAATCTACTAGATTTTAATGTGAGAATTGATTTAATTTAAATGACTGTTTTTACCAATTACTTATTCAATAAAATAAAATAAAATAAAATAAAATAGATTTTTTTTTGTTAATAAATTTCAAACAAAAGTTCAATTGACTTTACTTATAAAATACCGATTTGAAAATTTAAATTAAATAAATCAAAACTAACTAATTTAATTTAATTCCGGTGAAATCAAATCAATCTTTTTTTTTCCTTCTTTTTCGTAAGATTTCAAACAAGATTTTGGCTTTTCCCGTGGATCAAGGGTATGGCCACATGGCGGTGCAAATTTTCCAAATCAACTTTGGTCAAGTTCGACGGAGTAGTGTTCATAACTAAGTTCCATGCAAATTCCTTAATAAAAGTATGATGAGTTTAACTTTTATACAATAACATCATAAAATCTTTTTATATCATCATCCAATTATATATTGTTATATTAATAAAAAGGATTAAGTTTTACATCTATAACTTAAAAAGTTATGTAAATAAGATGATTTAATTGAGAAGAATTAGAGTGCAATTTAACAAAATTTTAAGGATGATTTGTGTTAATTACACTAGAAATTTTCATCAACTTATTTTTTGAGGGAACATATTTCATCACTTTAGTCAAGGTCGATGGAGTCCATGCTGTTCAAAGTCCAATATGATTTTATTGTCCATGCTGTTCAAAGTCCATGCTGTTCATCCCATAAAATTTCCCACGTTAACTTACTTAGATCGAGATTTTCCTAGTCAAATAGGTCAATGATTTTTTTTTTTTTTTTGGGTTTAACGTCAATGCATTTTGATTTGTAGCGTTTTCCCCAATCTAAGAGTACGTTTGGTTTGTGAAGGTATATCATTTTTTTATTTTTTGTTTTTATTTCTTGAAAAGAAATTTTGTTTTCAGATTTTTAAAATTTAGAAATGTGTTTGGTTTTAAAAAATGATTCTGTTTTCAAAAAGTGAAAACAATGAATATATACTTATTTTGTCTATTTTCAAAATATTTTTTAAAAATTAAATTCAAAACAATAATATTATATTTATTTTTAAATAATAAATTATATTATTTTATTTGCATTGGCTCATCTACAAAAAAAATTCTACTAAAAAATTTATAAAAACCTAAAATAACTCCATAAAATATTGAAAATAAGAATAAAATAAATTTCTCATTTTAATTTATTTTTATTATAATTATCAATTATTATCTTGTGTCGTGGATAAATATTTAACCACTAATGAGTATTATTTCATTGCATGTTTAAACACAATAACAATATGTTTGATTTTTCTGCTTCTAAAATGCAATTTTCAAAACCAAATATAATATGATAAAATTATATATCATATATAATTCTAAAATTGGATTTTGAAAAAAAAAAAAGATAATGGTTAGCATATCATTCAACCAGACCATTTGATTTCCCTCCCATAAAAAGACATTACTTGCATCAATTTTTATAAAAAATAGGATTCAGATTTTTTAATAAAAATAAACATACTAAATATTTAATTTAATAAGAATTTGATTTTTAAATGAATCAGTTTTTTTTTTATCAGAATATGATTCAAATATTATTTTATGAAAAGATATTAATTGATTTAGTTTTTATAGCAAAAGGATTCAATTTTTTAATAAAAAATTAAATAGTAAATATTTAATTTAATATGAATCTAATTTTTAAATGAATTAATTTTTATAGGAATATGATTCAAATATTATTTTTTAATAAAATCTGATTTTGACTCAAATGTTAGTAAAAATCTTTAAAATGGTTAAAATCTATTTTCAAATAAATTTAATTTTTTTATGGATATATTATTAAGATTTTTTTAATAAAATTAGATTTTTTTATAAGAATAAGATTCAAATATTTGTATAATTTTGAAATATTGTTAATAAAATCATTTCATGATAAAAATATCATTTTTGATTTATAGTAATAGGATGCAAATAATTTGCATTAAAATATATTTAATAAAACCTGATTTTAAAATGTAAATGATTAGTATTAGTATTGCATTTCATCTAATTGATAGATTTTATTAGACACTTTATTTAGTCATTCTAATTACCAACAATTAAGGATTCATTTACGGGCCTAAAAGATGTAAAAGTACATGATAATATTTAATTGATCAATAAAAAAATAATTTTCAAATGATCAATAAAAAAAACTATTGTATAGTATGGATGTACGCTGAATGGATTGACTTTTACCTATAAAAATAAAATTCATATATAAAAATGGGATTTGTTTTTCTTAACAGGAATCTATTTTCAAGTAAATCAGTTTTTTTAATAGAAATAAAATTTCAAACAAAAAAGGGATTTTTATTTTGTGAACAAATTTTTCATTTGCAACCCAATCAAAGTATATATGTTTTCCTAAATTGATTAATGAATTGAATTATTAATTGATTCAGCATTTTTAGTCATCAATCAAACAGTTATCCAGATAAGGATATCCAATGTGGCAATTCCTCCTTCATTCCTCCTTAATTCAATTTAATTAAAAGAAAATTAATTATTTAATTAAGTTATTAAAATAATAACAAATATATTTAATGCATGATTTCAATATATGTTTCAAATATTACGTTATTTGAATATTTATATTAGATCAATTATTTATTACATTTATTTCAAATATTACATTTATTTGAACAATTAATGCATGATCTAAACATATAAACATACTTGATTTCAATGTCCATTCTCATAATGTTAATTATTACATTTCAATCATTTTAATAAAAAAAAAATTTCTCTAAATGATTAAAAAATGTAACAAATATTATTATTAGATCAATCAGAAATCAATTAAAAAATATAGCATATTATATCAACTAATACATGAATCAATTAAATCATAAATATATGATTAAAAAATATAATGAATATTTCATCAATCAGAATCAATTGAACTGTAATTATATTTGTGAAATTATATATATTGATTTGTAGATCATGAACCATTTTGTATCAATATTATTTTTTTCAACCCACTTCTTAGTCTAACCTATTTCACGATTTATTTTTCTAAATACAATTACAATGAAGTTTTCGTGACTCTTGGAAGGGTGGAAGAGATTGAGATAGAATACAATTGGTGGTATCGTTCATGTAAGAGGTGTTTGAGTAGATTGCAAGAGGAGGATCGTAAAATGCTGCAAAAAGTGTGAAATTGAATGATCTACATTTACACCAAGGTAATGAATTAAAATACGATCTTCGTTGTTTTGAATTTTACTAATCAAGTATGCTCTAAGTGAAGTGATATGATCAATGCATCTTTAGATATAGCATCCATATGATAGTGGTATATGAAATAAAATTAGCCTCTTTTTTATTGTTCATTCGTGAAGGTTCAAAGTTCTTAAATATAAGTGCTTCTTATTTTAGGCTTTCTTTAATTGCCAAAGTATACTATAATATCTAATAATAAAATTATTTTTATGCTATAATGCAGTTACCATTGATGAACAATAATTCTAGAATAGTGACTCAAACCACTGGACAAGACAAAAATTTCTCAAATGTTGGGACTCCATCTTTGAAAAGAAGCATATTATAAGGAGAACAAATTGCAAAGCATTAGGATACTCTAAGAGATGAATTGTCAATTCAACAAGCAAGATTAGGAGAATCTTCAAAAAAGAATAATTGATTATCCAAGCTTAGGAAAATCTTCTTCTTTTTATGTGCTTTTGGCTAATATTGTCAGTTTTGATTGATGTTTATTGGTAACGTTTATTTCATTTTACATTTGTGTGGATGCCAAAAATTTTATCCATTACACTAATTTTAGATTTTAGATATACTTGCCGATTGCCCAAGTATTATTTTATGGCTTATTATGTGATTTTTTTTCTATTAAAATGTTTGACTTATGCGGCATTAATTTTATTAATATTTTGTTATATTTTTCTTTAACATATTTTTTTATATTACTCCTAGATAGATTATATATTTATAATCCAAAATTTTAATTTATATTATTTATGATATCATGTTTAAATTAATTTTTATATCATTTGAAAAGATCAATTTTTATTTGTAAATATTTGATTTAATATACATAAATCTGAAAAATATTTTTAAACCTCATTTTGAGAGCTAATTAAAGGCTGATAAATAAACAAATAGTTCAGAAGCAATAATTTCTTAAAAAAAAATTCATTAATAAAATTTAAAAGTATTTCAATCTTAAGAGATACAAATCACAACGATTTCTCAAGAATTATGAAATCAAATATAACTAAAAAATATAATAACAGATATAAAAATATTATGTTTATCAAAATTTTCATAATTGATTTTTTTTACTAATATCAATTCTTTAATACTATGGTTTAATAATATCAATTTCATGAATCTAATATAAATTCCAATTTTTTTGAACCAAAATTGGACAACTGATATCAATTGCTCTATCATTCTTGTTTGACATTAATTTTTTGATCTTATTTAATATTAATTTTTTATATTGCTATTACTTAATATATCGTATTAATATGATATCAAATTTCAATTAAAATATCCCAAAATTAAGATTGTAATTATTATTATATTCCAATTTCCATTTTTTCCAATTTGAAAATTTAATATCATATTGTTTCAATAGTTTTTTGATTGAGAACAATTAAATAATACATTTAAATCGATTAAACAATGACTTAATATAAATGATTAAATCTAAAATATGATCCAAATCTTAATTATATATATTGATTTCATTGTAAATTAATTTATTTATGAACCTAAAAAAATTTGAGTTGTTTAAAAAATTAAGGTTTGACTTATAATACAATAGAATTATTTATAAACATTATTTTAAAACAAAATTATTTACGAACCTAAAAAAAACATATACGAGATATAAATATAATATGCAGATAAATAAATGAATTAATCATAACTGTATTTTAATGGATAAAAGATTATATTATTTGAAATGATTATATTTTCAGAGAGATTTGCATACTTTTTAAAAATCATTTTATGCATTGTCCTTGATATTAAATTAAATCTATCAAACAATTTCAAAATAATAGGAAATAAAATAAATTATGTAACGCCCCAATTTCTTTATACTAATTGCTTTGGTTAGCTAATGGATGAATTGAATTATCTTTGTGTGGAATTAGAGGTATGTGAAAATAATATTTTAATAGGCGTTTCATGTTTATGTTAGTGATTTTGTATGTGAAATTATTAGACTACTCTCACTTAGATATACTTAATTGATAAACTACCTTTCTCATACACACCCACACTCTTAGAAAAAAATGAAAATAAAAACCCAAACCCCCAATTATTTCCCTCACTCACGGTTACAACACACACGTACACCACCCATCATTCTTCTTCTCTTCCTTCTCCTTCCTTTCTTTCTCTCCATCTTCCTCCATCATCCCAACCTCCTATCTTTTCAATTCTTCACCAAATCCAACAAATAAATACACTTTTTCATAGCTCTTCCACCCAACAAACTCAAATCCACCATTATTTTTTCAAGAAAAAGCCTCCTTCTACCTATTCTAGAGCAAACTAAAATTCGGGATTAAGGAAAGAAAAAGCTTTTGTTTCCTTACTTGGGAGATCAAACTTCAAGGAGCTTGTGGTTGTCTTGATCTCTAGTGAAAACCATCTTTTGGTAGGGGTTTCTACGCTTTGCTTTCTCTTTATTTTTCTTTATTGAAGCAATTTCGGATTTGTAATTGGGAACCATTTTATACCATGATTTGGTTGAGTTTTTGGTAGGATTTTGAAGAAAATTGAATGTTGGTTGTATATATATATGTATACCTTTGTTTTTGATGCATGAAAGCTTGAAAATGTAACCTTAAGTGTGGTGTTTGTATAGGTGAAGCATGATGCACGAAAATGAGTAAGTATGCATGCTATGTGTTTGAGAAAATGTCTAAATGAAAATAAATGTTATTTGGGGTTGAGCTATTGTATATTTGTTAGATGGATAGTTAGTTTAATGCAATACTAATATTTACAAAAGTAGAAAGCTAAGTTGATGAGGGAATCTTGGAAGTTATACGCATAAAAGTGTAAATTCGGCCATGTGTTGGATAGATCTATTTTACCATGTTTTTGTGATGCTTTGAGTTGGATTTTTATAAAAATTAAGTGTTTAATATATATAGATATATGATCCCTTGTTTTTAATGCATAAAAACTTAGAAATATGACTTGTGGTGATGTTTCGGGTGATGAGCAACGTTATGCACGAAAATTGCTCATTATATATACTATTTCTTTGATTAAATGTCTAAGTGAAACTAAGGATAAAAAATTAGAATTAAGACATAAAGATTAAGGGTTGACTTATATCAACAAAGAGGGTTCCGACATTGAATCATTTTGAGGGCCAATGGCTGGGCATTGACTTTCTTTATAGTGCATATGAGGGTTTCTGTTCGTTCGCATTAAGGAACTGGTGACGGGTTAAGCATGAGCTCATAGCTTTTAAAGTATCTAAATAAGATCAATGAGAGAAAAGGATAGTGATATTAATAGAAACACAAAAGTCATAAAGTAGATAAGACCAAAGAAAAAAAAAACCTTAACTATAATGTATTCGATGTTTTGTATTAGGATAGTCATTTATGCATGTTATGACATTTAATGAATAAGTCTAATCTTTTTCCATGCTTGGATGTCTCTTTAATTATACTAGTAAAGTTCTTTCATGCATGCATGTACATCTCATACCAAGACCATGCTAAAAGACACCTCTACCTTGATAAGGAATGGTTGCAAAATTCTAAAATTGAATCTCATGATTGTATATTAATAATTTCAAAAGAAACCAAGGTAGACTAGAGATGAATATGATGTCATGTTAGTTGCATATGCCCCTACTGAGATTTCAATTGATTTCTCACCCTTTCCCTTCTTCCATATCATCTCTAATGGGCGGATAGACCCTTATGTAGAAACTAAGGCTAGTACCTGTTGCTTTTGCTTTGTTTGGAGATTGCGCTATGTCACTTGATCTCTTTTGATATTTTGAAATGCTTATAAAATTACATGTCATTTTTATTTTGGAGTTGATACTTGGATCTTTCTTTTGTATTTGGGTTGTGAGACCTTTATTTCTTCTATATTTTGTATTTTGTAGTCTGAGGCTCCTAATTCCTGATATGACATTGCTATGTTCATGTTGTGAATTGAGTGGCTCTAAGTGCCTTATGATGATGGTATGTAAGATACTAGGATGTTGTATTTTGAACAACAGATTGGGCTAAGGATGACTGGTTATTCCGTTTATGATTTTTGTCTTACAGGAGGCATGGTACCTACGTCATTACCATGCAGAATTTTTATTAGAACTTTTAGCAACATTTATATCTAATATGGAAAGGCTCATGAAATAGGACGTGATTCTTTGGTATTAATTTTTATGTGACTCGAGTACATAGAAATGAGTACTAGGGAGTTACAATTATCTAATTAATATATATATATATATATATATATATATATATATATATATATATATATATATACACAGTTTATCTAAATAAGGAAATTCAACGTGGCAATTCTCCATTCATTCCTCCTTAATTCAATTTAATTAAAAGGAAGTTAATTATTTAATTAAATGATTACAATAATAAAAAATATATTTAATGCATGATTTCAATATACGTTTCAATTATACCATTATTTGAATATTTATTAGATCAATCATTTATTACATTTATTTCAAATATTACATTTATTTGAACATTTAATGCATGATCTAAACATATAAACATTCTTGATTTCAATTTCCATTCTCATAATGTTAATTATTACATTTCAATCATTTCAATAAAAAAAATTCTTCTCATAAATGATTAAAAAATGTAACAAATATTATTATTGGAACAATTATAAATAAATATTATTAGATCAATCAGAAATCAATTAAAAAACATAGCATATTATATCAATTAATGCATGAATCAATTAAATCATAAATATATGATTAAAAAGTATAAGGAATATTTCATCCATCAGAAATCAATTGAACCGTAATTATGTTTATGAAATTATATATATTGATTTGTAGATTGTGAACCATTTTGTATTGGTATTTTTTTGTTTAACCTGCTCTTCTCAGCCTAACCTATTTCACGATTTGTTATTTTAAATGCAATTACAATGGAGTTTTTATGACTCTTGGAACAGGTAGAGATTGAGACAAAATACAATTGGTGATACTGTCATGTAAGAGGTGTTTTAGTGACTTAAACCATGAACAAGGCAAAAATTTCTCAAATGTTGGAACTCTATCTTTGAAAAAAAGCATATCACAAGGAGAAAGATTGTCAAGCTTAAGGATACACTAAGAGATGAATTGTCAATTCAACAAATAAGATCAAAGGAATCTTCAAAGAAAAATAATTGATGAACCAAGCTTAGGAAAATATCATTTTTTTTTTTTGCTTTTCCTAATATTGTCAATTTTGATTGGTGTTTATTGGTAAACATTTATTTCATTTTACATCTGTGTGAATGCCAAATATTTAATCCATTAGACTAATTTTAAATTTTAGATACACTTGGCGGTTGTCCAAGTATTATTTTATGGTTTATTATGTTGTTTATTTCGCAATTAAAATGTTTGACTTATGCGGCATTAATTTCATTAATATTTTGTTATTTTTCTTTAACATTTTTTTATATTCACTCCTGATATAGATTCTATATTTATAACCTAAAAATTTAATTTATATTATTTATGATATAACATTTAAATCAGTTTTTATATCATTTGAAAAGATCAATTTTTATTTGTAAATATTTGATTTAATATACATAAATTTGAAAAATATTTGTAAATGACATTTTGAGGATCAATCAAAGGCTGATAAATAAACAGATAATTCATAAGCAATAATTTCCAAAAAAATATTAATAAAATTTAAAAAGTATTTCAAATGTTAAGAGATATAAATCACAAAGATTTCTCAAGAATCATGAAATCAAATATAACTAAACAATATGAAAACAATTTTAAACAAATATGAAATAAAATAAATTATCTAATTAATAATAAACAATGAGTATTTTATTATTGACAATATATAGACTTCCAATCAAATAAAATAATAAAAATCTAAATGAATAATACATGAATATTGCAACTTATATCAATTTGTTATTTCATTTTAATTATTTGAATCTTTAAGTCATATAAAATTAATCTAATATCAATTCTAATTTTTTATCCAAGAGATTTAATGTGATATTATTCTTATACTACAATCATTTTTTCTATTTGAAATTTAATAATTTGATATCGATTAAAAGTTTCCAAGTTTAAATCAAGTAGTTGTTTTAAATTGATTTAATGTTAAATGTACTTTAATTTTTATTAATATAATAAAATTATTAATATTGATTTATATAAGTGGTTAATTTAATTCATTCTAATATAAAAATATTTTTAATATATATATCCACATATATTGTAAGAATAACATTTTAAAAACATATTTATACACTAAGAAGATACATGACAAACCAAAAAAAAATCTTTTAAAAATAACTAATTAAGTTTATTTTGATCGGACTAATTTGTATTTCTTTTGTAATTATATTCATTTGTAAAATGAACCATATTAAATTCTTATTTAGCAGAATATTACTCACATGACAAATAAAATTGTAGAATAATTTTCTTATGGATATTAAAATCCTAAATAGCTAGGTGATTATACCAAATATATAATACATGGGTGATAATAAATAATCTTACGTGGGTAATGTAATCATATAAATTTCATAGACAACAATTAGTGTATTGAATGTAATGATTTATTTTAATAAAAAATCTTATTTACCTTTTCATTAATATAAATACAAGAAATTTAATTGCTCAAAAAACCAATATAATAAAAAATTTATAAGAATTTTAAAACTTATACTTATTGTTACAATTTCATATCATAATTGTATTTAAGCAAATTGAGCAACAAAATATTCAATGGTACATCTTATAATATTACAATTATCTTTTATTAGGATTATTAATATATTTTTTTAATATTTTTATACCTTACAAGTGTAACAAGTACATATATAAGTTATTTATTTTTCAAAATCGTATGTACAATAAATCATATAAAATTAATATATTATAATTTAATTTAATTTTTAATATATATATATATATATATATATATGTATAGTTACTCTATTAATTTCTTAGAATTTATAAACGTAAAATCCCGTGTTGCACAAGATGAAAAACTAGTTGTATATATTATCTATAAAAGAAAATGTTTGTCTTAATTATGGATTAATGATAATAGTTTTATCTTTAGAGTCTTGTTTTGGCGGGTTTTTCTTTTTCTATTCTGTTGTCAATCATGCTCTTAGTATTACTCCTAAAATTTCTTTTCTACTTCATTTGTCACGAAGTTAATTTTTTTTTAAACTTTTGAGATCTATATCACCATCTGGTTTTTATCCTCTACCTTCATCCACTTTCTCTTCACTGTTTTTTCCTTTGTGTCCATTGGTAAGATATTTTCCTTTCACTGTTATTTTAATATTTTCTTAATTTCATTTTAAGTTCTAATTTTTCTTCCATGGTGCTAATCCTCCTCCCTCTCTCTCTTCTTTATTTCATTATCTTCCATTGTAACATTGTTAGATATATATCATAGTGGTGAGTTGTCTAATACTTGTTAAACTAATCATTTCTAGTATCATTATTATTCTTTTTCCTTACTTTTCTCCTTGGCTTTTCAATTTTTTTTTTTTTTTGCTTATTTAGGCTTCAGTTGCTTTCTATTGTGCATCTTGACTCTGCTTTGTGGTTCACATAGTTTACAATGGTCAAGGTCGACAAGATCTCCAAAAGGGAGGAATCGATTCAACAGGGATGATGAGTCAAAGTATGAAGGGAAGGCAAAGTTAGCACAAAAAAAAAAATGGAAATATGAAGCTTGCTAACGACCAAAACCAATTACTGATAAACAAATGGAATAGAAAAGGAATGGTCATGCAACACATAGGGGAATAAGAACTCAAGCAACAGCAACATTTCTAATACCATTCACACATAAATACTCCAAGCTCACAACATCAAGATGACATCACATTTAGATTCACATATCCAATCTCAAACCAGAATTTTTATCTTTTAATTCAAATAAAGTAGTGACAATTTAGAAAGAATATCACATGTATCCGAGAATTAATGCATCGTTCTATGATATCTAAATTTACTTGGTCTAGGAATAGCTATCATATAGGAAATTATGATTTTAAAGATCAAGGTGCAGTATATCCATCTTAGTTGGACTTAATAAAAATGTAAAGAATATAAACTTCAAAGGTGTTCCCGTCAATGAGAGGTCCACGAACTGGAATTTCAATTCCGAGGTGTAATGCCCCAATTTCTATATACTAATTATTTTGGTTATTTGATGGATAATTAGTCATTTATAATTAATGTTAGAATCTTAGTAAAAATTTGATTTCCCTCTATGTGTTTTCTTTTGAAATTTAAATTCTAAAATGGATGAATTAATTTATCTTTGTTTGGAATTAAAGGTATGTGAAAATAATATTTTAATGAGTATTTCATATTTATTTTAGTGATTTTGTATGTGAAATTCTTAGGCTACTTACTTACATACACCTAATTATCAAACTACCGTTCTCACACACCCATGCTCTCACAAAAGAAAAAAAAAAACCCAAACCCCTTTCCCCATCTCTCATTCACGATAACACATATACACACACACACACACAACACACATCATTTTTTCCTTCCTTCCTTTTCTTCTTTCATCTCAAAAAGAAAAGGAAAAGAAACACACACAAATTAAACCCTCCTCCATTTCTTCATCATCTTCCTTCTTTCACTCCACTTTCCTCCATCACTACCACTAACCTTCCCAAACCTCCAAACACACTAACATCCCTCCATCTAACACCACACTTTCACCCCTAAACTTCAAAAATCCAAAAGCCCATTCTTAGAGGCCTTCAAATCCCTGGCTATATCTTTAAAGAGGGGAAGGGATCTTGCTCACCCTCACCTCTTGGGAGCTTCAATGATTCCTATTCTCTCTAGTCTTTTAAGTTGTGGTAGGGGTTTCTATGTTTTTTTTTTTTTTTTTTTTGGTTGAAGCATTTTCGGGTTGGTGATTGGGACCATTTTATATCATATTTTGGTTGAGTTTTTGGTGGAATTTTGAGGAAATTTGAATGTTGGATGTGTATATGTGTGTGTGTGTGTGTGTGTGTGTGTATGTATACCTTTGTTTTTTATGCATAAGAGCTTGAAAATGTAACTTTAAGTGGGGTGTTTGAATATGTGAAATATGATACATGAAAATTAAGTAAATATGCATGCCATTTGTTTGATAAAACTCCTAAATGAAAGTAAATGTTGTTTGGGGTTGAACTATTGCATATTTATTGGATGGGTAGTTAGTTTGATACAAACTAATGTTTACAAAAGTATAAAGTTATGTTAATGAGGTAATCTTGGAAGTTATATGCATAAATGTATAAATTCGGCCATGTGTTGGATAGGTCCATTTTACTATGTTTTTGTGATGCTTTGGGTTGGATTTTTATAAAAATTAAGTGTTTGATATATATATATATATATATATATATATATATATATATATATATATATATATATATAATCCCTTGTTTTTAATGCATAAAAACTTAGAAATATGACTTTTAGTGATTTTTGGGGTGGTGAGCAACCTCATGCACGAAAATTGCTCATTATACATGCTACTTGTTTGATTAAATATCTAAATGAACCTAAGAATTTATTGAGGTTATGTTCCCTTTTATGAATTTATAATTCTTGAGTAATGAAGTTCAAGTTAAGATAATATTCTTTTTGTTGGAAGTGAAAAAGTGAAGTTTAGATGAGTTTTGGTTTATTATATGGTAGCATTTTAGTCTTGGCATAATGGATGATTGGTTACTAATGTTTATGCTTACTCGTTGAGTTGTTGTTGTGATCTTTCTTATCTTAAAGATAAGGATTTTAGATTACATTATTGAAACTTATGTTTGCATTGCTTATGAAGAAAAGAATGACTTTCAGAAAAGAGGAAAAAGAGGAAGACATAAGGATGAGGAATAAGAATTAAGACATAAAGATTAAGGGTCGACTTATGTCAACAAAAAGGTTCAACACTGAATCATTTTAAGGATCAGTGGCTGTATTGACTTTCTTATAGTGCACATAAGGGTTTTGGTGTTTAAGGGACTACGATCGATTAAGCATAAGCTAATAGCTTTTAAAGTATTTAAACCAAGATTAAACAAGAGGAATAGATAGCGAGATCTATAGGAACATATAGAAACATGAAAGTTATAAGATAGTTAGAACCAAAGAAAAGACTTTAACTATAATGTACTTGATGACTTGCACTAGGATAGCCATTTATGCATGCTTGAGACATTTAATAAATAAACCTAGTCCTTTTTCCATACATGCATGTCTATTTAATTATACTAGTAAAGTTCTTTCATGCACGCATATACATCTTATGCCAAGACCATGCTAAAAGAAACCTCTACCTTATTAAAGAATGATTACAAAATCCTAAAATTGAACCTCATGATTGTATACTAACTAGTTGGAAACTCGTGCTACGCACGGTTTAAACCTCTTCTGCCTGTGGTGTAAACATAATCATCGGCCTTCGCTTACCTCCTTCCTCAAACTGGACTTGCGAAGCTTTTTCTCTAAAAAATCTCTTGGTGCAAGCACCTGTGGTGGTGTTCTTCGGACAACACTTTATCCCTAAAGGAGCAGCTCCCCCAACTCCTCAAACTGCACCATTCCCCGGCCCCCCCCACTATCATCCTTACTACCCTCCTGCTCAGAATTCTGTACACCATGTTTGAACGTATCGTCTACCTTCTCTCCCAATCTCGTCATAGACCAAAATCAAATAAACAATCTTCAAATGGGAATGAACACAGATTAAATAAAATTCATAACACATATTCAGAGCACGCAGACGAACACAGATTAGAACAAAATTTGTAATAGTAACTAGCACAGTCATCGGAATTATAGATTCAGATTAGATAGATGGATGGAGCTGGCACGGACGGACGATGAAGCTCGGGATGGCGGTTGGATAAAGCTTGCACTGCCGATGAAGCTCGATTCTGAAGCTGCTTTGAGTAGAGCTCAATGGTCGAAAGCTTCATTTCAAATCAGCCTGATTCCTGGTCATCGAGGCGGCGACGAAGATGCAGCCGGACAAAGATCGGGTTCTCTCTCTCAGGACAGCGAAGGTAGTCAGCGCACAAGGGGGTTATCAAGACTCGGTCATGGCGACGGAGAAGCTCGGAATAGCGGCCTGGGAAGGTGGCGCCGCGACGAAGAGGCCTTCCGTGAGACCCGGGTCGGGTGACCTTCACTCTCACGTGTTTCTCTCTCTCTCTCTCACCTACATATTCCTGTGAATTAAAATGTTACGGCTTATTAAACACTAATGAAGGTTCCAATTATTTCAAAATAATTAAGATTATATTGTAAGAACCTTCCCTTCTGTACTATTTATCATGATTTCCAAATTCTAATAATAAATTCATGGCAAAAGCTCAATAACCCATTGATCACCGAGGAAGATCAAGAGCCCAATGTACATACTGATACAAAGATATCTATTAAAGGACCAAATCATAAGCTAAGCGAACATACAAAAGTAA
This sequence comes from Dalbergia oliveri, assembly GCA_030441495.1. NCBI lineage: Eukaryota > Viridiplantae > Streptophyta > Magnoliopsida > Fabales > Fabaceae > Dalbergia > Dalbergia oliveri. The sequence goes on along the minus strand of JAMLFY010000013.1, from coordinate 15,918,931 downwards.
AAACTTTAAAGCTAATATAAATTGAACACACCACATAAAAAAACCATATCAACTGAACACTAGAACTCGTTAAAAATAAAAATACATACGAATTAACCTCCTATATTACAACATCTAATTTACAATATGACATAATTATCTTGGATTTGTTGAGAATTTGTTAGTGAATTCAATTTTACAATCAGTGATTATCTTCAAATATACCACACCTTGTCTTTTATTATGCTGCACCCCACCATTAGTTCTCAACCTGTCAATAGAATACAATTGACACAAACTCAAGTGTTACTCTAAATCACAACAAATAAGAATTCAGAATGACCATATTATTTTAGAAACATAGAGATGATTCCTTGAAACACCAAACACCATGAGCTCCACTGCCAGAATAAGTACATATACCCAACAATGTTGCTACTACAACATTCCCTGAGCTACTGTATCGGGTTATAAATCAAAATTATCATCCCAGGGACAATAGTTGGACAAACAAAACAAAAAGTCATCTTTGCAAAGAACCAATTAAATGGCTGAATTAGAAGAATAAAAGCCATTATTAGGATTATAATAATTCAGTGAAATAGAAATGGCAGAAACTCAGTCAACGGTTTGTAAAAGGGCATAAAACAAACATATCAGCTATAAGATCAAACTTGAGGCTAAAAAAAGTTTAATCTTTAAATTTGAAGCAAGTAAACATAGATTAAGACAATTTAAACCAAAAGAATTGACACGGCCGTAGAAATACATATAGTCCAGTAAAGAAAGGTATGAAACAAACAAAAATTATGAAACTACTGATTCTTTGAAACTAACCAAAGTATGAATTTCAAGCATAAAAGACTAATTAAACAGAAAGAGTTAAGTACCAAAAATCAAAATAAGGATTTCAAAAAAGCCAAATCACAGTATCATTTGGTCAATTTATTTGCTCAAAATGTCAAAACTAAGACAACCTTAAAATTGTAAGTCCTATGTACAATTAATCACTACACTCTCATCGATCTTGAACCAAGAGAGTACAAACTCAAAATTTGCAAGTTGAGACACCCACATAATAGGTTTTAAGATAAATCTATGATCTATCAACAATTAAAACAAATATGTAAAGCATTATAAGATAGTGAATGAAAGAACAAAGATTAAGTCAAAAGAAATTAAGACAAAACAACAGGAAACCAACACAACGTAGAAATGGCAGGTACCCAATCAGACTACATAACAAAACATTTAATGAAATTAACCAAAGTTTGATTTCCAAATAAATACAAAGAGTACTTAAACAGAAGTAGGACTATTAATGCAGAGCTTGTAAAATAAAGCGCGTGCATATCAAAATTGGGACACAACATATAACATTAAAACCACAAACAAATGGCTGAAAGAATTCATTGTGAGTAATTAAATAGAATAAGGACCAAAATTATAGCATACCAAAGATTCAATAGGAGCCAAGTAACATGAGAATACAGTGAAAAGAAATTTAAATAAATATCAAAACTAAGATCAATTTAGAATTATTTTACCTTTGTGCAACCAACATGTAAGCTTCCCAATAAAAGAAGGCTTAGATGATAGAGCAAATCAAGATGCTCAAGGCGTAGCAATTGGTTTGGGTTCCAATTTGGTTTATGAAATACTGAGAATGTCACATCATCACTTGGGTGCCCTGGCCAAGTGTATGCATTGGTTCTGCTTTGAGAAGATCATTTTCTTCACCTAGCAAAGAAAAATCATGAGATCTATAACAACTCTTCAATGGCAAACTCTGGAGTACCAAACTCTGGAGTATCAAATATCAATAAATTTGACAAAGCCTAAGCACCAAGTTACTTAGATAAATACTCCATGGTGATAAGGAAACATCAAGGCAACTCATGAAATCAATACTATGTGATGCAAATAACAATTTCATAATTATATGTTGGTTATCAGAAGCAAAAACCATTTAAAATGGCAGAGAATCACATTTTTCAATTTTCCAAATCTCCCAATTACAAAAACTGAACAGAGTTCTACTACATTTTCACAATGCGTGACAACCAAACCCCAATATTTCAGATTCATGAAACACACAGGCCCAAGAAAGAAATGCATGCAGTAAGTTTAACACAGTTCTTCTGAGACAAATCAAAAGATATAGCACATCAAACTCAATTCAATAATAAAGTTGTTGATTAAAAATTCAATGCCTGAGTATCACAGAGCCCGGACAAATGTCACTCACCTAACATTGAGAAGAATATCACAAAACCCTCTAATATTTGAATGACCCTTCAACTATCAATACACTTGCGTCCTAGAAGTCCCATTTTCTTTTTGCCACAGTCCAAAAAGAATCAGTTTCATGTTCATAGAGCACCAAACATCACACCGACCTTAAAATTTCAAAACTACAATCTGAAAAAATCATAGAAAGTGAAGAACAATAAGATCGTACTGCCGTTGCTGCCTAGTCCTTTGTTGTCATCGTCTTTGTCTCAACTCTGGATTTCGATTCTTCTTACTGCTTCCTTGATCTCAATCTCATCAACTGTTGAAGCTCCATCCCATCAGATAGAAAGAATATTAAAAAAACAGAGAGAAAGAGAGAATAAGAGAACATAAAGGAAAAGAATAAAGGAACTGGATACCTTTTATGGGAACCAAAATCCTCTTAGATCATGGTTGGTATATTGGGAATCAACCAATCAGCCATGGCTGGAAACCTTTTTTTTTTTTTGTTTTGGTGAAACTGGCAATTGTTGGGAAACTGTGGTAGCATGCAAAGTCATCTAATGTTGAAGGTTTGCCTAAAAAAATATCATGGCTGAATTAGTCAATTTTGCTCCAGTATTTTTTTCACCTTTCATGAAAGAGGCAAATTTGGGGCAAAGGAAAATAACATTCGTAAATAGCAAGTTTAATGATCAAGGAGGACGTGCATGGGAAACTAAAAGCAACCCATATTACCATTGCAATCCATATATTTTCACCATAATTTAATAATTGTACAGTGAAAAATGAAAAGCTTTTAAATCATCTCACAGTATAACTTTACTCTTACTCTGAAAACTTCAACCTATCCTTCATTCAAATTCAACTCACCAGCAAAGGCATGGGAAACTAAAAGCAACCCATATATTACCATTGCTATCCATATAATTCCTTCACCGTACAGCTAAAAGTTCCTAAAGTTAAAATAAAAATGAACAATATAAATTACTTTATATGTAAGTTATGCTGCATTACACTATCAATAAAAAAGGGATTTGCAAAATTCAATATTTTACTATCAAGGCCACAGAAAATTACATATACTGCAGTGTTATTCACGTGGGCTTTAAAAGAAACCAATTTTTCTTTCCTCAAAGATCATCATTTTGACAATCTTCATTCTTCATCTCTGACTATTGTACAGTACAATACCACTAACATCACATTGGGAAGACAAAACACTGTTGCTTTTCTCAATGCCATCAATGATAACATCAAATGACTGGCGTACAAATTCAAATTAAGTTAGAATCAACACTGATCAATTCAAATAAAGGAAGGTTTGAGGTTGAGCACAAAATCTTCAAAGGAAAAAAAATCAAACACCGATAGGTGAAAATCGTCAAATAGGTTCATAGGGTGTGCTTTGTGCAAACTAAAACCCAAAACCAAAGTTCCAGTGTAAGAAAAATCAAACAAACCCTAGCTTTTTCAACACAAAATCCACAATAGGTATATCTAACAAAAATCTAGGTTAGAAATAGCACAAAAATGGAAAATCAGTAGCAAATTAGAATAAAGTCACAAAGAGCAAATGCGGAGGAGCTTCAGTCAGAACCAGAAGACCTACCGGAAAATCGCCAGCGTTACGGTTCCTCTACTTCAGAGAGGAGAGAAGCAGCAACGGAGAGAGATGTGGGTTGTGGTGGTTGCTCCATGGTGGTGTGTGCACAGCGCAAGCTGCAGCGTTGGTGCTGTTGCATGGCAGCGGCTCCGGTAGATGGGATCTTCATCTTTACTGCATCACGGCGTACGGATCGAGCCTCGATTTCCAGCGCCGTTCACCGCAAAATCGTTGGTGTTACTGTTCTTCTGCTTCGCTCTGGAGCCGGGGCAGAGCTACGGCACCAACTTGTTTCCTGAGTAACAACCCTTCTGTCAGACATGGCAAAGTGCGGCGGCAGTGGCAGTGAAACACGAAATAAGCAAGGATTTGGAAAAGGCAATCGGTTTCCAGATTCCGGCGAGTTGCGTCTCGGAAATCGCCGTCGTGTACGGGGAAGGTACGGCGGCGAGTGACGATGGTTCTGGGGAGCGAGGGTCAGTGTTGGTGGTTGTTTTCGGTTTTTGGTTGAAAGAGGGAGGAAGCCTACAAATTTGATAGCATTTGACTATTTGGATTCCGTTTTGGTTTTGGTGTTACTATCACGTGAAAGTCAGAAGGTCACTGTAAGAGAGTGGGTTAGTAGGTGAGACACGTGGCCAGCTCTTCACTCATGGACTTTGCAGCTCTTCACTCATGGACTTTGCAATTGAAGAAGTTTCATTTTGCATGAATGTAGGTGTGCCAGGAGGCCCACTTTCAAGCCCACTTTCAAGATGTAGAATACAAAGAGCCAAAAAACCCACAACTCTAGATTGAGTTACGGAGAGTAAATGAGGCAGCCACATGGAGAGAGAGACAATTGTAGTCCTTCCCCAAGTGTAGCGTTCGGAGATGATTTCAAAGGAAATTAAGATAGACTAAAGATGATTATAATGTCACATTACTTGCTTATACTTTTACTGAGATTTCAATTGATTTTTCACTCATTTTCCTTTTTATATCATCTCTAGATGAGAAGGTAAATAACAATACAGAGGTTTCACTTAAAGTATTGTTACTTTTGCCTTACTTGGAGATTGTGTTATATCACTTGATTTCATTTGATATTTCTAAATCTTGAGTTATTTGCTATGCTTATGCAATTATGTCATTATATTTTATTTAATTTTATTGGAGTTTGGAACTTGGATCTTCTTGTATTTGGGTTATGAAACCCTTATTTCTTCGATGTTTTATATTTTGTGGCCTGAGACCATGACTTTGTATATACTTAGCTATTTTGACACATGAGGCTGTTTATTTTTTGAAATTACATCTTTACGTTTTGTGTTGTGGTTTGAATGGTATTGTGTGCTTCATGATAATGATATGTGAGATCCTGGAATATTGTATTTTTGGACGGCAGGTTGAGTTATGAATCTGGCTATTTGTTTATGATTTTCTGTCTTTCAAGAGGCATGGTATCTATGTCGTTACCATGCCTAATTTTCGTTAGAATTTTTAGCAACATTTATGTCTAATATTGAAAAGCTCATGAAATAGAGCGTAATTCCTTGGTATCAATTTTTATGTGACTCGAACACATAGAAATAAGTACTAGGGGGTTACACAAGGAAATTAAACAATACTTTCATACATGACAAGGAAAGGTTTTGCCTCAAATAAGGCCATTTCATGGATAACCAAGCATAACTCAACAAGATAGCAAAATTACATTATGGATTGGAACAAAATGAGTGATAGGTATCCATGTTCCTGGAATGGTCTTTAAGCATATTAAGGTGTATAGTAAATTGAGATTATCTTAGAATGCTTCATTCATATCCATTAACTTTATTAATTTTCCAACAACAGTACACTACTTGTGACACAAAAAAGTAACTTTACATTACACTCTTGCATCTATTATAAGTACTGAAACTGAGGAATTATTCAAGAGCCATGACCAACTATTTCATAATCATTTTCGTTCTCTAAAGGCTAGAAGGCAGCAAGACAAAAATCATTAAAGCTATATTTATCTATGACAACATCATCCTCAAAATTCAAGCATGAATATGTGAACTAAAGTGTCAAAGACTCATCTTTGTGATAGCCTAAACAGAACATAGCAGCTGGAAGTAAATAAAACTGAAATCTTGGACATGAAATCAAGATAAGACAAAGGACCGCTACCATCTTTTTCTACAAAGCTATCACATACGTATATATGCGTCAATGCAACCAGAAAATTTTTTATAACAACTTCAGAGATCGACAAAAGAAATGAGTAAAATAAAATAAAGTTCCAGCACTTTAAATAGTTAAAGCATTTCACCAAAAGAATATTTTTAATCCCTAAACAAGCTCCACTCAAAGTAGTTCCATAACAACAAACTCTACCAACCCAAAACATCATTGCACCTTGAATTAGCATGAATTAAATTTGGTGCAAGTGCGCCGCTCGCAACAAATTAAAAGAAAACTTTTAGAAAACTAAATCACACCAAAATGTAGAGGGTGTGTAAGTCTGACGTGGAAGCAATGTAATTGATTATGACAAAAGTGGGGTTTTTGAGAATTGTTAATAGCAATTTAAAGCGAAAGAATTATAATGCAAAAGTTACCTCACAAAGACTTCCTTTGAATCGAGAGATGTTCTATCATCGGTTCAAATAGATAAATTCATGACGGTGACAACCTACGTCAACTATGTTTTTGTATAGAGAGACGTAATTCTACTTAAAGTTATACTAACGTACTTGTTAAGGATTCAATTAACAATAGAACTAGTGACCACAATCATGACCCTATAATCCTATGTTAATTTAGTTATCAATTGCGGTAGTCCAAATCCTAGCGGATTAATTCAACCCCTTACCAATTAGAATTAATCAAATCAATTGACCTAATGTCCCAACGGCATCCAAATCATGCAAACAAGCGAATACACAATCAACTACTCTTAAAACCTCAATCTCATTAATCAATGCAATTAAAAATTTTAAGAGAAAGCAATAGGGTGAAAAACCAACCATGACTGTTATTTAAGAATTGAAAACCTCAGAACAATTCAAATCCTAATTGTCTCTCTGCAAGGTAAGGGAACTACTCCTCCATGTGAGAAGTTTTACAATCAAGATTGTTGATAAAATGGTAATTGCACCAAGAAATTGAACTAAAACCGGATAAAGAAGGAATCCTAGCCTAGAGAAGTGGGAGAGGAATAATAGAGAGAGAGAGTTCTAATCTTCCTAAAACTAAACCTCAATGCCGCCTCCTGTCCTTCCTTCGGTTTTTCGTTCTTCCCTCCAAGGGGCCCCAAGATTGGCCCAAATAAAACAGCAACAAAAAATCAAGTTATCGCAGGAGCGCTGAGCGCTATGAAGCTGCACGCTCACCAACGGGCCCTTCAAGATGAATTCTATTCTGTCTCTAGCAGCTGGTGTCACCGAATGGTGGGCTTTTGCTTCTTTCAATTCCAGGCTCCTGCTCTTGATACTTGCACTCAATGTAATGCTCCTGTGCACAAAAACCTAACTCACGGAGACAAGTTAATGATAACAAAATTTAACTATTCACAAAAGAAAAATGGAGCAATTGACATTGATTTCTCAAAATCGTGCATTGAGGTTCAATTCATAAAACACTATTAATTTCCTCAATAACACATCAAAAACCCATGCAAAAACCTAAGGTTTAAAAGTTAAATATACGGCGTGAGCGGGTTTAGAAATTTCAACAAACATAAACAACATTATGAGTGAAGCAAGTCATGGACAACATATATGTGGACAGCTATCATTCAAACCAAGCTTATGAGTGGAACTATATATATATATATGGACGGCATTCGGAAAAAGAAAAGCATAAATGTGGACATTTCTATTAGTTATGTTTAATTTGAGACTACATGCTTTGGTTTAGCCAAATTCACCATCCATTTGGCTAAAATTAATCACATAAGAATGTATCAAATAAAGCTCTTGTTCTCATAACCCAGTACGTCTATTGCAACATTAAACTAATGATTTGATGAGCTATCTCTTGTAAGCATTTTAGCCAGAAAAAGACTAAAGGGCACCATGTGACCATGAAAATAAAACTAAACTTTCCAAGTTCTGACTAAAAAGAGAAAACAACCATGCTCAAGGCAACTTTGTTTTTATGGTATAGTAATAGCAATTAGTAAAGAGTCTCCATCTCGAATTAGCTTGTTGGCACATGAAAATAGCTAGTAACAATATTAACTTTCTTACATATGCTATACTTTTCCATCATTAATAGAATAGTGGAGTTTTCCATTAAAATGAAACAAACCCAAAACCCGACAACCCCTCTGTTGGTCGAAGCTAGAAAGGAAAATAAAGGGAGGAAAAAGATTTTTGAACAACATCAAAATCTCAAATCAAAGTCATCATTACACATAATTTATTTTCTTGAGCACTTTCTCAATGGTAGAAGAAAATCCCCAAAACAAGGTGACATATCCTTAGGATTAGGCACCAACTAAAATCCAGCACCTTTAATATTACCCAAAGTTTTTATCTCTACCTAAACTCATTATTTGCATAATCCTTAGTAAGGAACAAATAAAACCCATATTCCCCCAACTTAATCTCTCCTGGTTGAACATATACATGACAGGGAAGGAACTCAAAAATTTATTTTCACATCACATAGATAATCAAATGTGCAAGGTAAATTGAGCACGACTCATCTAAAGAGAACTTTATTCCAAATCAAAGAACAGCAACCCAAACCTAGGGATTCAACAACAAAAGAAAAGTTCAGGAGAAATAACAAACAAGATCCCTACAAACCAGAATTTTACGGCGCAAAAGAAAATAAAACGAGAGCATGAACTCTAGCAACCAAAATTAATGTTCATAAGTCACAACTTCATTTAAACATCAATTTTTCGGACCTTTAATTCACTAGAACAATAATATTTTCATATCTCATGTTAGAGGTTTAGCATCAAACAAAAATGAGTAATGTGATGAGAACCCCTACTACATTCCAGGCACTTGTCTTGGAAACGGGCTTTGAAAATTCTGGGGGTCTCCAGGGTGGCTTCCCCTTTGGCCTCGATCTTGGAAAGGTTTTCTTTGTCGCTGAACCTTGAACATTCTCCTTGGGGGAACCAAAGTTCTATTACGCCTTCCAATTCATTCTTCTATTCACTTTGCTTCCTAGCGGCAGCGGGCTCTGATCCTTGCATAGCTTGTGCCAAGCCTCAAAAGGTGTTCCCAGAGCCTGGGTCTCTGGATAATCAATGAAACAAGATCTAATACGCCTACTTGGTGCCCTTAACTCCTAAGTACACAAAACAAGAAGCATTCAGGTGATCAAGCTCAATACTCAAGCAATGTGAACTAGTAATCACACACAAACAAAACGATCATGTGTCTTTGGAAACGGGCTTTGAAAATCTAGGGGTCTCCAGGGTGGCTTACCCCTTTGGCCTCCATCTTGGAAAGGTTTTCTTTGTCGCTGGACCTTGAACATTCTCTTCAGGGAACCAAAGTTCTTACGCCTTCCAATTCATTCTTCTATTCACTTTGCTCCTGAGGGCACTTAGTCCTTGCATAGCTTATGCCAAGCCTCAAAGGGTGTTCCAGAGCCTAGGGTCCATTGGATAATCAATGAAACAAGATCTAATACGCCTACTTGGTGCCCTTAACTCCTAAGTACACAAAACAAGAAGCATTCAGGTGATCAAGCTCAATACTCAAGCAATGTTAACTAGTAATCACGACACACAAACAAAACGATAATGCGTCTCTAAATCCTATAACCTCCATCCAGAAAAGGCTCAAAGCATAACTTTTCTACCGTTCTATGCTTTCAGGGAGCATAGATAGTAAACACTTAAGCTCTATCAGGATCGACTCTGATACTAAAATGTAACTACCTAGTATTCATTTCTATGTGCTTGAGTCATATAAAAATTAATACTAACGAATCACACCCTATTTCATGAGCCTTTCAATATTAGACATAAATGTTGTAAAAAACTATTCTAACGAAATTTCAGCATGGTAACGGCATAAGTACTATACCTCATGTATTACAGAAAATCATAAACAAATAATCAGACATCCATAGCTCAACCTACTATTCCAAATATAACATTCCAGTATTTCACATGTCATCATCATGAAGCACATAGCGCCCCTCAATCCACAACGTAAAACATAATAATGTAATATTAGAATATAAGGCAGCTTCATGAGTCAAAATAGCTCATAGAATTCTAAGTCATCGCCTCAAGCCACAAAATAGAAAACATAGAAGAAATAAGAGGTCTCATAACCCAAATACAAAAAGATCCAAGTTCTAGATTCAAAAAAAATAAAATAAAAGTACATATAGTTCCTAAAGCATGAAACAAAAACAACAATACTCCAGCAAGCTAACTCTACATCAGACTACCTACTACAAAAATCTCATAGGGGCATATGCAATTAGTGACATTATTATCATCTCTAGTTTACCTTGGTTTCCTTTTAAATCATTAGTATACAATCATGAGATTCAATTTTAAGATTTCGCAACCATTCTTTACCAAGGTAGAGGTGTCTTTTAGCATAGTCTTGGCATGAGATATACATGCATGCATGAAAGAACTTTACTAGTATGATTAAAGAGATATGCATGCATGGAAAAAGGACTAGGCTTACTCATTTAATGTCACAAGTATGCATAAATGGCTATCCTAGTGCAAGTCATCAAGTACATTATAGTTAAAATCTTTTCTTTGGTTCTAACTACCTCATAACTTTCATGTTTCTATATGTTCCTATAGATCTCATTGTTCTTTCCTCTCATTTAATATTGGTTTAGATACTTTAAAAGCTATGTGCTCATGCTTAATCAGTCATCACAGTTCCTTAATGCGATTGAACAAAACCCTCATGTGCACTATAAAGAAAGTCAATGCCCAGTCGTCAATGGTCCTTAAAATGATTTAGTGTCTGAACCCTCTTTTTGTCTTAATTTTATTTCCTTATCCTTAGTTCTTCCTCTTTTTCCTCTTTCCTCAAAGTCATTCTTTTCCTCATAAGCAATGCAAGCATAAGTTTCAATAATAAAATCTACAATCCTCATCTTTAAAATAAGAGAGATCACAACAATAACTCAACGAGTAAGCATAAACATTAGTAACCAATCATCCATTATGCCAAGACTAAAATGCTACCATATGATAAATCAAGACTGATCCAAACTTTTCCTTTTTACTTCCAACAAAAGTAATGTTATCTTAACTAGAGCTTCATTCTCAAGAATTATAAATTCATAAAAGAGAACACAATCTAAACCAATTCTTAGTTTCATTTAGACATTTAATCAAACAAATAGCATGTATAATGAGCAATTTTCGTTCATGAGGTTGTTGCCCTCCAAAACATCACTAAAAGTCATATTTCTAAGTTGTATGCATTGAAAACAAGGGATTATATATATATATATATAAATAAATCAAACACTTAATTTTTATGAAAACCCAACCCAAAGCATCACAAAAATATGGTAAAGTGGACCTATTCAACACATAATCGAATTTACATGTTTATACATATAGCTTCCAAGATTACCTTATTAACATAGATTTATACTTTTGTAAACATTAGCTTTGCATCAAACTAACTACCCATCCAACAAATATGCAAAGCTCAATCCCAACCAATCTTTACTTTCATTTAGGAGTTTTATCAAACACATGACATGCACATTTACTCAATTTTCGTGCATCATATTTCACACTTCCAAACACACCATCAAAAGGTATATTTCCAAGTTTTTATACATAAAAAACAAATATATATATATATATATATATATATATATATATATATATATATATAAATCAAGCACTTAGATTTTGCCATTTGTTAACCTAACACTCCTCAAAAATGAGACTTTTGGTGGGCTATCTATAATGACCAAAATCACATCTCCATACACATAGCTTCGTCTTTTCACTCCTTTGATCCCAAAACATTATTTTCAAATTTATTGTCCAACAAAAACAAAGATCACATAGATTCATATCTAGAGCACAAAATAGCTAAGAATAAAAGGGAAAATTGAAAGCAAACCCCTACCTTTAGATGAACCTTTGAAAGAAGGAACACATTGGACTTTCAAAGATATGAGGAGAAGAAAGTCCTCTCTCCTTTAACAATGGGAGACGTGGCAAAGAGAGAGATGGAAGGCTTGGGTTCTTGAACTAAAATGGAAATGGAGAGATCTTGTGATGGAGGGAATGAAGTTGGTTTGGATTTTGGGAGAGGATGAAGATGAGATTGAGGTCAAGGTCTTGAAGCCTGAAGAATAAGGAGATAATGGAGGAGTTTGTAGAGTGTATTGGAGAAGAAAAGAAAAGTGAATGATAGAGTGAATGAGGTGCTGTGAATGAATCGTTTGGGGGTCCTAGGTTTCTTCCCTTTTTATTTGTGTGTGTAAGAGTATGTGAGTGAGTGCTAGAGCGGGTAGTTCAAGAATTCCATAATAAAAGAGATTAAAATAATACTAAACATAAATAAAATAATAATTTCACAAACATTTTAATTCAAACAACTATCATTATACTCTAATGTCTTGGAATTTAAAATCGTAGATGGGAGAGAGCTTTAAATTTTTAAAATACTCTAATTCTTAATTTTTAAATAATTCAACACAACAACTAATATAAACATACACTAAAACTGCTAAAAGGAAATATTTAATTATTCATCATCTAGTTAATTGTAATGAACACATAATTATAACTAAAAGAAAAAGCAGGGTGTTACAATTAGCAGTTGAATAGTTTAATTTTATATAATTGAATATCTATGTAAAATATCTTTTTACATTAATAATGCAATAAAATTAAATCCTTGAAACAATATATTATAAAAATTAATCATAACTACATTAGCTTTGGAGAGGTCCATGAATTTAGAGATGAGATGTTAAATCGATATTATTAAACCTTAAATTTGTGCTATCATTGACATAGTAGTTATATTAATTTAAAATTATCTTATTAATTAAAATTGCAGCAAATATTATCACGGTCAATAAATTATAACTAAAAATTAAATATCACAAATTAACATATAAATGTGATCAATCAGTCACTTTCTAATTAATCAATCACTTTCTAATTAAAATTAAAATTTTAAAGTATAACATTAATTATATATCATTTTATTTTTGCATGTCAAATTTAATTAGTATAATATATAATTTATTTAAAATTATTATAATATATAAAATTTGCCACATTATAATGTAATGATATTGATAATAAAAATATAATAATACACGTTATACTATATTAGTTTTGATATTTCAATAAAACTTAATGTCATAGTTAATGTATGTTTAAATGATTTAATATAATCTATAATCTATAATTCATAGAGAAAATTATGCTTCACCATTTTTATAATCTTAATATTTAAAGTAATTTTTTGGATTTAATTTACCTTCTAATTATTAATTTTTTTAATCATACCTTCACATCTCTCTTCATTAAAATTATTTAACAAAATAGTTCAATCAAAATTATTGAACAAATAACCAAAAATATAAGCAAAATGATAATTGAATGTATTATACCTTTAAAATTATATATATATATATATATATATATATATAATTATAGTATTAAAGATAACAAAGCTATTATAATTATGTTACCAAAAAAATATTGTAATTAATGATTATAATTATAATATTAATGATAACAAAACTATTATAGTTATAATAACTAATGATAACAAGAAAATCTTAGCACACCTTTATTTTTTAATTATCTTTATTGGATTTAATTTTTATCATGTATGTATGTTTTCTAATTTGAATTATGTTGAATTAATGGTATTTGTTATTATAGATATTTATATTTTGAATTTCAAAGTATTTTAAAATTTTTCACTTTTGAATTTTTTTAATAAACCTCTAAATGCCATTAGGATTCAAATCTCCATGGGAATGAGGAATGGAGACCTGTGATGAGGATGAAAATGGGGATAAGAGGCAAAATTTTAAATGAGGACGAAGTTAGAAGGGGAGTTTCTAACTTCAAATATAGAGCTTTTGAAAATCATAAAAAAATTTATATCCTATCATTATGTTATATTTAATTTTTTACCATACAAACATTTTAACTTATCAATTCCACAATTGTTTTATTTTAATTTTTTTGAAAAACAATACTTAAATTTTTAACATTAAAATATTTAAAAAAAAATAATCCCATAATTTACACTTCTTTGATAATGATGCTAATTATTTATTAATTATTTTAAAAAATTAAATAATTACATCACTTTTTTATTAAAAATAATTGTGTAATTGATGTACTACTCCAATAATTGAGATGACATAAATTAAGATTATATGTGATTTTTTATTAATTATAACATATATTTTAAAATTGATATTTTAATTTATTAGAAGTATGTACAAGGAAAAAGATATAATTGAAATTACATAAATTAAATTGATTTATTATTTTTTATTAATTAGGAAATATATTTTTATGTTTTTATAAATCAAATATTTTAACTTATAAAAATATGTAAATGGCTATAACAAAAAACTAAAGTAGGTACACGTGGACGGTTACCCACAATAGAGATGGGAATAAGGACATATTTTGTCTTCATGGTATGGAGTCCGTTTGTTAAATGGGCAAAGAGATAACACATATTTATTTTTCAATTATCTATATTGGATTTGCATTATGTATTTTTTTTTAATTTAGATTATGTTGCATTACTAATATTTGTTATTATATATATTTATGTTTCAAATTTCAAAATATTTTAATTTTTTTCTTTTTGGAATTCTTTTGATGAATCCATGAATATGCACATAGATTCAAATCCTCACAAGGAATGAGGATTGGAGATCCGATAGATTCAAATCACAAGGAATGAGGATTGGAACAGTGATGATGATAAGGATGGAAGATGATAAAAGGCAAAATTCTATATAGGGATGAGGGCATGGGGATATCCTTTTCATGGATACCTATTGTCATCCTATAAATGACTTATGATATAATAAAATTATCCACTTATTCTCTTTCATTATTCAATAATTTTAACTTTTGAAATGTGTAAAATTTTCATAAAATAAGCTCTTCATTGTTATAGGTCATCTATAAGATTTTCAACCTTATAAACATGATATTCAAATAAGATATAAAATAAAATGACATATTTATATTTTATCAATTTATTTAATTATTTAACTATTAACTTATTTTCAAAATAAATTTATATACTCAATTTTTCATAAGATATATTCAAATAAATTATTTATTTTCTATAATGGTCAACACACTATTTTTACTATTACCTCTGCAGTACATGGGTCAAACAACTAATAATTATAATAATAAATATAATTAATTATACTTGATTCTAATTTGATTATTAATTATAATTTCTTTTCAGTTAGATATTAGTTTTAAAGAGTAATATTTGAAATAGGATTTGAAAAAATTAAGTTAATAATTTTTCAAAAAACTAAAATGAACATTTTTATTAGGTTATTTATTTAGAGCATATACAAATTATATTTGCTTGTACATAGACATTAACATTTTTTTCTTGGGTTATTTATATATACAATATATCAAATTGTAGTAATTATAACAAGCATAATTAATTATCATTCATACTTACTTCCAACCATGATTCATAGTTTTTTATTAAATTAAATAATTGGTTGAGCAGTGTTAACTTTTATAGATTTGAACAGTTTTAAAATTTTCAAATTGAGATTAAATCAATGGTTATTTTTGTTCATGTTATTTATTTTGCCATGAAAAATTTTTTCAGTTAGGTTTTTAATTTATATGGAATACTAATTGTAATAATTAATATAATTAATATAATTGATTTTAATGGACTTTGAATTGATTATTAATTTTTCCCTTATTTATTAAGAAATAATTTTTTTTTACTTAAGATATCTTGGTAGTATACTAATTTTAAAGTAAATATAGGTAATTGTTGTTGATTTGGATTTAATCCTCAAGCATGATTCCTAATTTTTTTTATTAAATTAAATATATTAATTTTTATTACAGATAGATATTAATTTTTAAGACTACTATTTCAAATAGGATTTGAAAAAATATTGAATACATTTTTTAAAAATAAAAAAAAACACTTTTTTATTCAATTTTCTTTTTTTTTAAAAGAAGACATGAATACTTTTTTGTTTAGGTTATTTATTTAGAGGATGTATCAATTATAATTATGATAATAATTTTCATAAAAAAAATTATTTGTAATTCATTATAAATTATTATTCATAATTTCTGATTGAATCAAATAATTATTTGACTAATATGTTTTTTTTTAATAGATTTTAGCAATTAAAATTTTTTGAATTTGAAATTAGATTACAACATTAATAATTTTCAATCATACTATTAATTTTGATGTGATATGAACAATCTTTTCGGATATGGTTTTAACGTATAGAAAATACCAGTTATAATTATTATAATAATAAGTATAATTAATTAGTATAATTGATCTCAATTGACCATTTTGATTATTAATTTTTATTTAACTTATTTATTTACATTACATATAAAATATTTTTGGGTCAAGATATTTATTAAGGGAATATTCTAATTATAATAACAAATATAATTGGTTATAGTTAATTATGATTTGATTATCAATCATGATTCCTAATTTTCATTTAAATCAGATATACTAATTGTTTTAAGCTAGATATTAGCTTTAATGACTAATATTTGAAAAAAATAAATTAGATATTTTTTAAAAAAATTAAATGTGAACACTTTTTTGTTAAGGTTATTTATAATATATCAATCATAGTAATTCTAATAAATTAATTATTAATCATAATTTATTGCTAATCATAATTCATATTTTCCTATTTAATCATATAATTAATTGAATAATACATTATTTTTTATTAGAGGTGCTAAATGACTCAATAGGATGAGTATAAAAAACAATAAATTTGATCTGTCAAAAAATTATTTGTGCACTTGACCAAAAATATGATAAAAAAGAGAAAATTACACAAAACAAAGTAACTAACGCTTATATAAAAATCATGAAAAGAGTTTTGTAACAATAATCTTTTTCCTTCTTTTATATATTTGAACATTTTTAAATTTTTAAAGTTGAAATTGAGATTACCTCATTAGTAATTTTCAGTCATGTTATTTGTTTTTTATGAAAAATTTCTTTTTTTAGGTTTTTAATTTATAAAAAATACTAGTTATAATAATTATAATAATAAATGTAATTAATTACAATTGATTCAGTTGACTTCATTTTGATCAGTAATTTTTGCTTAAGTATTTATTTAGATATAAAATTAAGCTTTTTTTTATTGAAGTTATTTATTTAGGGAATATACTATCTATAATATTAAATCTAATTGATTATATTTGATTCCAATTTTTGGTTAATTAATTATAATGCCTATTTATAGTAATATATTTTTATAGATTGATTACTCTTATTTTCAAAACATTAACCGATCTACTCAAGCATACTATATTTACTATAATACTCCACTTTTCTAATTATTTATTTAGCATTTTATTTTATAGGATAGGAATTAATAAGAATTCATATATTTATTTAAAAATATAATAATTTGTTTACTGCATAAATATATGAAGTATAACTTTTCAAATTTAGATAAATAGATCTAATATGTAATAATTTTTTTACTATTAATTATTCCATGCATCGCACTAGTAATAAACTATTTTGTTATTAAATAATGGAATCATTTAAACTTATGGATACAAATGTTTGGTTCTAATAAATAATTTTCTAAAGATGACAAAATTTGTCTAAAACATACTTGATTTAAAAAACAATTAAACCAAATAATAATTAGTATTATTATTAATTATGATATTATTGCACTTTAACCTATCACTCAGCTACCAGAAACTATAAAAATTTATCATTTCAAATTTTATATTTTAAATACAAAAATATTTATTATGATAATGTGAATGTTATATAATATATCCCTTCAGCCAAATTATATTATATGCCCCTTTATTTAAATGCAGGTGTAATAAAAAATACAAGTTCACGTCAATAAAAATGTCATAAACGATATAAATGAATTTATTGAGCTTTTATAAATAATAATAAACAATAATTTTTTTAGATATAAAATATTGAATTTAATAAAATAATTTTAACATGAAAGAATGAGTGAAACATCATGGATGTTCAACACGTGGTGAATTGTGCTTCCATTATGGCTCATGATTTAACACTTCAATCAAGAAATGTTGATTTGCGCAGGATCGAACAAGTTACGTTGAGTAAAATAAAACAGACTTTCTTTCATTTACAATCTTACCACCGTATTTTCATTTGAAAATATTTTCTTCTAATAATAGAGAAAACATAATAAGTTTTATGGTGGACCTTTTATTTTTGAGTTAATAATAAATCTATAAATTTTGAGGCCCACCTTATAATTTGCTAAGAAAACACCGAAAACAACAATTTGGTGTTTTCATATTTTCACCCATTTCAAAATATATTTCCTAAATGTATTTTCAATGAAATGAAATCAAACATATTTTCACTTGTGTTTCCTATTTTTGATGAAAATGAAGAGGAAAAATGGCCCAACCAAACACATAAGCTTGCATGGGCGTTTTGTCCTCGACAAGTAAGGGTTCGATGCTGATAGCTTGCACTTTTACCATTGGATTTTTTTGTCCTAATACTTTTACCACTGGATTAGAAAATCCATTAGTTATAGATTTTTTTTGTGTGTAATCTAATGATAAAAAAAAGATAATGCTCATGACGGAACCTTTCCTAACAAGTCCATTTTTTTCCCCAGTCATACATCAAGTTCAGTGATGCGCTTCGTGATGGAGCAACCAACAATAAGTATACTGCATCGTACAAGTAATATAATAGTGAAGAACGAGATGTTGAACCCAAAGGAGTAGATCAAGTACCTATTTCAATTAACTGGAAAAGTAAGTTGAACAATCTGAAAATGATGAATGGAAAACTGAAAGACTAGAAATTAAAATAATGCAAGAAAAGATGAAATTTTATGTATTAGAGTGCTAGAGTGATTTACTTCACCTACTTGCATCTACTATGTGACATCACATCCAGTAAGTTTTAGTTCAAATTTAATTAAGTGATTGTAGGATAAAAAATGTAATTAAAAGTTTTTCTCAATGTCACCTAATTCTACTCAATTAGAATTCAATACCTAATCTCTTAGCATATTAAAATCCAATTAGAGTGATACAAATGCTTAATTCCCAATTACCACATGAATCATGTTTGTCTATCTCTAGGTTTTGTTCAATTCATAACAATTTAGAGCTAGAATCATATACATTTCCTCAAATTAGCATAAGGTCCTAGTATCCTAAATTGGTGGCTAATCAATTCAAGATCATAAAGAACAATTGTAACACTCAATATTGGACATGAAAAAAGACATAACATTCATTCATATCAACATAATTTCAAACAAGTAAGATTCATAAATCATTTTAACAAAGGTTTTTATTTACACATCATTAAGATTGAAAAAAAAATAGGAATGAAAAACTCATGATCAAAGAAGAAGATCAATGGATATTGAAGACTCTAGATAAGAATCTCTTCCTCCTCCTTAGCCTCCAATGTTCCTGAGTCTCCAAGATTTGTGCTCAACTTTCCCAATTAGGTTAGGTTGAATCATGTGCAGAGAATGTGCCAATTTTCGTGCAAAAGAGACCTTAAAATTACCAAAGGTTGGATGTACTTGGAAAGTACATAGCCTAGTCCAAATGTCAGAACTTGCCTTCACGTTGTAGCCTGATGTCCGCCATGCTGCGTGACTTTGAGCATGACAATTTTTTTTTTTTTGTTTTGTTTTGAGAGGAGTTAAGTTTATCATAGGCTTATGCAATATTGTTTGCCTGAAGGATAAAGACCAAGCCCATGTTGCATGAATAGCCGACCATGACAACTTTTGTTAATTTAATGGGATATTAGATACTTGTCATTAGGTGATCAGATAAGGTTCCTTCAACAACGATCACTTTCTTTTTATGGGTCTTGCAATCCTGCTTCGGTTTGGAATGGGATCCAGTGTTTATACGTCAAGTGGTTATGCTTGGCTTTTGGGGCGTAATGTTGTGACGGAAGATGATTCCTTGTGGCGTTGGATTTTGAAGTTAAATGTTCTTGAAAAGTTTCGCCTTTATTTGGAAAATCAAGCACGTGCCTTACCCACTAATAAATTTCGCTTTCAACGCCATGTTGCTTCCTCACTATGTGCTCTCATTGTCATGACGGAGATGTGGACATCATTCATTATGTTCAGGATTGCTGTTATTCCCGTGAGATTTGGTGCTCTTTGGGATTTGGTTTAGATAGCAACTTCTTCCTCGAGGATTTACAATGGCTAAAATGTCATTAATACAAGGGTTTTAAATAAAAAAGGTTAGAAAAGTTTTTCAAACCAAAAAGGGTGTCAGTTACCCTTTTTTGTCATTAGGATCTTAAATTTTACGAAGTTCTGGACCTTACACGCCCTTGGAGGGCTATATGATAGAATCATTTTCTCAGGATCAAAAGTCCGGTAATTGTTCCCTAGGAAAAAATAAATTAAAGAGTGATTTTTAATGGATTTTATGAAATTTTTAAACAAGTCGTTTTTAGCCCAAAAGTTTGAAAAATCGTAAGAATTTACAAATTTGAACTAAAACCCAAAAATTAGATTTCGATTTGTTGGGATTTTGATTTTTCTAATATTTTATTTGAATCCAAATGGGAGGTATTTTCATATTTACATTTATGTTTTAAAGTTAATGGAAAGTAAAATGATTAACTTAAAATTAATAAATGTAAATATTCTAGTAGCGTTCAGTGGTCAAGGAAGGTAAGGGTGCAGAGACAATTTGTTGCTCTCCTGAGCGATGCAGCTATTAAAGGATTATAAAACCCCTCATTTCGGGGTCTAAACACAAGAAACATGATTTTTTTCACCTCCAAGCTTGAGAAACTTCGTCCTCTTTCTCACCATCGAACTCCATTTCTTTCTAATTTCTTCAAGTTTAACTTGGATTTCTTCATCTCTAAAGCTTAAAGGTATGTTATTCTAGTGGTTTTCTTCTTTATTCCTTCAATATCTCATGCTCTTGGGGTTTTGGCCTTGTGTTCTCATGGTTTTCATGCCATGATGTTTTTATACCATTATTAGAGTTAAGATTGAGTTAGTTAAAGGTTCTAGAGGTTAATCTAGCGTATTATGATTGTTATAGGATATCAAGTCATTCCTACTTCCTAGTGTGCTGTTGGTGTTGATTCTAGTTATTCCACCCCTCAGGTGAGTGGGTTCACATCTGTGATCTTATGTTCTGCATTAGAGTTATTTTCATGAAAAATATGCTTTATTGCTTGATTTAGAGAATTACTGATAAGGATTTGAAGGTTACTGTTGGTTTGTATGTTTAAAACTCCTAGTTTTAGAGCATGAAACTTGTTTTTCATAAAACTCATGGGACCATGTTTGCTAAACTGAGTTTATGCAAAATTGATGATATATGTGATTGTTAGAGATTCTTATGGTGGTTTCAATGGATTCTGGAAGTTTTATGTTATATGCTATAGTTTTATAACCAAATATAAAGTTTAGAGAAAAGGATTCGAAATATGGTTTAGACTTTGTGATTTCAGAATATGACATTGAGTTTTTAGTTATGAAGAGCTTGATAGATTGAAATGTATTTTAGATATTGAATCAAAATGTTTTAGGGCATGAATCTTCATAAGATTCAAGAACGTTGGTGGCTACATACTCTGGAGGTATGAAAATCACAATGTCTACAAAGGGTGATCTCTTGGACATGATTTTATAGTCATAGTTATGTTAAGGTCATACTGTTAGAATCAGAGAGATTTAAGAGCTCCAGAGAACAAAAAGGTTTTTAAGGGTTTTCAGAGTTATTTACAATAGCTATAGAGGGCTTGTGTGTTAAGGCAGTAAATCCGTTAACCTTGGTACCAAGTATGCCTAGGCCAGAGATACTAGAGAATTTATTCTTACACTGTGCAGAGATTTATATTCAAGAATTTTGTTACGTCACAAATATTGTATGTAACCAGAGTAAAGATTTTTGTTTCTCTAGGAGCTATGCTATAACGAGTTTATATGATTTTAGATACGAAAGTGAATTGAGAAAGTTACTTTTGAGTTAGCAAAGTGATAATGTGAATATATAACTATATAGATATATACTTGATTGCATAAGACTTTTTAGTATTACTGATGTTATTATATTTATATGCATTGTTCTTGATGTCCCATGAAGGGGGTTCTAGGTGAGGACTACTCACTAAGTTTTGGTATCAAAACTCACTCCTCTTATTTCTCTTATTTTTATAGATAGCACCACTCCTGCAAATTCTCTCAGCAAGGAAGAGTCAGATGGTAAGCTTCACTCAAGGTGAGGCATGTATTTTGGATTGTTTAAGTGCTCCAGGTACAAATGTAGGTAGGATCCAAACCTAGAGCATGTGTTGTCTTGCATGTGGCATATTATGATTGAGTTTTGAGGTGTATTTCAATGGTATGAATTGAAAAGACATATCTTAACTTATATATATGAATGATTTTGTGATTTTGGAATGAAAAAGGCTCATTACAAGATTTTGGATATGAGTATTTTGATTTCATAGAATAAATGATTTATCTGTAGAAAGTGAAATTATGTTTTAAATAGATTTTTATGAGAGCACGCATATGGAAACGGTCAAGGATCCTGAGGCTACGTGAGAATGGTATTTTTCACGTGCCTTAAGTGCCTAAATTAGGTCATGATGAAGTAGTATCAGACATTAGGTTTCCCTGATGGTATTGGAGCAAGAGTCTACAAATGGCATGACGTTTATGTGAATAGAACCGGCTATTCGCATTAACATAATGCTATTTGAGGCCTATAGGAAGAGTTAATTATATTTGAGTTCTATTAGAGTTTTGCATTTCTAGAATCCTTGGTATCTTTGTGTGTTATGAATGTGGGCAATTGAAAAATGATGATTGGTTCTAATAGGGCAGATTGTTTGATGTGACTTTGATGCCATGATCATCATACATACCATGTTTCTAGAATGCACTGTTGTCCTATTTATGTTGGAATTGTGAGATTGTAGGACATAAGTATAGCATGCATGTGAAATAGATTAACAATATGACATAGGTAGTTCGATTAGCTTTGAGTATATTGTGCTGTTGTTTTGAGTTTGATCACTATGCATATTGGGTGTTTCGATCGCTTTGATATGCTCGTTATTTTTTTGGTTGTATGCATAATATGGAAATGTTGGAAGTATGAATGCTTTAATGCCTGTGATTAGAGCTAGCATGGATAAATTATTAGAAACTTTATTAGTGTATAAACAACGATTTCTTTGTGATGACTAATAAATTTAAAAGAGAAAATGATAGAACTACACATTATTCAATAAATATTTTGAATGTAAGGTTAAAGGAGCCTTCCCATGCTGGATGTTTATAATAGTGAGCATTGTTAAATGAAGGCCTGTAAACGGTTAGCATTAAGTTTTATGAACTAGGAAGTTTAAATGAATAATATACATGTATTAAATGGAAATTAAGGCATTAGAAATAGATTTCCTTAGGTTCTTCAAGATTTTATTGTAACCCTTTTAACTTGAGCTAGTAAAGGTGTACTAATGTTGTGTTCTTGGTTGTGAAAGCATGTAGTTTATATGTGTGTGTAGTTTTATGCAAGACCATGTTGGCAAATCATAACTTTCGAAGTGAAGAACATAATGATTTCTTGGTGCTCTGTGACATATAAAGATCATACTTATTGATATTAAGTCTCTTTAAATGCTTTTCAATTATTATGTTTTATGAGTGGACTTGTGAGTTAAACTGTGTTTGTATAATTGAAAAGAGTTTCATGAATACTTAAGGCCTTTGACCAAGTTGTACAGAATTCTGAATACGAAGGGATTTCTCAACTAGTTTTGTTAATAGTCTTACAAAACACATAAGATAAGTTTAGTATAAGAGAATAACATGTGTTCACCCATATGTAGGTATTGGAATGAAACTACGACCTCGTTCTTGTGTTGTGTTGTCATGATTTGCTTTCATAGAACAAAGAAAACAACATAGGAATATGTTCTACCTATACGGACTTGAATTACTTGAATGATTTGGTGCTCCTAGACAAATTTATTTCTTGTATAGATGTTTTAACTTGACCTAAATCTCATACACTGATGTGCATTGCATATCTTTACAATACAAATTAGTTGTCTGCTTTGACTTGCAAATTTTATTCAACCGTTTATGAAACCCCATGCAAAGAATATATGTGGTTTTCTCAATTTGCATATATAACGTTCCCAAGTGAGATCAGATTCAGGACTTGCCATGTTTAACATGTAACATAGAAATAGGATGATAAGGCGATTAATGGACTTAATGAGCTAATAAGATGCATGTAATATACCTTAGGACTATGTGTTGTCATGGTATGTTAGCATGGGTTGATGTTGTGAAATATATCTTTATGTTTGAAAATGTTGGATTAAAAGACTAAGAAGCTTCAAGGAGAAAGAGTGGCACATGATAACTGATGATTTATGTTAATTTAGTAGAAACTTTCAAAGATTCTTAGTGTAAGTAATGTTACCTATGGTTCATTATTTGATGCGTGGTATTATGTATGCCGAGGATTATGCATACGAATGACATGTATGTCTTCTATGTGGACGGATAGGGTAGTTTGATTACCTGACATGACACGTGTATAGGGAATGAAAAGTTAGAACTAGAACAGAAGTACCTATAGTGTTAGTCAATGACAGATAAGAAATGAAAGAACAGAGTAAGAACTCTTGTCATCTTAATGGGAAAGGCTGCCCTTAGGCGAGGCCGGGACTTAGCAAAGAGAGTCAGGTAGAGAAAATAGAGCAACAGCCTTTAAGACGACACTCTTCCAGAGTAGTAAGTTAACACAGTAAAGTACCATCTCAAAGTGCTATAGGTGATTAGGCCCATCCATAAGACCCTTGTAAGTCAAGTATTCTTTTTCCTTACTCTCTTTTAGCATAAGATTTAGGGGACCAAGTCTTTTTAAGGGGGGAAGATTGTACCCGGGTTTTAAATAAAAAAAGGTTAGAAATTTTTTTGAACCAAAAGGGTGCCATTACCTTTTCTATTTCAACCTGAATTTTACTAAGTCTGGACTTTCCATGCCCTTGGAGGGCTATATGATAGAATCATTTTCGGATCAAAAGCCTCGGTAATTGTTCCCTAGGAAAAATAAATTAAAAACTGATTTTTAATGGATTTTATAAAATTTTTAAACAAGTCATTTTTAGCCCAAAAGTTTGAAAAATCGTAAGAATTCTAGAATTTGAACTAAAACCCAAAAATTAGATTTCGATTTGTTGGGATTGTGATTTTTCTAATATTTATTTGAATCCAAATGTGGGTATTTCTTATTTACATTTATGTTTTAAACTTAACTAACTTAAAATTAAGAAATGTAAATATTTTGGTGAGCGCTGAGGTCAAAGGTGGCGGTGCAGGGATGATTTTTTGCTCTCCATAGCACTGGTTAGGATTATAAAAACCCCATTTGGGGTCAGACACAAGAAACATGATTTTTTTCACCCCCAAGCTCGAAACTTCGCCCTTATTCTCACCATCAAACTCCATTTCCTTCTAATTTCTTCAAGTTTAACTTGGATTTCTTTATCTCCTAAGCTTAAAGGTATGTTATTCTAGTGGTTTTCTTCTTTTATTCCTTCAATCTCTCATGCTCTTGAGGTCTTGGCCTTGTGTTCTCATGGTTTTCATGCCATGATGCTTTTCTACCATTATTAGAGTTAAGATTGAGTTAGTTAAAGGTTCTAGAGGTTAATCTAGCGTATTATGATTGTTATAGCAAATATCAAGTCATTCCCTTCCTAGTGTGCGTTAGTGTTGATTCTAGTTATTTCACCCCTCCAGGTGAGTGGGTTCACATCTGTGCTCTTATGTTCTGCATTAGAGTTATTTTCATGAAAAATATGCTTTACCGCTTGATTTAGAGAATTACTATATAAGGATTTGAAGGTTACTGTTGGTTTGTATGTTTAGAACTCCTAGTTTTAGAGCATGAAACTTGTTTTTCATAAAACTCATGGGACCATGTTTGCTAAACTGAGTTTATGCAAAATTGATAATATATGTGATTGCTAGAGATTCTTATGGTGGTTTCAATGGATTCTGGAATTGTTTTATGTATATGCTACAGTTTTATAACCAAATATGAAGTTTAGAGAAAAGGATTTGAAATACGGTTTAGAATTTGTAATTTCAGAATATGACATTGAGTTTCTAGTTATGAAGAGCTTGATAGATTGAAATGTATTTTAGATATTGAATCAAAATGTTTTAGGGCATGAATCTTCATAAGATTCAGAACATTAGCCATACTCTGGAGATATGAAATCACAATGTCTACAAAGGTAATCCCTTGGGCATGATTTCATAGCCACAGTTATGCTAAGGTCAGATTGTTAGAATCAAATAGATTCAGAGCTTTAGAGAACAAAGAGGTTTTTAAGGGTTTTCAGAGTTATTTACAATAGCTATAGAGAACAAGTGTGTTAACGGGTAAATTGGTTAACCTTGGTACCAAGTATGCCTAGGCCAGAGAATTTATTGTTACATTATGACCAGAGATTTATATTTAGAGTTTTGTTACGTCACAAATATTGTGCGTAACAGGAGAGATTTCTGTTTCTCTAGGAGCTATACTATTACGAGCTTATATGATTTCAGATACGAAAGTGAATTGAGAAAGTTACTTTTGAGTTAGCAAAGTGATAATGTGAATATATAACTATATAGATATATACTTGATTGCATAAGACTTTTTAGTATTATTGATGTTATTATAATTTTATGCATTGTTCTTGATGTCCCATGAAGGGGGTTAAGGTGAGGACTCATTCACTTAGTTTTGGTATCAAAACTCAACCCTCTCATTTATCTTATTTTTTATAGATAGAACCAATGCTGCAAATTCTACTCAGCAGGAAAGAGTCAGATGGTAAGCTTCACTCAGGGTGAGGCATGTATTTTGGGTTGTTTAGAGTGCTCCAGGACAAATGCAGGATCCTGGACCTAGAGCATGTGTTGTCTTGCATGTGGCATATTATGATTGAGTTTTGAGGTGTATTTCAATGGTATGAACATTTGGAAAGACATATCTTAACTTATATATATGAATGATTTTGTGATTTTGGAATGGAAAAGGCTCATTACAAGATTTCGGATATGAGTATCTTGATTTCAGAATAGATGATTTATCTGGAAAAAATTATGTTGTAAATAGATTTTTATGAACAAAGCATGCATATGGAGATAGTTAATAGATCCTTAAGGCTGACGTGATGATATTTCTCACGTGCCGGTCACGCGCCTAAATTGGGTCGTGAGGTCACATACGAAATTATTTTAATATTAACTTTGTTGTTACTTTGTGGTGGGTTTAGAGAAGGCATAATCAGTTGGTGCGTTTGGGTAGACTGGTCAAGTAATTATATTTTGTCCAATGTTGTTTCTTTGATCAGGAGTATCACTAATTTATCTAGCAGGTGCAGCCAAACAATCTACCCGGGAAGTTTGGTGGCAAAAACCCAATAATGGAGTGATGAAGATGAATACCGATGGAAGTCGGATTGTCACTAATGTTGAAGCTTAGGCTGGCTTTGAAGGTGTTTTTAGGGATGATTGTGGGGCTTGCATGGTGGATTTTCTGGTTTCCTTAGGAATGTCTCTATATTGTTTGTTGGGCAATTAGATACGAATTGCTGCTTGCTTAGGACATTGGCTTCCATAACATTTTGTGCGAGAGTGATTCTCTTCATGCAGTTACACTTATTGCGGATGGGAGATGAGATAACCACCATATGTGTGCTATCCTCCTTGCGGACATTAGTTCCTTGATGATTCGAGATTGGGTTGTAACCATCACCCACATTTTGCATAAAGCAAATCATTGTATGGATTTAATGGCTAAAAAAGGCAATGTTGGGTCCTGTACTCAGTTTTTGGATTGACCCTCATGAGCTATTGCATGGACTGCTTGAGGACACTATTGGGCATAGATTTATGCGAGTCCGTTTCTCTTTTGATTGTTTCCTTTCTCTTGTAATAAAAAAAGGTGATTAGTTAAGGGGTTACAGTCCCATTTATCCTTCATTTATGTATAGTCATAATATTTGAGTTTGGTTTCTAAATTCTCCTCTTAATTTACAAGTGTCTCGTGTAATTAGATAAAAAATTAACTTCATCTGATAATTCTATCTAATTTGTGTGTATATTCCAAGTTTTTTAAAAAATTATTGCCAAACTTAAGTTTTATATATTATTAAAAAAATGCTGAAAATTGTTTTTTTTTAGAAACTATTCTTAATTTTTACAAACAAGTTAAAAACTGATTTTTAATATTTTAATTATTTTTTAAAATTATCCACATAAGTAAAAAGTGATTTCTTTGGTGAAAAAAATAATTGTCACCCAAAAAATTTTTATTCAAATGCATTACTAGTGTGTTTGAACTTTGAATGCACGTTGGCATTCCAAAATCAATTTTGGAGTTTGAAATTGTATTGAAAGTAGTGTCCATATGTTTAGGTGGCTTTTATCAAAATCAATTTTGCTTTCCAACTAGTTTAGGTCTGGATTAAGGTGAAAACGATGTAACTGAATTCTCATTGATGAATGTAAAAGTGCTATTACAAGGGTGTTGGTTGTCTTTATATATACATGGGTGAATGAGGGATTAAAGAAATAACAAACTGGGTAAGTAACTAACTAATCATTAATGAAACTAGAGTAAGTAACTAACTAATCATTAATGAAATAACTATTTTACATATATCTCAATACTCCCCCTTAGATGTTGAGGATGCACAACTTGGTCATTAGATTCCTAAATTGAGTTGCTGCAATAGGCTTAGTGAAGATCCGCAAGTTGATGCTTTGTGGGAACATGGATTAGCTTTATTAATCCAGAGTTGACTTTCTCTCTTATAAAGTGGGTCACTTCCACGTATTTTGATCTTTCGTGCAAGGTAGCATTGCTGGAGAGGTGGATGGTGGCCATGCTGTCACAAAACATTCTTGTAGAGTCAATCTTAACTGAAAGAATTTTAGAAGTTTTGTCAACCATGTGACTTCACTTGTGGCATTTGCTAAAGCTCCATATTCAACTTTAGAGTTGCGAAAGACTATGGGTTGTGTCTTGCTTTTCCAGCAAATTAGTGATTCTCCCAGGAAAAATACAGGACCCTAAGGTTGAGCTTCGAGTGTCAAGGCAAGTTCTTTAGTCAGCATCAACATATTGTACAAGAGATAGGGTAGAATGACAAGGGAAGAGCAATCCCTAACCAGGTAAGGCTTTAAGATATTTAAGTAAGTGATGAAGTGCATCAAGGTGAGGTTGTCACGGCTGCACATGTATTGAGCTAATTTAGTTACTAAGAAGGTAATGTCAGGCCTGGAGATAGTTAAATACATGAGCCTGCCTATGAGCCTCCTATAGAGAGAAGGGTCATCCAAGAGTTCACCATCTACTGCATTTAGCTTCAAATTCGGATCCATTGGGAGAGTTGCTGGTTTGCTAGATGTGAAGCATGTATCTTCAAGCAAGGATAAAGTGTATTTCCTTTGTGAAAGGTAGATGGCTTTTAGATCCTGCTAGTTCAAGTCCAAGAAAGTACTTGAGATCACCTAATACTTTGAGTTTGAAAAAGCTTGTAGTTTCTATTGTACTACTTGAAGAACTTCATTGGAGGGGTTGACTATAATGATTTCATCAACATATACTAAAAGGTAAGCAATTTTATCACCCGAGCCAAATGAGAAAGGGAATAATCACTCTTTGATTGGGTAAATCCATTATTAACAAGAGTTGATAAGAACTCGTTAAACCATTGTCATGAGGCTTAGCGAAGGCCATAGAGAGACTTGGTTAGCTTGCACACTAGTCCCTCCCCTTTATTTGGATGGCCCGTGGAAAATACATATAGACTTCTTTGAATAAGTCCCTATTAAGAAAAGCATTGTTTATATCAAGTTGAAGGAGTTTCCAATTATGAACAGCTGAAGAGACAAAAGGACTCTAATAGTGGTGAGTTTAGCTACAAGAGAAAAAGGTATCTTGAAAATCAATTCCAGCTTGTTGTGTGTATCCCTTAGCAACTAGGCGAGCTTTATATCTATCCAAAGTTCCATGTAGATTTATATTTGACTTTATAAACCCATTTATAGCCAATGGTGTGTTTGTTAGAAGGCAGCTTGACTAACTCCCATGTGTGATTGTCTTCCAAAGCCTTTAGTTCTTCATCCATAGCTTGTCTCCACTTAGGGGCTTTGACAGCTTGGTGATAGTATATTGGTTCTAGAATGGTGTTAAATTGACATATAAATTGAGAATATGATGGGGACAACTTGTTGTAATTGACATAATTGGTGATAGGATAGGTAACTTCATAGTCTTGTAAATGTGATGGTGGTCTAAAGGGTCTTGTGCATCTTCTTATAATAGGTTCAGGGATAGGCTCATTTTCTGGTGTGGGTAGTGTTTGAAATAATTAGGTTCGGTGTTTTAGGTGGAGGTTTCAGAAGGGTTGGTGTTGAAGGTGAGTTTGGGGTTTGGTTAGAGTATTAAGGTTATTATTTGTTAAGGAGTGGTCAGAATTATTTGGTTTGGGTGCCTATAGGGTGGTTTACATTTGGAGGTAAGGGTAGTGGTTTAGGGATGACAACATTAGCAAAGAGGTCAGTATTTTGAGTGTGGTTGGAAGAATTTTCAAAGGGAATAACATTTTCATAGAAGGTAACATCTTTGGAGATCATGAATTGTTTGGTTTTCAAGTTGTATAGTTTGTATCCTTTGTATCTAATAGGGTATCCAACAAACACAGTGGATGAGCTCTTGCAGAAAACTTGGTTATGTAATGGAGTAGTGGCTGCATATGCAGACGACCAAATACTTTCAGTTGAGAGTAGTTGGGAGGCTTCCCATATAGTAATTCATATGGGTTTTTGGGTTTTAGAAGTGGACTAGGAGTCCTATTGATGAGGAAAACAACTGGAGATACATTTTCCCAGAAAGAGATTGGTACTTTTGCTTGGAAGTATAAGGCTCTTGTTACATTGAGTAAGTGTTGGTGTTTGCTTTCAACCATAGCATTTTGTTGTGGCCTATATGGGCAGGAAAATTGATGAAGGACACCTTTGGCCTGAGGAAATCAGTAATGACCAATTCTCTTGCATTGTTTGATCTTAACTTTTTTATTTTAACCTGAAACTGAGTTTCAACAAAACTAAAGAAACTCATCAAAGCATTAGCTACATTTGATTTGTTTGATAAAAGGTATATCCAAGAAAAATGAGTGCAATCATCTACTATGCTCAAGAAATATTTATTTCCATTATATGTAGGTACATGATAAGGTCCCCAAATGTCACAATGAATGAGATCAAATAGGGAAGTAGACATGTTATTATTGCAAATGAAAGATAGCCTATGAAATTTAGCTAAGGGACATATAGAACAATGTGAATCATCATGAGTTTTTGTCAAACCAAGGGTGCTAGAAAGGCTATGTAAAGCTTTATTCGAGATGTATCCTAATCTAGAGTGCCAAAGACCATGTGAATTAAAATTGAGATGATTAATGTTGTCAAGACATAATTGGTTATGCTTTGTGTGGTGTTGTGTTACTGAAACACATATAAACCTTCTTGTAGTTTACCCTTCCCAATCACCTTCAATGAAGTTAGGTTCTAATAAAAAATATGAGGGCAAGATAGTTATATACAAATTAGAGAATTTTAATAATGTAGGAACAGATAAAAGGTTTACATGAAATTGTGGAATATAAAGAACATTATGAAGCACAAGGTCATTAGCTAATGTAACAATACCAAGTACATGCACTAGAACAAGTTGAATTGGGTAATTTCACATAGTGACTAGATAAAGGTTTAACATGAGAAAAAAGAGACATAGAACATGCTATATCTGATGTTGCTCTACTATCAAGGATCCAAGAATTAGAGTTAAAATTGAATTTTGATGTAGAAGTATTAAAAATTATACCTGTAGGATTGGTATGATTATTACCATCCATTGAAGGCTGAGCATGCAGAGATTGTAGAAGACCTAACAATTGTTGGATTTTAGAAGGTGTTAACAGACATGACATCATTTGATACAGAGGTCCTATATCAGCAACAAGGTTGGTAGAATTTGATGTCCTACCACGGCCTCTGCCATAACCAGGGGTAGCCATGTATGCGATAGCACTTGTTAATTGTGTGTCCAAGCAAATTGTAATAAGTGCATTTTAGGTGATCTTTCTTTGTATTTTTGCCTTTGTTATCAATTAGAGGTCTTGGAGTAGAATTGTTAACATAAAAGGCAATTTGTGCTTGAGTGGTTGGAGAAGAGGAACCAACCAATCTCTATTTCTCTTCTTGAGTCACCAAAGCAAGAACTTTATGGTATGTTTGTGAGTTTGGATTTTGGAGAGGAAGGGAGGGGGGAGGATTTGTAATATAATTTTACACTACAAGTCCTCCACTCCCCTCCCTTTCCCTCCAAAATCTAAACTCACAAACATACCCTTAGATATTGAAGAGAGGGGTTCAATGAGAAAAATTTGCCCCCTTATTTGTGAAAAGAGTCATCCAAACCCATGAGGAAGCAGGAAACATATTGAGCCTGCATGAAATCTTGCAAAGGACGATTTGGTTCACAGTTACAACCCAAGCTTCGACGATAAACATTCAGTTCTTAAGGGATCTTGATCTTTGTAAAATACTATGACACAGTCATGCCCTGTCAAAAGTTCACACTTTAACTCAAAGATATGGGGGCCATTACCATGCTAGAACCATTCTTGTAGGCCTCTCCAAAGTTCACCGAATCAATATAAACCAGAGAACTTGTGATTTCTTTGGATACTGAGTTTAGTATCCAAGAACTGAACAACATCATTCACGCATTGACATGACTCAAACAAGATTGGATCTTCAACCTGGTTAGGACGAGGTATGGAGCCATTTACAAAACCAAATTTGTGCTTGCAGTTAAGGGCTCTCTGGATAGCGCCTCCATGAATGGTAGTTTTCCTCAGTTAAGGGATGAGAACAAGCGACAAACTGGGTTGATCAGGAGGTTGAAGAACATAAGGATCAGTAGTATTTGCCATCAAAAGAAGGTTGTGTAAACGTGGAGGAAGAAAAAGAAGAAGAAAGAGTCAGAAAGGAATCAAACACAGAAAACAATGTCTTCTGATAACATATTAAGGTGAAAGCGATGTAAATTGAATTCTCATTGATGAATGTAAAAGTGATATTACAAGGGTGTTGGTTGTCTTCATATATACATAGGTGAATGAGGATTAAAGGAGTAACAACTGGGTAAGTAACTATCACGACCAATGGGCACGTGACGTAGGAAATCCCATTCCTATGTAAACCTCATGACCTGGATTCCTTTATATGCACAATAAATTATAAATCGTTTAAATCATAAAATCCTTTCTACATACAAATCACCCTTTAAAACATATAGTCATAATTTTCCAAACTGGAGTCTCATATTTGTTTTCTAAGTCTAATTCATGAAGTCAATAAGTATAAAAATGTCTATCATATACAAAACCTTTATAAGTAGTGAAATCATATAATACAGTCCAACATAACCACATATACATAACATACATCATGCATTATGGTCCGGGATCCTGCTGTATCTACTGGAGCACCTTATTCTATATAGAAGGCTTCATTCGTGTGAAGCTTATCAATGACACTCTAATGCCACTGTGAGGAGGAAGAAGGTTGAGTAAAATTTGCAGAAGTTACTCTATCTGTAAATAGGAGAAATAAAGGGTGAGTTTTATAACCAAAACTCAGTGATGGATCCTTACCCACAACCATACATAGGACAAGAAAGGAAAATACATAAATACCGTTAATGCAACATTCACAAATCATTTATATTTATTTCATATAATACCAATAAAACCATAAGTTTGCTAAAATCATAAAAGCATAATATTTTCAAAGAATTATATGAAGATAACAGACTATCAATAACTGAAAAATGGGTGCTCAGTTCCTCATGAACAAGAGCCCCTGACTCTAGATCTTAATGGTTCCTCGTGACTGCATCCCTGGACTAATTTATTCTTTGGATAAATTGCCCCTCGTGGGCCTTGGTACCAAGATTAATGAATTTACTATCGTTAACACGGCTGTTTTCTTGGTAGCTATTGTAAACAAATATGAAAATCCTTAAAAACCTTTTTATTCTCCATGAGCTTTGAATTTATCTAATTCTAATAGTCTAACCTTAGCATAACTGTGGCTATGAAATCATGCCCAAGGGATCACCCTTTGTAGACATTGTGATTTCATACCTTCACAGAATATAGCCTGTAACCTTCTAATCTATAAAGAATCAGGCTTTAAAACCATTTGGCTCAATATCTAAAACACATTTCAATCTGTCAAGGTCATAAACTAGAAAACCCAATATCATGCTTCAAATAGCAAAGTTTGCATTCAAAATTCTATTCTCTTCTCCAAACTTCGTATCTAGTTTAAACTATATCATATACATAAACTAATTCCAAAATCCATTGAAATAGTCATAAAAGCCTCTAACAATTACATATATCATCAATTATGCAGAAATCAGTTTAACAAATATGGTCCCATGAGTGTTATCAAAACAAGTTTCATGCTTTAAAATTAAGTTCAAACATACAAACCAACAATAAGCTCAAATTTCTTTGCTGAAATCTCTAAACTCAAGTAATAAATCACATTTTTCTTGAAAATAATTATAATGAACAACATAGAGATTACATATGCGAACCCATTCACCTAGAGTAGTGGAAGATGCAAGGACCAATTAGATTCTGGAGGCAAGAATGGCACCCGTATTTGCCATGAAGTCAATAGAACTCTAAATCAATCTTTGAAAATAACTCAAATATACCTAATATACTAGAAGAGCCTCATCTTTAGATCCATATGAAGAACTATCAAAATCACCCTAACAACAAGAAGGAAATGGAGAAAAGAGAGCAAAACCAAGAAAACAACATACCTTAAAGCTTTAGGAATGAAAGATTCAAGCTAGATTTGAGAGAAAATAGAAGAAAATAGAGTTTGAAGGGTGAAAAGAGGTGAGAGAGTGAGTTTTCCTAGTGTTGGGGATGGAGGGTTGTTGGAATGGTCTGACCAAATAGGGGTTTTATAACGTTGACCACAAGGCGCTTGATGACCATTGCGCTCACAGAGAGCATAAAATTGTCCCCTACATCGCCTTACTTGACCACTGTAGCACTCAATGATTGCTGCAGTATTCTCTAAAATGGTCTCTAGTTATTTACATTTCATTTTAAGTTAAACCATTAATTTTAAAACATAAATGTGAATAAGGAAATACTCTTCATTTGGATTCAAATAAATATTAGAAAAATCAAAATTCCCACAAATCAAAATCCAAATTTTGGGTTTTAGTTCAAATTCAAAAATTCTTACAATTTTATAAATTTATAGGCTAAAAATGGAACGATTAAAGATTTCATAAAATTCATTAAAAATCACTCTTTAACTTATTTTTCTCTAGGGAACAATTACCGGAACTTTTTATCCCAAGAAAATGGTTTCATCATAGAGCCCTCCAAGGGCTTGAGGTCCAAGACTTAGGAAAATTCAGAACCAAAATGACAGAATAAGGGTAATTGGCACCCTTCTTGGTTAAAAAAATTCTAACCTTTTTATTTAAAACTAGGATATTATAGTAACTAACTAATCATTAATGACACTGGAGTAAGTAACTAACTAATCATTAATAAAATAACGTGTTACATATATCTCAATAGTCGTAACGGAAAGCAAAATTTGTATGGTTTCAAGGTTGATTAAAATCCTGTTAGATGTGTGTTGATAAAAACATGGATTTAATTGCCATACACTAATAGTGTAAAATTTTTTTACATAGTCATCCAATCATGTATTGCCATATAAGCTATGATAGTTGAATTTTATATCCACTATTTGAAAAGTCATCTAAACTAAATGTTTTGATTGAATGAGTGTAAACCGTTTTACACTATCAATGCATCAAAATTAAACTTAAAACATCGTTACAATTTAATATTATATTATTTAGATATTAATTTGTATGAAGTAATGGCATAAAATAGTTGTATATTATCATTTAATTCAATACAAAAAAATTGGTGAAATACCATGTTTTTTCAACCACGCTTGGTGAAGACGTGGCTAATGATTTTGGTTAGCAATCTTATTTTGTTCACCATGTGTTGGTTTTTCACCTCTCATCGTGCTAATTTCATCAGTTTATCATTTCACTACTCTCTACGTGCTTTACCTTTATCTCCTCGTCTTCTGGCAAAACATCTCCTTCAAATTCATTCTGGATCTTAGAACACTGTCACCGTTGACATCGCCACCATCAACATCACTGCCGCCATCTTCAGTTTCAAGTCGTAGACATGTCTTCCATTTCTCCCCTCTTTCTTTTTCCAATTCATTCCATCATTGCCGACATCGCCACCATTGACATCACTGATACCATCGTCTTTGATTCCAGCATCATACGTCTTCCATTTCTAATATGATTTCTACTATCAATATTTGCTCATGATTTTCGTCATCATTTGCTTCAATCTCTAGATTTATGAGTGTTACCTCTAATCTCGGGTTTAAATTTAATTTCTCATGAAACAACGCAATCTAGGGTTTGATTAATGTGTATGCTTTTGGCCTCATAAAGACACTAGATTGATCCATCAGCGTCTCCTTTATTGAGGTATCAACACTTCTATTGAATGCTCGTGCTTCCATATCTTGCATTTTTTTTCCTTTGAATGATTTATTCAGACTCATAGTTTGCTTAGGCTTTTTTTTTTTTTGTTCAGTTGTGTTCAAATTTTGCTATTGTGTTGTTATTGTATATACAAGTATATGATAGCATAATGAGGTTGAGCTCATACATGGAATGGGTATCAAGTTCCTTTTAACTAAATCTTCTCAATTTTTCTTGTTTTGTTATTAATTGAATTGAAGTGGATTGTGGTCATGCGTAGTTGGTTCTATTGATTTTTTATTAGAAATGTGGTCTTGTCCTTTCCATTGATTCAAGTGTTCTTATAGAGTTGTATTTGTCACTTTCACCAATTATATATATCTTAGGATGAAAATTTTGTGAAAAGTTAACAGTGGTATACAATGCATCAAAGCTTCATTGAACAAAATATGTTACTTCTCCTTTCAATACAAAATTAAAGTTCCTTTATAATTCATAACTTAATTTGATATTTTTCCCAATATTCACTGTAGGCATTGAACGGAGGTGTTGCCTACATCCTCAAATTAGAAATTTATTTTAATGTTAAGTTGCACAAAAAATGTAGTAAAGGGCACAACCTAGGTAACCTTCAAAGAGGCTTCAATACTTAGGAAATTGGGGGTTTTGAAAAAAGAAATTATAGCAATTAAAATTAAAAGATAATAGCGACAAGATAATGCAAGGTATTCCTAGGATTGGAAATTAATTATCATTGACCAAATATTAAACCCATTGGTGCTATTAGTAATAAATTACTGGCAATTCTACTATTGATAAATCGACATCTAGAATTTGACCCATGTAAATAACTAATAAATGAGATATCAATTTATTTAGAAATCACATTCTTTAATGAACCAATTGCTATAACATTACTGTAATTAAAGTTAATTCTAATGTTCTCCTTCAAACATAAACCAATAGATCTATCAATTTATACCAACAGATTTCCCTAAACAAGGATCGTCAATTTAGTTATCCCAAAGATTATAGCAATCACCACAATAATTATAGGAATAGAAATCAGAACATTAAGAAAATCAATGCATTTAATATCAAAAAAAGGGTCTCAAACATCATCCCCATCAAAAACCCTTACACTAGGAAAAAATCCTCCATCTAGAGGATTACAACAATGAAGATAAAAGGAACCAGAAAATAATAGCAGCAATCCTTACCACAATCTCCAAAACAAAGCACCTACGGAATCCCTAAGAGAAGAATAGAGAAAAAGAAGATGTAGAGAGAAGATGAGAGAGATGTAGAGAGATAATAGCAACTAAAAATGGAGGCTTAAAAGTGAGTCTAAAAGTAGGGTAAATAATGTGTCAATTCTTTAGGTACTCCTCTAAAATAGCCTGGGCCCAAAATAGATTAATGAGTTATTAGTTCGCTATAGCACAGTGTGCAGTGCTTTCCAAAGAGAGTGGTCCCAAAAATTCTTGTTGCTTTGCCAAGCATTGCAGCGCTAAATGAGCTGCACTACCCGAGGGCGAGCTTCTATGGCTTTTATTTTATTTTTTTTTGCTCCAAGCTTCTTCTAGAAAGCTTCCAGCCTTGTTCTTGACACTTTGCACTTGATCCAAAGCTCCTGTGCACAAAACCATACTCAAAGAGATAAGTCAAATGTAATAGGGTGTAATTACAAATTATTCCAAAATCCATACAAAAGCCAATAATTCTTTCAAATTTACACAATGAGGAATAAATCAAAATCCTAATTAATTACATCAATAACTTGAAAACTCATCAAACTCTAAGGTTTGGTAGCAAGATATGTGGCATAAATGCTTCTTATCAAACTCTTCCACACTTAAGCTTTCACATGTCCTCATGTGAAATTAAGATCAACCCAAGGCATGGATGAGAAACGTATACAAGGATTAGACTAGACTCCAAACCTAAAATGCATGATGCATGAAAATAAATGATAATACACCAATCCAATGAACCTAGAAGTATAACAATAAGAGAATTATAACAAGCAAGGCTTGAACAAGAATGTAGTATATAGAGTAGAATTAATATATGATGAATGAATCAAGTACAAAAATCCTCCCAAGGTTAGTGTTTGCCACTCATTCACTCAAGTGTTTAGGGTTATGATGCACACTTAATCACCTAAAAAAAAAATGCATTACTAAGCTTGCTCAGGGTCTCATTCTCCATTTTGTCATACATACATGCATATTGAATCAAGAAGACTTACCTTTGGTTGTAATGGGGCTTGGGTGAAGGTGGATAAAAATATAGACCAATAGCCTAAACTTCAAGTCAAAGAAGAGCAAATGCATGCACCAATAGCACCAAGTGCTTAAGGGTACACTTTGTCCATCTTAATCACAATTACAAGCCTTTAATTTCAATGTGGCACACCTTCAACCAAACCTTTTTTAGATTTTTTTTCAATCAACCTTGCATTTTTTTTCTCTTTTCTTTTTTTTTTCTTGATGTGATACTTGCTTCCATTTTGGTACACATTGTTCCTCCTCCACACTTAAAATGGGACATGTCCTCATGCTCTCCCTTACACTTATGTTCAAGCACATATAACAAAAGCACAAATGCTCTCCTAAGTCTAAAAGGTTTGGGTATTTCACTTTTGGTTAAGGTTGTGCTAAAACAAAAGAATGAGCAATAAGGCTCCAAGGGACTAAACAATGGTAACATGCAAAGGATGGTTATATGGGCAAGTGGCTAAAACAAGAAAAAAAAAATGCCTCAATCATATTTAAGCATGCACATGGAAACATATTTTCAAACAAGACCCTAAGCAAGTTCTAGAATACAAATCCAAAAAAGGAAACACACATGAACAAACAAGGATAGCGCATGATAGTCCAATCATAGAGGCTCAAAATCTCACATGTAAAAGTGCATGTACTCAATCCAAACAACACAATGAATATACCAATCATGTAACACAAGATAAAGCCAATGCCAAGCTAGTTAATAAGGTGCATATGGTGTGATCATGTAACCTCTAAGGTGTCAAAGGGATGGTGTAAAATGCAAACAAAAAATAAATATGACATAAGAATGAAAACTAAAATAAATAAAATGCAAAAAAATAAAAGAGAAAGGTAAAGAAAAACCTCATGGTGGGTTGTCTCCCACCCGATACTTTGCTTTAACGTC
Organism: Dalbergia oliveri; assembly: GCA_030441495.1. Taxonomy (NCBI): domain Eukaryota; kingdom Viridiplantae; phylum Streptophyta; class Magnoliopsida; order Fabales; family Fabaceae; genus Dalbergia; species Dalbergia oliveri. The sequence goes on along the minus strand of JAMLFY010000013.1, from coordinate 15,879,011 downwards.
TCTAAGTTGGACGTCAAGACCATCATAGAAGGTATTCAACTTCAATCCACAAATATGCCATTTGAGCCCCTAAATTCCTAAGGACTTCATATAGGTACATCACCCATCAATGTCACAAATCATCTTAGAATTCTCCAACTCAATTGCACCATTGGGGTGCACACAGGTGACCAAGAATGGTCCCTTCCATCTAGACCTTCTTCCGCCATCAATTTTGCTTGGGACTCATGCAACAAGATCTACTGCCCTTTCAGGGCTTCCTTCCCAATATGGGTGGTCATGAAGCACCTGGTAATGCTGGGGTCAGGTAGAGTACCTATATTTGAAAACTTTGGACATTCTAAAACAATAGGCTCATCATATCCCATGGGAGAAGAAAAAGTAAAAGGAGGATCTTGACCCTTACAGGAGGACCACAATATCATCAACTAAGGAATCAATGACATCAATGCCAAACATGAGTGTTCCTCATGGGGATGTTTCATAGCATTAGATAAGTTAAATTGGATCTTCATGTCCCCACACTCCATGGATAGTATGTTAGCATGAACATCAATCATGGTTCTAGGTTTTAAAAATGGTCTACCTAAGACTAATGTATGGTGGATGGCATTGGTGTCATTTTCCATTTCAAGCACATAAAAGTTCAGGGAATATTAAATCATTTACCTGGACAAGAACATATTCCAATACTCCTTCTGTCTCGTGATGTTGTGGTTGGCCAGCTGAATTTGCAATCTGGTTAGCTTGAGCTCTCCAAAGTGCAAGGACTGGTAGAGAGATTTAGGCATAAAATTAATACCAGCTCAAGGCCAGCTAGGGCCTTCGTGATGTGTAGGTTCCCAATGGTACAAGGAACATAGAATGTGTGGGTCCTTGTACTTGATTAGTTATTTGTCTTGATGATGGAGGAAGCATTTACCCCCATAGTCACCTTATCCTCTCAGCCCTTTATTTTCCTCCTATTGGTGCACAGATCTTTCAAGATTTTTGCATATTTGGAAATTGCTTGATTACATCCAATAGGGAATATTCACTTGCACCTTCTGAAAGGTTTCCAGTGTATCCAATCCAATCTGCTATAGTAGCCTTCCTAGGTTGCATCCTCTGTGGGAATGGCGTGGAAGTAAACTCTGGAACTCTTGTAGTTCTAAGACATGCGGTGCTCTCTAAATCCTTCTGGTGCTTTATCTCTTCTAGCCTAGCTAGCACTGTTTGACATGCTCACCCAAGAGGTGTTCTTGTGCCAATTCTTCATTTGCATGCTTGGCTGAGTGCTCCACCTCGACACTCAACAGAAACCTCTTTTTGCCTAATTTTCTCTTGCCTTTCTTCCTCTATAAGCCTTGTTACCTCTGGCAATTTCATCTAGATGTAGAGTGATAGCACAGACATTTTCCCTTGGATTGGGCATGGTAAGAAGGTAATTGGGAGGCTGGGGCTCCTGACTCTGGTTTTACTTCATTTGTGTCACCTCATCTCTCAGCTGGGCATTTTCTTTTCTAAGTTCTTGCATTTTCTCCATCATCATCTCAGTCATAGTGGGATCTAAGGAAGGTGCAGGAAGGGTCAATTACCTCTAATGAGGTGCTAGATACTTTTTTTGTGAAGGTTGGCCCTATTGTTGAGAATTATTACCCTATTTCAAATTGGGTGATTTTTCTAACTGGAGTTATAAGTGTTCCCAAATCAAAATTGGCTTGCTTGATTCTGATGTTGACTAGAAGGGATTTGTTGTTACCCTAATGGTTAAGTCATCTTGCTATGCTGGGCACATATCACTGTGATCACCAATTGAAGTACATATGCCACAAACCTTAGGAACCACTGGAGTTGCTACCTGGTTAACCATAAATTAGTTCATAAGCCCAGAGAGTGCTTGTAGGGTTTGAGTCAACATGGATTATCTGCGCTCACTTCATGAAGGCCCTGGTATTTGTGGCTGCCTTGGATCCAAATTACTGAAAATTTAGAGCCATGTTCTCCATTAAACACGGGCTTTATCCAATGTCTTATCCAAGAATGCTCCTCCACTTGAGCATCAATCATGCACCTAGGTACAAGACCTTCTTAAAAGTATTGGAAGAGGAGCTTGCTCTATATGATGGTTAAGGTAGCTGGCATAGAGGAGCTTGAAACTCTCCCTACTCATGGAGAGTCTCATCTAATTGGCGGATTCAGAGATCTCCTTTCTGATAGAAGCCACTCTAGAAGTAGGAAAATACCTCTCCAAGAAAAGCCTCTTCATCCCCATCTAGCTATTTACAATCTCATCTGGCAAATTAAAGAACCAATTTCTGCAACACTCTAGGAGAAGGGAAATGATTTGAGTTTAACATCATCCACCTCTATCCCATTGGATCTCATGCCAAAACACACCATGTGTAACTTCTTTAAATGCTGGTGGGGGTCCTCTAGATAGCCTATGGAACTTAGGCAAAGCATGTACCATGTACCCTTTAAGTTCAAAATCATTGTCTAGCCTGGGGTATGTAGTGGCCAGGGCCCTGGGTGAAATTAGCAAGTGATCTCCCTAATTGTCATGTTCCAATCTCCCATGTTTGTTGTTTCACTTGAAACACTAAACAGAAGATTAGAATGCTCATATGGTTCCGCTTGTTGATACTTTGCTTGTCTGATTTTTCTTAAAGTTTTCTCAATCTAGAATCAAGAGGTATCAAATTTCTCAGCAGGGTAACGCCTCATACAAGGGAACAATTTTTTTTTTTTTTAGAATAAAATAAATAGTAGAAAATAAAAAAATAGTAAATAAATAAAATAAAATAAAAACTGGAATAAAATAATAAAGAGAAAAATAAACAACTAAGTTTTAATGTTTTCAAGGCGCCAAAATTAACAGAGGTTGTTGCCTACCTCCTCAAATTAGAAATTTATTTTAATGCTAAGTTGCACAAAAAATGTAGTAAAGGGCACAACCTAAATCGTCTCTCAAGGATGCTTCAATACTTAGTTGAGAAATTGGAGTTTTGAAGAAATAAATTATAGTAATTAAAATTAAAAGATAATAGCAACAGTGTAAGAAGGCACTAGTGCAAGGTATTCCTAGGATTTAAAATTAATTATCATTGACCAAATGTTAAATACATTGATGACTATTAGTAATAAATTACTAGCAATTCTACTATTGATCAATCGACCTCTAGAATTTAACCAATGCAAATAACTAATAAACAAGATCTCAATTTATTTAGAAATCACATTGATTTAATGAATCAATTGCTATAGCCTAATCAGAAAGTTAATTCTAATGTTCTCCTTCAAACATAACCAATAAATCTATCAATTTATACCCAAAGGGTTTTCCTAAACAACGATCGCTAATTTAGTTATCCCAATAAAGATTATAGCAATCATCACAATAATTATAGGAATAGAACAGGAAATATTAAGAAAACCAATGTATTTAATATCAAAGGGTCTCAAACATCATCTCAATCCATTGAAAACCCTTACACTAGTAAAGAAATCCTCCATCTCTAGAGGATTATGACAATGAAGATAAAAGGAACCTGAAAATAATAGCAACAATCATTGCCACAATCTCCAAGACAAAGTGCCTTTACTAATGGAATCCCTAAGAGAGAAGAAGAAGAAGAAGAAGAGAAGATGGAGCAAGATGTAGAGAGAATAATAGCAACTAAAAGTGGCAGCCTAAAAGTGAGTATAAAATTAAGGTAAACAAATGTGTTAATTCTTTATATACTGCTATCTAAAATAGCCTAAACTAAGGCCCAAAACAAATTAATGAGCTATCAGTCTGCTGACACGAGCACTATGTTTCCAGAAAGTGGTCCTAAAAATTCATGGTTGTTCCTTGACCCTCTAGCGCTAAATGAGCGCTGCTCACACTTAGAGCGAGCTTCTATGGCTTTTATTCCTTTTTTGCTTCCAAGCTTCTTCAAGAGAGCTTCCAGCCTTGTTCTTGATACTTTGCACTTGATCCAATGCTCCTATGCACAAACCATACTTAAAGAGACAAGTCAAATCAATAGGTGTAATTACAAATTATTCCAAAATCAGTGCAAAGCCAATAATTCTTCCAAAATTACACAATGAGGAATAAATAAAAATCATAATTAATTACATTAATAAATCAGTAAAAATTATGCAAAAAACTAAGGTTTGGTAGCAAGATAAGTGGCATAAATGCCTCTTATTAAGCATCAACCTCATTTTTTCTAGGCTTGCTAATTGGGTGGTATTGAAAAGGTAGCTTTCCTTTCTATAATTCCATACATGCTAATTGGGTGGTATTGAAAAGGTAGCAATAGTTTTCATTACATAGTATGTGTAGAAACTTTTTGTATCCCTTCTATATGCTAATACTACATAAGTCAAGTCTAGAATAATTTTCTATTTTTGTACATTTTATGTTTTCATCACGCACAACCCATGAAGGTCTAAATGTGCCAATATATGTCCATTTCTTTATTTTTTGAAGGTCTAAATGTATATTTGGAATTCATGATGTAATCTGAAAAATTTAAGTTATGTGTTCTTCTTTTTTTTCAGGAACTATCAAAGATAGGGGCTAAACAAGCTGAATAAAGGAAGGTACATTTGCAAAAACTTTTAGCTTGAGATCATGATCTTTTTCTGGTTCTGATTCATAGGTAGATCAATTTTTTGTTCTAATGTAACTATTTTCCATTTAAAACTTTTTAGGACACTATCTAGTTGTTAGTAGGAGATTTTGCAAAGAACTCAAGGAGCTAATTAAAAGACTGAAGCGCATTATAGAGAACTTCACTACAACAACTAGTTATGTTTTATCATACATTGCCTTTCAGGATGAGGTTTGACTTCCATATTTGTATGCTATGAAGTCTCTTGTGAACTTGTGATTTGGGATTCTATTAGAGTTGGAGTAACATTCTTATGGAAACAAAATTGTTTTACGAGCTATTGAGATGACAGATTAGATATTATTCGTAACTATGTTTACTTTAGTCAGGTATGTGATGACTTAAGCTGGATTTGAAAGTTTGTTCATCATGGTGGTGCAAAACTCTATGCTAGATCCACATGATCAGAGGTAATTTGATTTACTATGCTATAACTAATTTTGAGTTGCTTCCAATGTTTATTGTCCTGGTTTCATTTTGTTCTTATACTTCCAGTGATATTTGATGTCATTATTGTTTGGTAACATTGTTATCTAGCTTACTTAGAAGTAATTTGATTTTGAGGACAATTATATATTCAGGATTTTAGGTATCCCGTTGATTTGGTTTGTGTTTATGATTTCTTGTATTTCGGTTCCTTTGTGTGATTGTTAATTGTACTTAGCAGGATAGATTAGATCTTGTTAAGCATTAGAGTTGCCACAAGGAGGTTGCTAGAGTTTGGGGTTTTTTTTGTGTTTTTGCTTACGCTTGTATGCCTTTCTGGTGTTCGGGAACTACTTTTGCAAAATAAATAATACCCACATTTACGATTGTCGCTAGATGAGAAAGCATGTAGCTAAACAAAGAACATAACCACACTAAAAAATGTGGTTAAATGAAAACTTAAAATGTGGCTACTTGATGCATTTTTTGCTCATGTAAAGTCATGCCACCTGCAAGCATTGGAAAATCATTTAGCCACGCCTTGAAAATGTGGTTAATTGTTGTTTTTGAGTGTGGCTAAATGATAATATTTTTGTAGTGATTATATATTAGGATATCAACAAAAGTATATTGTAATCCCTCTTAGAAAATTTTATAGGCCAATAGAGTGCCAAGTGGATATATTACCACTAGGCTAGACACATTATTCGATGAGACATATCCATCTATAATGGACAAATTTAAATGGATAGAAATAATTGGATAAAGTATAAAAATAAATATGTCCATAACGAGTTTGTAACGTTTCAATCAAATGACATAAATTAGATACAATGCATCCATTCAAAACTCTTGGAATCCTCCACTAAAGACCTATTGAGAGGAAGACATATATAAAGCTTCACAATGGGGCATGGAAAATGGGCCTAAGATCTAACTTAAGTCTTATTCTAATCATATGGTTGAAATATTATCCCAAATATCAATCTAGTCATTTGGGTCAAAACATTTGGCATCGTCTGTGGGGAATGGGTAAAACAATTCCCATTGTTCATACTAAATAATGATATTCAAAGCAAAGATTTTGATAAGTTTACTCTAACTCATTAATTGTTTCTTAACATTGCACCTATGTTGTTATGGCATAAAGTGTTATGTTATTTATATTTTGTTGGAGTTAGGTGTGAGAGGTGAAGTCCCACATTAGTTGTAAATGAACTAAACGAGTAGTACATAATATAGGACGAGCCATGACTTATTGTCTTAAGGTTTTGGGTAAAGATGTGGCATTGGTCCTGTGGTGTGGTTCTTTCACTTAGCACGTCAGTTGTATCTCCCCTTGTTGGGCTCCCTTGTCCTAACAGTATCAGATCTAAAGTTAGGCTCGATTCCTGGGAAGGCATGAACTGAATGGCAGGTGCTTGGAAAAGTTGGCTGATGAATGAGCAATATGGTGGGTCTCACACTTGAGAGGGAGATTGTTAGTATATGGAAGGAGCAATGACCCATTGCCTTAAGGTTTTGGGTCAAGATGTGGCATTCGGCTAGGTGGTATGGTGTTCTCAATTAGCCCATCGGTTGTATTTTCCCTTGTTGGGCTCCCCACCCAAACATATTTTTATTCCACTATTCAGATTCTTAATTTTCATTGTCTCTGCCCAAATCTCTAGTATTTGAAATGCTTGGCCCCTATTGAAAATCCTTGGCCCAGCTTTTGCATGTGATTTGATTGGCCACATCATGAAGGCAAATAATGGTTGGGTCGTAGGCATGAGGCAATCTTGAAGCTACTAAAGTTTGTTTGGTCATATTTCTTATTTGGGCGGGTTGACAATGCCGCTTACTATTGCATCTAGAACAAATGAACATATGGGCGTTATACAGTAAACATATATAGACTATGATGACATTATTGAAGAAATATTAAATCCGCTCGAATGATCAAAATATTCTAGACTACCTTATTCAAATCAAGGTTAAACTTTACTTTTTGGGATGTTCCACTCAAAATGGAATAATTGGCCATTATTCCAATCAAGGTTAAACATTATTCTAGTATGTTCCAAAAGATTTTTGGGTTCTATTCAGAAAAAGTCCAAAATGGTCAACTAGCCATATGAAAACTTCATGATTAGGAGATTAGGCTTTGTTTTCTATTAGGAGAGTATTAGAGCTAAGTTGGAACATGTCTCTCCTCACCAAACCTTTGACATTTTATAAGGGCTAGTTGAGAATTATGAAAGTGAATGGTCAATATGTATAAAATGTTCTAAAGATACCTACCAGACAATCAAAGTAGCATCCAAGTAGCGCTAGCAGACAAATAAAGAGTCAACCATCATTTTAAAGAGATTAGTTACAATTATAAAGAGATTTGTAACATCCTAGTACTCATTTCTATGCGCTTGAGTCATGTAAAAATTAAAACTAAGGAATCACGCCTTGGTTCATGAGCCTTTCAATATTAAACATATTTTCTATTAAAGATAGCAGCAAAATTTCTTGTTTTTCTTTCTAAAAATAAAATGAACAAAGTGAGCCTCTGCTAGACATAAATGTTACTAAATATTCTAAAGAAAATCTGCATGGTAACAATATAGGTACCATGTCTCCTACAAGATAGAATATTATAAACAAATAACCAATCATCCATAGCTCAACCTATGATTCAAATTAAAACATTTCAACATCTCACATATCATCATCACTAGGCATAAGTGCCACCCAATCTATGTCATAATACATAATTATATAATATAAGATAGGCGGCCTCATTGGCCAAAATAGCTAAGAGAATACTAAGTTGTGGCCTCAGGCCACAAATACAAAACATAATAGTAACAAGGGATCTCATAACCCAAATACAAAAGTCCAAAGTTCCAAACTCCAGAAATACATATAGTTTAATAAGCATAAAGCAAAATAACTCAAAGATTTCAGAATATCAAGTGAGATAAAGTGATATGGCTCAATCTCCAAGCAAGGCAAAAGCAACAATACTCTAGCAAGTTAGATCTCTAGGATCTAGCCTCATCTAGAGATTATATGAAAAAGGGGAAAGGGATGAGAAATCAATTAAAATCTCAGTGGGGCTAGACATATGCAATTAACGTGATGTCATTAGTCTATCTTAGTTTCCTTCGAAATCATTAGCATACATTCATAAGGTTAAATTTTAGGATTTCGCAACCATTCTTTACCAAGGTAGATGTGTCTTTTAGCATGGTCTTAGCAAGAAATGTACATTCATACATGAAAGAACTAGTATAATTACAAAATATGCATTCATGGAAAAAGGATTAGGCTTATTCATCAAATGTTGTAACACCCTAATATTTAACCTAACTTAGAACGCATTTAGATTAATTATTAGTCATTACTCTTTTATTCTAGTTTTTAATTTTAAATTCTTGAAAATACTTTAATAAAAATAAGGAATTTTTTTTAATATACAAAATGCGAACTGCGCATACTAAATAGTTAATGTTATTCACCTTGCATATGAAAGAGAGACGATAAAAACAAATCACGGTACCTATAAATTACAAGTCCCATATATTATAATATTACCAATGTAAATACTAATCGTTCCACATCATGCACCAAAACATACAAACATCACACTACCAACAAAGGTTAAGTCAAGAACAGTAATCCAAGATGAACAATATGCAAAATACACTAGCATAAGATCCCTCCTCTCACTACTGCTCAAAGCGCATAGAGTAAAATCCACAGACAACTCGTCTTGTGTGGCCAAAAGTCCCGCGGGTCGAACATGGGCACCTCAAGGACGAGTCGTGCCTCTATATGTAGGCTCAGTTCCTCAATCGATTGCATGACAATAGTCTCTCCATCACTATCACCTCCCACCTTCATAGATGGTAGAACTACCTGAAAAGTGATGGGAGGGTAGATCCTCTGATGGGTCCAACCATGACCCAGGAGAGCGAGGTGGTGACTGAGGTATATAATCAAGAAAAAAAGACGATGAGCGAGTGAGTGGAAAACTGAGAGCATGCGGATGCGAACACGTACGCTCGAAAGCAAGATCATTCGGAAACGGGGCAATAGGGGAGAACCACGCTAGAAGGGTGTACGAAGTGACGACCCATAACCCTAAACCCTAGACCCATAAAAACGTACAAATAAACTGCACAATGACCCACAAAATGATACAACCGTTGACCGGGTCAAAGTGCATTTCCTACGTGGGCGCATCAACATAGATCACGAATGTCGCCATCTACCTCTGAAGATGAGATGGAAAGAAAAGAAGAAGGAATGAGAAACTTATAAAAGAATCTAGGGCTTTCGCCTCCTAATATGTGTGTCATCATCATCGTCCTTAGGAACCTCAGGATTCTTTATGAAAATGTGAGCATATATAAGGTTTTTCTTTTTCATTAAGTTCCAAATACCATTAGTCGAGGTCCGTATCTTTTAGCATGAATCTTAATGTTATTGATGTATCATACTATATCATGAATGCATGTCAATGTCATATACCAGTTATCATAGAAATCACAACCAATGTTACATGACATAAAGAACATAAATCTTTCAAACATGATTTCTCTCATTATTTTTTTAGGTGACTTAAATTTCTTATTCTCTTTTCCTTGGGGGTTGCCCTATATCTTCTCTCTCTTGAGATTTCTAGGTTATGAGCTCATACCTAACTAGTCGTCACTTGTTTATACGTGTCCTGGATAAGCTAAATTTCTCCAAAGTGTGGGATAGGGGGCATAGGATCACCTTTCATAACCATTAATTCCTGAGTTAAAGGGTCCTTAGTGGATCACTCTCCTAACCATTAATTCCTGGAGTTTAGAAGATCATTTCCATGTGTCTTATGTCACATTAATCTTAGCATGTTAATTAGGGTGCAAACCTAAGCATTTAATTATATCATTATAACTTATGAATTTACATTTCATGCTCATAGAACACATCAACTATGCATCTCAAATATCTCAATCATAATTGCAACTCATCATAACATAATTCGCATAGGCATGCTATTATCAATATCTTATTGAAAGGTAAACATGCTCCTATCTAATATGTTGGAATCAAGGACCGCAGCTAATGCATATGCTATGCTTCAACAAGATATACCTAATGTACTAAAGGTCATCACAAATACAATTTTCAACCTCAAGTTGTCTAATTACTCATTAGCCCTTGAACGAGTTGAAACTACAAATCGGTCTAATCTAACACTTGTAATAATTCTTTTACGCATCTAAGAGATCAACAATGGCTATGACAATCATTTTCACTAACTTTTAACCTTATTAATAGTATCAAACAACATTGGGCAGGATTAGAAAATTAAATCTTAAGAGTTCTAGAAATTGCGTTTTTGACCCTTTCTAATTACTAACTTTTCCTAAGATGCTAAAATTAATTCCCACACTAATTTTTAGTGATTCTTACCTACATACATGGTGTCAACAATTTATACATGCTGGAACAGAAACCATAATTCCAATTCCTAAGTGCTCTAGAAAACATATTCTTAATCATTTCTAGTTACTAGTTTTTCCCCAAGTGCTAAAAATAATTATTGCACTAACTGTAGCAATTCTTACACAATTAGACAATCCCAAACAACATCATACATAAACAAATAATACCAATCAGTAGCCAAAATTCACATCTCTAGAAGCTTTCAAAAATTGCAATTTTACACCTTTCTACTTACTAATCTTGCCTAATGTGTTAAAATGATTTTTACAACAACTAATAGTAATTTTCACCCTCTAAGACATTCCAAATAGCATGTTATAGAATTTATAAAAGTAAATCAGAAACCATTGTTTTAATTTCTAAGAGCTTGGAAAAATTGCATCATAAATCATTTCTAGTTGGTAGTTTTTCTTAAAATTATTTCAAGACATTGAAAATACATGAAACCTTTTTATCCCCTTTGAGAACATACATATTACTCCTCAAGTCATGGCAACACTAAAATTTTTACCAATGAGGTTTCATACATAACAATAACATTTTTACAACCTTTAGAGTTTCTAATGCTTGCAAAAATTCCAAGATACAATTTTGAACCTTAACATAAAATAAAAACTCAACTCTAGGCCCATTATAATCACAAGGCCAAAATCATGAGTTGAAAGTATGCCCATGGTCAAAATTTCCATTTAAGATAAAAGGAGCAAGTCTTGAGTTTTAGAGATTTAGGTGATAACCAGAATCATAAACATAACATGCAATCTCATTTTTAATCTTGGTTATTATAAAGTGATAACTTGGAAATATAAATATGATATATAAGACTTGAAATATAAACATGATACGCAAGTCCATTTCCTTATCTTCAAGATTTAAGGTGATGACTTGAAATTTAAACATGATATGCAAGTCCATATTATTATCTTTAAGAATTAAGGTGATTACTTGAAAAATAAACATGATTATGCAAGGCTTGAAATTTAAATATGATATGCAAGAGCTTAAAACATAAACATGGATGCAAGTTTATTTTTATATCTTGTTAAGCTCAAAACTGGACTTTTAAAGAATGAAACACTTTTTGACTCCAAATAATCTTAACAAAAAGGAAGTGAACTTTAGAGTTCTTATTACCATGGTTTCAAGAACCTTATTTCTTAAACTCATCATCAAGCTCAAAAAGAATCAACTTAAAGAATATTAGCAATTATTCCATTAATCTTTTGACAACAAAAACTAAACCTTGAGCTTTAGAGGTCTATTATATGATGGATTCACAACTACCACCATGATTCCTCATCATCAAGCCATGGTCATCGTCAAGCCATAAAAATCAAAATTTAAAGGAAAGAACAATAGAAAGAACATGAAATAAAATCCCTACCAAGTTGTTTCTTGTTTTTAAAAAGAAAGCTAGATCTTTTATGAAGTAACAAGAAGAAAATCTGCTCCTAATAATGGTGATGATTTCGGCCAAGGGAAATTAGAATGGAGGAAGGATTTTTCTTGTGTTCTTGTGTTTGGAAATGGAAAGTTTAGGTGTTTAGGAGTTGATCTATGGTGGAACTGTGTTAGTTTGAGGTTGAGAACTTGGTGAATGTCAAGAATGGAGTCTTTTGGAGATGGAGGAAGAAGAAGAAGCTTAGAGTTCTTGAGAGAATTTAGAGCATAGTTTTGAAACTGGACAGGAGGGCCGAACAGGGGTGAACGGTCCATGGTTCAGTTCAATTATGTAATTGGACCAGATATGCATGAACCGATCAACGATCGGTCAAACCTGGAGTGACCGGCAGAGTTGCCGAACTGTTTGTAAACCGCTCACGAACCCTTGAAGAAATTTTGAAAAAATCCAAAATTGCCTCCAGGATTCAACCCTATATCTGAAAGAGGAAGTGGCGCCTAGACCACTAGGCTAACCACTTTCTTTGTTAATATATGTCATTATTTTTGTATATAATAGATGCTATGTTGTATTAAAATTAGATAAAATCCTTCAAAACTCCCACTAGCAAGATTCAAACTCACAACCTGCAACCTTTGGAAAGGCTGGACCACTAGGTTGACCTTCCTTTGTCAATGTGTATCATTTTTTTATATATAATATATGCTTTGTTGCATTAAAATTATATAAAATCCTTCAAAACTCCTAATGGCAAGGCAACTTGTGGCATGAGACTATGAAGGAAGTATAAAGTGCATGTACCACTAAGCTAACTACTTATTTGTTAATGATTCTCATTATTTATATATATATATATATATATATATATATATATAAATATATTTAATTGTATTAATTTGTATTTTTATATATTAATTTAAGAATATCCAAACTAGTGACCTAGTGACCCACTACCGAGAGTCAATTACCGAGTTGGTTTTCAAAACTATGATATTCTTAAGCAATCTTGAGCAAGACAACTCCAAAAAAGCAAATGGTAAAGTAATGATATGTTTCTAAGTGCATTATTTGTTGAAATAAATAAAACATTAGGGTGATGGAGAGCATGGAGGCCACGCTTTGTTTGGGAATAATGGGAGACAATTTTGATTCTTTGATAAGTGGTAGGACATATAGGATAGCATATTTAATTAGGTAGTGAATTATGAATTGGTAATTTAGTGTAAATGGTAAAAATCAAATGTTTAGGATTTACCAAGACAAGGTAAAAGAGTAATCTTATACTAGTAATGGAGTTAATCTAGTTGAGTTGAAAATCAATTAGTAACATAAGTCCTAATTTTGAGACAAAGAAAAAAAAATGCACTAGATTTACCTTAATCTTAACATTATTGAGTTTATATGAGTCCTTGTAATTAAGAAAGGAAATAAAATTTTTCCTAAACAATTCTTAGGCTCTAATTACCTCAAGTAATTATTTTTAACCCAAGATTAATGAATCAAATCAATTTGAAATGAATTAGAGCCTAATATTGCCTTAATTACTTAAGTGAACTTGTTAAGCACTAATTAGGATAAAGAAGTCATTTCACATAAAAACTCCTGAAATTACCTGAATATTTCAGATATTACATAGTACTTGTAATAAACATTTTAAACTTCCCAATATGATGGATTTGAAGGTTACTCCATCTCATGTTAAATTACCATATGGGTAATTTGGTAATTTTATGAATAAAATTAAAATTGAGATTTTACCTCAACATCAACATATCACAAATAATTCCCTTCAAACATAAAAATAACCCCTTGAGGATAGCCGAGATTGGCTATCTTGATTTCTGGCAAAAACAGGGGCATTTTGGTCATTTTGTACACGAAAAATTGGGATTTGCGATTTTCGCACAAATTGCCATCCAAAACCCATCTAATGTTACCCTAATGTTAAAATTCCTAATTAAGGATTGTTCGACCTCTAATCTTGTTAAAATTACCTAGGGGCATTTTGGTAATTTTACATAACAGGAAATCGACGTTACAAATGTCACATGCATGCATAAATGGCTATCCTAATGCAAGTCATCAAGAACGTCATAGTTTAGGTCTTTTCTTTGGACACCTATCTATCTTGTAACTTCATGTTTCTATTCTTTCCTGTTGACCTCACTATTCTTTCCTCTCATTTGATCTTTGTTTAGATATCTTAAAGGTTATGAGTTCATTCCTAACCACCTGTTATGAATCTTTAATGCCAATTGACATGGAAACCCTCATGTGCACTATAATAAAAGTAATGCCCAGTCATAATGGTCTTCAAAAACGAATTGGTTTCAAAAACTTCCTTGTCGACATAGTTGACCCTTATTATTTATGCCTTGATTCTAATTCCTTAAGTTAGTTTTTCCTCTTTTCGTTTTCCTCAAAAGTTGTTCCTTTCCTTCATAAGCAATGCAAGCATAAGTTTCAATAACGCATTCTAAAATCCTTTTTTTTTAAATAAAAAAATCACAACAACAACTCAACGTATAAGCACAAACATTAGTAATCGGATAAAAAGGTCATCCATTATGCCAAAACTAAGTTGCTACCATATGATAAATCAAAACTCATTCGAACATCCACTTTCACTTTCAAAGATATTATCTTAATTAGAGCTTCATTATTCAAGAATTATAAATTCACACAAAAAAAAACCCAAACAAACTTTTAGTTTTGTTTAGACGTTTTATCAAACAATTAGCATACATAATAAGCAATTTTTGTGTATGAGGTTGCTCACCACCCAAGACACCACCAAAAATCATATTTTTAAGTCTTTATGCATTAAAAACAAGGGGTTATATATATATATATATGGACCAAACAGTTAATTTTTATAAAAATGCAACCCAAAGCATCACAAAAAAAAAAAATGGTGAACTGGACCTATTCAACACATAATGAATTTTACATGTCTATGCCTATAACTTTCAAGATTACCTCATTAACTAGATTTTATACTTTTATAAACATTAGTCTTGCATCGAATTAACTACCTATCCAATAAATATGCAAAAACTCAACCCCAAACAACCTTTAGTTCCATTTAGAAGCTTTATCAAACACATGTCATGCATATTTAATCAAATTCATGTATCCTACTTGACACCTTCAAACACCCCACCTAAAGTCATATTTTCAAGCTCTCATGCTTTAAAAACAAAGGTATGTATATGTATATGGATCAAGTACTTAAATTTAATGAAAATCACACTCAAAACATGACAAGAACATGATATGAAGTGGATGCTCTATACATGGCCAAAAATACACAATGAAATAGAAGTTCCAAAAATTAATTTTTGATAATAATAATTCATCAAGCAATGAACATAAACACGATGGCTTTTTGGATTTTAAATAACAGTGATAAGAACTCATTCAAATCTCTGAGCCAGGTCAAAAAATATCAAGTAAGACAAAGAAGAGATGCATACAAAACCCTATCACAACTTAAAGACTAGAGAGAGGAGTTCTTGAAGCTCCCAAGAGATGAAGGTGAACAAAATCTCCTCCCCCTTCAAGGGTGCACCCATGGATTTGAAGGCCTCTACGAATGGGGTGGTTTTGGATTCTTAGAGCTTAGGGGTGGAAGTGTAGTGCTAGATGGAAGGATGTTGGTGTGCTTGGATATTTGGGAGGGTTGGTGGTGATGAAGCAAGGTGAGAGAAGAAGGAAAAGAGATAAAAAGATGGAAGATGATTTGTGTGTTTCTTTTTTTTTTTTTGAGATGAAAAAGAAAGGAATGGAAGAAAAGGATGTGTGTTGTATGTGTGTGTGTTGGGAGGGCAGCAGTGAGTGAGGATAGGGCCTTGGGTCTTTTTTTTTTTTAGGGTGTAGGTGTGTCTAAGAAGCAAATAGGTGTATGTAATTGAGGATAGCCTAGGGATTTTACACATAAAATCATTAAAATAAACATGAGACACCCATTAAAATATTATTTTCATACACATCTAATTCCAAACAAAAGTTATTTAATTCATAAATCTTGGAGTTTAAATTTAGAGGGAACACATGGAGGGAATCCAATTTTTTAAGAAACATTATTACATTTTTTTAGTTCTTAAATTAATTAATCATCTTCAAAGGTTTCAAATATTCATTTTAATTACTAACAAGCAAAAATTAATTATAAATAATTAATTATCCATTAATTAATTAAGTTAATTAGTGTGCATAAAAATTGGAATGTTATAAGACTCTTGTTCTTTTAGGCTGATTGCCCCCAAAATAACATGTATGGTTCCAATTCCTTCCTTCGTTTCAAAAATTTTTAATGTATTAATTGAAACCTTATTTCAGGGAGCACATGTTCTAAATTGTCATATAAATTTAAAAGTTAAACAGGCGTTCTATTTAACATTATGACCCATGGTTTTATTTGATATAAACACATATACCCT
Organism: Dalbergia oliveri; assembly: GCA_030441495.1. Lineage (NCBI taxonomy): Eukaryota > Viridiplantae > Streptophyta > Magnoliopsida > Fabales > Fabaceae > Dalbergia > Dalbergia oliveri. Next base: position 15,862,620 of record JAMLFY010000013.1, on the reverse strand, counting down.
TTTTAAGTGAACATTATTGGCATTGATAATATTCTTTGAACATTAGTTGTTCATATTCTCAAAAGCATTATTCAAGCATGTGAAATCATATAGTGATCATTAATTTATTAGCGTATATAAGCTGGACTTGATCCTCTAAAGTGAGGATTTCACTATAGATAGTAAAGTGAGCAATGTCACATTTAGATCAATAGAGTGAAGAGGCTATCACTTTTAACTTTATCTATACACTATATAAAGGGAATTGTGGTGTTTTGGTATCCAAATTTCTTTTCCAATTTTTCCATTGTTATTAATTTGTTAACCAACTCTTAGTGGGGTCACTATTGTAAATTAATGATATTTACCACCCACCATCAAATTTAGTTTTTCCATTAAAGACAATCATTTATAAACACTCAAGTGGTTTTCTCATCCTCTTGCCTTATTAACCAACCAAAAGGAAACTAAATCTCATTTGCTTCTTAATGCAACATGCTTATTTTGCAAAAGTTAGCATTCAGTGGAGATAAGAGAATTGCAATTCTTTGTGCCAAAAAGTGACATCTTTGGCTCGCTGGAGGTTCTTCTTTTTTTATTTTCTTTAACAAAAAAATTATTTGTTTTCATTGTTATTTATTACTTGATTCATTGATGAATGACATCTTTAGTCTTTTCTATCTTCAAGGTTTAAAAAAGCCTTAGAAGATAATAAAATAAATGAAATCTTGCCGTCATTCCTGCTTCACATTTCGGCAAGAAATGAGACTAGAAACAAACCATGCATTGCTTCCGATAAGTGTATTTTTATTCAAGGAATTAATTTATTGACATTGGTAATTACTTCGATGTGCTTAGTATCATTCATAATTTCAATAGTCTCTCCTCCACATGGTCATCTTTAATTTCAATATCAATAGTTATATTATTTGCATTTGGAATGTGAATGGTTCGAATACATACGTTTACTTTGATAAGGTTATCATGGTCACTTTTGTCATTTTTTTTCGATAATTTTGTTGCTCTAAATAAACTATGGATCAATAAGTACAATTTTTGGGAGGAAAATAGATATCTAGAAATAGAGAAAATAAAGTATGCCATTTTTTTAAGAGAATGAGGAATATATTAATACCAAAAAAGTAAAAATTATGGCTTGTGCCTAGCATGTCGCTCGTTAATCTAAGATATAATTTCCTCATTTTACTCTCTAAAGTGAAATCCTCATTTTAGAGGATCCTTATCCATAAAAGTTAGCTTTTTCAATAGTCATGAAAAGAGAGAACTATGAGATAGTTTGACTAGTTCTAGTAATACGTGCCTCATGTTTATTATAAGGTAGAATTATATGACTACCGATCGTTCTTATTTCGGATTACGACCATAACTCTAATTCACAATGCTTTTACAAATATTGTTATGTACATTAAAACCATTACGGCAATTTTCATCGACTTAACATACTTCGGCTTGATTAGCATGACTAGAATTACTGGACAATTTCCTAATATTAAGGACCATATAATTAGACTCAATGACCATACGATAAATGTCTCACTTTCCATCTATTTTAACATAGGAAGATGCCTCAAAGAAATCCCTATGTTATAAAAGCCCAGAACTAAAGGAAAGAAAGGGATCAAAAACACTACACATACCTAATAACCACGACTGTATAAATTTTAATTTTGTCATTCTGGTGAAGAATATTACCTTAATTGAATGAGAAGAAACCACCCATTGAGAAATCATGAAGATAAAATAAGTCATAGTAGTGATGATGATGCAGATAATGATCAACAACAAAGTAATGATGAAAACAACCCTGAACTTTTGGATTAACTAAGGTGTTAAATATTATATGCAACCATGTTTTGAAATACGCTAAATTTCCCGATGTAATTATATCTTTTTGTAGATTGTTTACTTGTTTTAGTATGGCTGGTAAAGGCAAAGGCTGACTTAAGAAGGTTAATTTACCCACCACCACCTGCACCACCACTGCCACCACATGTACCACCGCCCCTACCCTCCACCACTCCCTTCCACTACCTCTACCACCATCCCCCACCACCACCCTTCCCTTTTAGATGATGCTCACTCACTCAATATCCCCACCATATACCCTATTCCTAATCAGCCCATCCATGGCAGGGACCTAATCGCCAACCCTACCACTTGCATCCTGCCCTATATCTCAAGGACCTCAGGTGGGTCACTGTCATGACTGACTTATGAACATGACTCACGTGAGGAATCCCATTCCTATGTAAGCCTTCTAGATGACGTGTCTCTAAATGCATAACTTATCATAATATAATACTTAAAAGATGATTTTCTTCTTAATCAACAATCATTCTCTATTTAAAACATAATATTTAATTACATAAAATGGGAAATAAATATTCAAGCTTTGAAAACCCCTTCTAATTCGTTCTGCAAATTTTAAAATCATATACTAAACCATCACATGATATTAATCTTAAATTTGATAGCCTGCCTAACCATTGAAAACTGAATCATAGCTACATGGCTGATAAAAAACATAAACTTTGAAAATAGCTCCAGTATCTCAAAATACATGCGTGGCTCAACATCCAAAACTCCTGGAGCACTTCTACAAATAACATGATCATAAACTAAGCCTTACAACAATGTAAAGCTCACAAAAGTAATTAACTCCTGGACCGATGATCGAACAACTTCTTATACAACTGAGAGGAAGGGAGATGGGTGAGTCAACGGACTTAGTGAGTAAGCTCACCCATCACCTACATGGGACAACCAAGAAACATATATATATATATATATATATATATATATATATATATATATATATATATATATATATAATGCAATATACATGCAGCAATGCAAATCATTTGATATTTACATACATAGCTAGCTAGGAAAACACTTTTCATTCCATAGATTCATAAACAAGCATTTCTAAACTCATAATCAAATATGAAATCATTTTAACTGATGGTGCACCAGAGCTTAGGGAAATGGTATTTGCTTGAATAAATACATATATAACAATAAAAGCTGTAAATCATAAAGTCCCTGTTGGACAAGCTAGAGGTACCTAACCAAGTCCCATTTCTATTTCAAGATGATATTATCCTCTAACGGACAACTTGGTACCAAGGTTAATGATCTCAATAGCCGCTAAATACCTGTTTCCTGTTCTCTATACCGTCTAAACTAGTTTGTCAAAAACTAAAACTAAAGTTAAAAGGTGGGCACTTCGTCCCTTGTGAACACGAGCCCTAAATTATTAGTACCCTGAGAGTTATGGACTAAACAATTCTAACAATCTGACTTTAGCATGACTATGGTTGTGAAAATCATGCCCATAGGGTCACCCGTATGTAGGCATTCTGATTTCAAGCCCATAGAATATGTTGTAAATTGCTACAAATCCTAAATTTCGTATCTCTTTGTACCTTAATTCTAACAATATGATTTTAGCATAACTTGCTATGAAATCATACCCAAGGGATCACACTTGTAGGCATTTGATTTCAAGCCCAAGTTACTATGAATCATTCTAATTCCATACTTCTTTGTACCATGTACTGAAGTTCTAATTTCAAAACATAAACTAACATATCTTTTCATATACTTGATAAATCTAAAATCATAGTTTAATACACTTGAATAGCATCTTCATAAAGCTAAACCATACTTTATTCAACATAGCTCAATTTAATATTTCAATAAAATGATAATACACATTTGACACTTTCATAAACATCTTTAAATCATACATTTTCGAAATGATCATTTCCTGAGCATATAAAACATTTTCATATCACACAACATAGCAATCATGGTCACATGGTTTTGGAAAACTCATTCTTTCATACTATCATCGTAAATCATAATTTTTTCAGGTTGACATAATCATGTAAAATCATATTCTATACTTTTTCTTGTTTCAAATTCCATGCTTAACGATCACCATGCAATAAACATATTTATAATAATGAAAGTAAGGTCATAGAGTCAAACCCACTCATGGAGTTTAGGAAGTAAAGGCGTCAACACCAATATAGCTCCGTGGAGTGGGGATGGCACCACCAATTGCCATAAAACAACCACAAACTCTAAATTAAACTCTAATCTCCTCTAGGAGCTCTAATCTCACTCTAACAACATTGGGGGAGTTTCCCCACTTGACAACAATGAAGACAAGCAATAACCCATAACATGGGGAAAGAAGATCATGGAAGAAACTAACATAAACCAACAACAATCACTTACTTTTGATCTTGGAAGGAGAAAGAATAATGTTGGATTGAGAGAGGAAGGGTTAGGAAAAGTTAAAGAAGGAGGATTTCGATTTAGGGAGAAGAAGTTGGGGTGTTTTATAAGGGGTTGGGGGCTCATTTATCAAAACTCGTTTTGCATTATACTGACATTAGACATGTTCGCTGCACGAGTAAATCTCGCTAGGCAAACCTGGAGGAGCAACAATTTGCTGCGACATACTCCAGCTGCAATGAACATATCTCGCTACAGCAACCTCGACTCAGTTACTACATTGGTGAACATAACTTGTTGAGGAAGTTCTTTTGAGAATCTAGGCAGCACCCAATTGCATTCTGAATTGTCTCAATGCTCACTTATTTATATTTCTTAATTTTAAGTAAAATATTTCCCATTAACTTTAAAACATAAATATAAATAAGGAAATATCCCCTATTTGGATTCAAATAAAAATCAAAAAAATCAAAATCCCAACCATTCAAAATCCAAATTTTGGGTTTTATTTCAAATCTAGAAGTTTTTGAGATTTTTAAACTTGTGGGCTAAAAACGAAACGTTTAAAGGTTTCATAAAATTCATTAAAAATCACTCTCCACTTATTTTCCTCTAGGAATAATTCGGGACTTTTGATCCAAGAATGTCACTCTAACATATAGCCCTCTAAGGAGGTGTAGGATCCAGACTTAGTAAAGTTAGGACCTACGGGGTCCTGGGGCCATGAGGCCATACAGAACTTGTCTACTAACACGTGTACAAAGGGTATTACAGGAAAAGCAACCCAGATGGAAGGTTGTTGGCCCATATGGTTGCTCCTCTATATTAGGACGACGGTAAAGACATGTAAGTTTAAACATATTTTCTATGACATCTTAAATTTGGATTGTATATGATGTTTAAAATATTTTCATTGTATTTAATTAAGTTCATCTATATAATAGCTTTGATCCTTTGAGGGTCACCACCAGGATTCAAGGTTATACAGAGTAAGTATAACCACCCATGGTCCCACTTGGACCAACATTCCGAGATATGTCAAGGAGATGTTGTGGTAAGAGTGGAAGATTATGCTATGATTTATTTGCTTATCTTAAGATATGTTCATATTATCTATATGCTAATGATTACTTATATGTTGTGAGTTTTGTATGTGTAGAGGTCCTTTTTTGCCAAAACATGAAGCCGCCATTAAGAGGGCTTGGAAGATTAGGTCTTCCAAGTGATTGCATGGACATGTTCCATGAAGTCTGCAAGTTCCACATGAATAGCTCTGAATGATGCCACCCTCAACAAGTTACCGCACCATCTGAGCATTCGACCTAACCTTCAAGGATAGGTTCAAGAAGGGCAGAGACAAATCAGGCCTCACTAAAAGGCGGGTCATTACACACCGGTCGTCAAGCACAAGGAAGGAAAGCGTCTAGTAAAACTTTAATCTTTGTACATTTAATATATTGTTAATTATTAATTTATTACATTTGAATTATATTAAATAGTAAGTTTTTATGATTTTAATGTACAATTCTATGCAAGCTAGGAAGTTAAACCGCCTTCCTAACCAGGGGAGCTTTGAAGATCACACAAAAGGATAAGAGGGGGAGAAAGGGAGCTGGGTTGACCCTCACTCTTAGACGACATATATAAGTTTGAATTCAAACCTCTTAGTATTTAATATTTTTACTTTTTCATTTCTATCATAATTATTACTTACAATATGTTTTATCTTTTTTCCTAGAGTGAATATATAGAGCTCTAGAAGCAGGTGTAGACCTAGTACTAGACCCCCAAATGGTGGAGGCTGAGCATGATGCTATCATCCCGCCTCCAAATGAAGAGGATATTTGGGCCCAAGTGTTTGGCCACCCTAACAAGGGTTGCATGTATGGGATAGGGTACTATCCTAGTATGTCCCCATCCTCCACTACTAGGTCATCCTGGGGATGATGCCCTGAGGGATCCTGCATGCCCTCAAGTAGAAGCTTCAGCAGACACAATTTATCCAGCAACAACAAGAGGCAGGCATAGCTTCTCCCAGCTCCAGAGCAAGCAAGGGTGAGTGAGGTGGAAGAGGAGCTTAGAGAATCTGATAGTTGAAGCTGTCCATGGAGTAGTGAGCAAGAGAAGGCTAAGGAAGTAAATTCAAGAGGATGCAAAAGAAGATCATGGCCTATGTGATGAGCTTCTTCAGGAATATGCATGCCTCATGATCCTCTATCAAGAAGAAGCTTACCCAGATGCCACACCCCTCCATTATTGAGGGCTCTTCACCGTCTATTGTGGGGACTACTAAGGTCAGACAACAACGAAGCCAACTATGCCGGCAAGGAGGAGCTTAGCTATCTTTGTCTAACTTCTTTTATTTCATTTTGGATTTTTTTTTATGTTTATCACACTTTGTATTTATTTTATTTTGATACTTTGTTTATTTTATTATTATATAAATAAAACATAAACGAATAAATACCAAACAATTGGATAGTTTATATAAATGAATTACACATGGCAATGTAATCATCTCTAAAAAATAAATAAAAACATTACTACGAGCTAACCTATCAGAAATAAATTATTTTAAAATAAATCTTTAAAAGATAACCATCGGTAAACTTATCGATAAAAATTAATAAAATATTTTTTCACCTTAATGAAAATAACAAAACTTGTTAGTAATATTATTTCCCTGATGACCTCAGTGACGCCTTTAATACAATTATACCGACTGAATTTTTTTTTACACCCGTCTCCTTCTTCGGCACTTATCATAGGCACAAGTACTCATCGGTAATATTCTACCAACGAAAAACGATGGCCTTATCCATTGGTAACACCATCGGTATACCGCACTATTCTTGTAGTGTTAATATTATAATCTATCAAAATTTACTGAAGATTCCATCGAAAATATAATATATCAAAATTTACTGATTCTACATATTAAAAATATTCAGACCAATTTGCATATTTTTAAAGTAACATAATCAAAGTACATATCTATGAAATATTCTGTTATTAAAGTTGATAAGTGGAGGAATTTAGTTTTATTAAAATTGTGATTTGTTGAATAATTCGTTGAGTAGACATTGATATACATGAACTATAGCACGGGTTGTTGACTAATAATCTTTACATTTGCATCCTATCCTTTTTTTTTCCTGTGTTATTTTTTCCCATGGTAATAAAATAAAATAAAATAAACTCATTGATTCCTACCCTGATGAGCGTTTGTCACAATTTAAACCAAGACTATGAAGGAACAACTTACATGAGATGCTAGACATTGTATTTTGGTTGAAAACTTTATATTTTGTTATGGTTGCAATGCGCTTTTTATGCGCATCACCACTATGTCCAAAGTCTAGCGAGGATATAGCTCAGTAATTGGAGCTTCATTGCTTGAGTTATGTGCTGGTCCACTTGCAGATTTGTCTGAACTTGTTTCCCCTGAATTATATTCCCCTGATTGTATCTCTGGAAGGTTTCCTGTTCTACTATTCACAAAATATGCAGGTTCTGAAGGTCCTGGGAGAGTCATAGAAGAGCTATTAAGCATGAGTAAAATGGTAGCCATAGTTGGTCTGCTACATTTTCTTGAACACAGAGCAAAGCAATATGGATGCATTTGATTATTTCATTTTCTGAATAATTATTCAGTGTGGGATCTGCAATATTTGTAGCTGTCCCCTCCCTAGTTTCTCCATGCCTGCAAGAATTTGCTCAAATTAATGTAGATATTATAATGTTAGAATATAAAATCTATGTTGCATGAATACTGATATGACACAAGTATCATGTGGAAATATAGTATAAATCAAATTAAAATCATGCAAAATATAACATGAAGTATCAGTAAAGTATCTAATACGATAAATTTTCACTATGGATAGCTCAACTATTTTGAAGTATTTGTGTACCATACTATAAAATCATTTACACATCTCTACCCATTAGCTTAAGCTTTAGAGAGATATGATTCGTGATATATATAGTACAGAGTTTTCATGATCAAGTAATCTGGAGTTCAAATCCTTATTATGATAAATTGTTCACTCATCAAGCCCAAAAGAGGCATTCACCTAAGTGAACTTGTTAAATATAAAACCACTTGTGTGTCTCACTTATCGGCTTAAGCTTTAGGGAGAGATGATCTTATTACACACTTTTTCTACTTTCACCAACGCTTAATCTTCTAATCCTCCTAGTACAAGGAAGATATAATAGGAAGAAAAGGGTGACTTACAAAGCTCATCAAATTCTCCATATGATGATCATTGGGAAGGTTTTTCTTGCCACATATAATCTCAAGAACTAGTACACCAAAACTAAAGACATCTGACTTCATTGAAAATTGTCCATACAATCCATACTCAGGGGCCATATATCCACTGCATAATAATATGGACAATCATCTTTAGATTTGGTCAAGTTTAATTTTCAGTTGTTAAGCCCAATGATATTAATAACAATTCATAAGCTCTAAACAATTAGAATACTTACTAGGTTCCAACAATTCTATTTGTATCTGAATGTGTTTGATCCATAACAAAAAGTCTTGCTTGCCAAAATCTGATATCTTAGGATTCATCTCTTCATCCAAGAGAATGTTGGCCGCTTTGAGATCACGATGAATAATGCGCAATTGAGAATCTTCATGAAGGTAAACAAGGCCTCGCAATACCTCCAATGATTTTGTATCGGCTTTCCCAATCAAATTGGGCTCTCTTGGTTGGATCTGCATATATATATATATATACACACACACATTCGAACCACATGAATTTTGAAACTACGTTGTTAAACTTATTTCTGAGCCAAAACTATAAATTAAGCAAGCATTCAAACCTACCAAATATGAAGTAATCAAGACTTTTATTGGGAACAAATTCATAGATGAGTAACCTTTCTCTTCCTTCTAGACAGAAACCAAGTAGTCTAACTAAATTTCGATGTTGAAGCTTAGCAACCAAAAGCACCTCATTCTTAAATTCTAAATCTCCTTGACCAGAATTCCTTGCCAACCTTTTGACAGCAATCTCTTGTCCATTGGAGAGTGTACCCTTAAAAACATATCAGAATCAGAAAGTGATTCCAAGTATACCATATTTTGACAATAAAGAGGTCATATATTTGGCGTTGCTAACTAATCTAACCTTATAAACAGCCCCGAATCCACCTTGTCCAACTTTATTAGAATCAGAGAAGTCATTTGTAGCATTTCGTATTGTCTCCATGTTAAATTGCAATGACTCAACAATTTTAATATCTTCATCTTCATCTTCTAGTGCTTCACATGGAAAAAGATGTTTAAATCAAATAGGGAGCTTCTCAAAATCGATAAAGAACAACTAAAAATAACATTCTTTGCGTGAAATGAGGAACACAACATATTTAGAAATATATCATTTATGAAGTTCTCTGTAAATTTCATTGCAATAATATAGAAAAGAACAAGTCATAAATCAATTTTTTCGACTTACTTTCGAAGTTTTTCTTTGACTTCATCACTCTTATATAAATGATAAAACTCAGCACAATCACAGCAATGCCGATTGGTACTGTTACGGCGATGGTAATTGTTGATGTGCTGCTTTTTCCTGCACAAGTCATAATTCTTAGTGGGACACAAGGTCAACTACTTCAATATTCATTGTAACAAATTTTTCTTGTAATTATAAATCTAACATTTTGAATTCATAATTTTGTATAGGCCAAGTGCATAAAACTCCCACCTGGTAGAGTCTAGGGAGTGTACTTGTACGTAGTGTTACTCAACTTTGTGGGAAGACTATTTTTTATATTTGAACCTTTAATCCCTAGATCACAAGGCATAAATCTTATCATTATATTGAGATTCACCCTTTAATTTCATAATTATTGTATATGACGTGAAATTTTTTTTTCATAATTATATACTTAATATAAAGTTAGTTTGACCAAATAAGTATATCTTGGACTATGACAAAACCTAGTCTCAATCTATCTCACTGAAAATTCTTTAAGTGTTTTGCTAAAGGAACCAAAAGAAAAAAAGACTAATTGAAAACTACTCTATCCATTTCAAAATAAATATTATTTAAGGTTATTGTACAAAAATTAAGAAAATTATTAAATACTCTTGATCCTTTGAAAAGTTAATAAAAAGACTAATTATTTCTTTAAAAGGAAAAATTATGATTCACTTAAAAAGAAGTGGAGAAAGAGAAAAATATACCTAATTTAATGAAGAGAAAGATAAAAATTTTGTATGAATTAATTAATGTTTTATCCAAATCCTAAAGTGATAATTATTTTGAAATAAAAATAATTAAAATCTTAAAATAATATTTAATTTGAAATGGAGTGAATAATATTTTAAAATCTTCACTACAATGAAAATATTGGAAACTTAAAAATGTTTCTTTTAGTATAGTTAGCAAAACCCTTTCTTTATAATAGCAACTAACATAGGATGGAAATCATTTGTACAAAATCATATCTCATTCTCTATTGCTAATCATTTATTATCACATACAAGCTACACATTTAAAAGTATTTAAAATTTTTAAATGAAAAATATTATTTGAATATTTAAAAGTGAAGACATTTCTTTTGTCACCATTGAATGATGATGGTGGTTTCACTATATCACTTTTCTATCACATTTAAAAGACATCTACTTTTTTTATGTTTAAATAACATCACTCATTTTAAATTATTATTAAATATATATTAATAATGTTTTATGAGACAAAAATAATTGATAAGACACGGAAAGTAGTTAGTTTTTATACAAGTGATTTCTATCCATTAAGATACACTATAAAAATAAGTACCTGGTGGAGACGTGTTACTAGACCCGGGAGGTGGTGTATAGGCTGTGGGTCCATAGAAGGGGAACGAAGTCTCGAATCTCATATTACAACTTGGCCGAACAACCCTACCACCCATCTTGTCTTTACAACAATCAATAGGAATCCTTGCAATAGACTCACCCAAGCAGTTCTTACACTCCAATTCAGACAAATCAGGGGTGCACTGAACAAGACCAGATATTGTCGTATAATTTGGACCTTGAGCAGTGTCTGCAGCATACTTAAGTTGAGAGTCACCAGATGCAGCTTTGCCTTTCAAGCCATCGAGTAAAGTTCTCACGTCTTGGTTGAACTGAACCAAGTTCGTTGCATTGTTTTCGTTGTGCTTATAATAAGCGGGTCCAATTTCCATGGTCCTAAATATGGGTCGGTCTGAGTAGCGCAACATGCATATCTCATCATTGAACCATCCTGTATGTTGTATGGATATGTGTATGAGGATTAAATATAATTCGCTATGCCTATAATTTAATAAAAATTTAAGATAAGAGAATTGTAATTTGCATTAAATAAAACATTATAACTATATAATAAAATATAAGCACTAATAAAACATTTTAAAAATATATATTCTAATTAATTAGAAGATAGTAATTAATAATTAAAGGTTGAAACTTAAATTTCTATCTTGAATTTTTCAATAATAAAGATTAAACTACCAATTTGATCTCATAAAAACACATATAACATTAGTTTAGTCCTTGAAAGATTTTTAATATCAATTGAATTTCTGAAAAATGCATGTGATGTCCATTTATTCCCTAAAAGAATTTTTATATCAGTTTAGTTCCTAAAAAGTATATGTGTCATTACTTTAATTTTTGAAATATGCATGTAATATCAAATAAGTTCAACAAATTATGACTAATGGAGGATCAAATAGAGGTAATATGATTTTCAAGTGACCAAAATAATATCACATTTATCTTGGAGGGAAAACTGATGCCAAAAATCTCTGAAGGATTAAGCTTATGTAATATGTATTTTTGAGAGATTAAACTAATGTCATATGTATCTTTAAGGACCAACTTAATCGTTTAGTCAATAATAAAACATTAAAGATAGAAGATATCCTCAATTTTTTTTTCAGAGATTCCTGCACAAGTAATACTATTCTAATATCCAAAAATAAGTATTTCATTAAAACATTTATTTATGATCATTTGATATAATGAGTGATTTTAATGGTCAAAAAGTGAATGTCTCAATTGTAATACTCACTTTTATGTGATAGACTAACATTACTCATACCAAAAACAATAATACGAATGTAGAAGTACTATTAATATTGGTATTGAATACAAAGTATTTTTGGATATAGCTACCAACCAATTGCCTCCTTGCGGTTTGGACAAAGCTGTGTGAGATTGGCTCTGGAGTCATTCAGACAACTCCGGCACTGATCCGGCACGATGTCTCCTCTGCACAGCCCAATGGCGTTTACTTTGTCGTTGTTTTGGCCGTATGAGAAATTGTAGAAACCGTAGCGAATTTCTGTGTTGGATACGAGATTGGCCAAGAGGGTGTTGAGGTTGGTATGGTAGGCGCTGTTGGCTGTGTAGTTACCTCTGTCGTTGGTTTCATCGCAGAAGGACTCGAATTGTTGAGAAGTGTTGCTGGCAGTGGTTTTAGATATGATAAAAATGATTATGACAAGGAGCCTTAAAATCATTATGCTTATGATTGTCCTCCCCATCGAATTAGAAGCAAAAATGTTATAGGAAAGTTGAAGGTTTTGGATATGAATGAGGCTGTGTTCGCAACGGAGTGGTACCGGAGAATTAGAAAAGTGAGGCGAGCTAATAATCAAACATTTTGTTGGTCCAAGGTGAGCCAAGCATTTTTTTTTGGGGAGAATTCAGACCTATTTACATAGTGAGCTGTATGAGTCGCTATCTGTAGTAGGTGCAGAGCAATACTATTCCCATGATTTATTCCACAATAATTCCGGCACGGCACGCGGAAACAACCCCACGGCCATGTCAACCTAATTATGGCATTACTTGTTTTCTTCCCCTTGGCTTTTGAGGTGTGATCAGATAGGGGTTGACTTGAAGACAGAAGCGACGTAGTGTTCACGGGTTGGAATCTTTCTCTACTGTTTTTTTTTTGTACTGTTTCTCTTCTCTTCTTAAAGAAATGTTATTTTTACCGGCACCCGTAGATCTTACGGTCTAATAATAAATTAAGATATGGAAGTAATAATGGTTAAGATATGGCATGCTCAAAGTGATGCGTGTGAAACCATAAGTTTCTTTCCTGACATTGCATATATATATATATATATATATATATATATATATATATATATATATATATGTTAACAATATATTAAATTGTTCATCTAGTGTTTAAAATTTTAAGCTTACTTCTTTTTTAATAAAAAATTAACTTTTTAAATCTCAAGTATAATACTTTGACAATTTGATGCCAACCGTTTTTTTATTATTCAATTAAGATGAAAAGCACGTTTGATGTCAAGATCATTTTGTGTTTTTTTTTGTATATTTGGATAAAATTTTTAAGTAAAAGTAGAATTACTAAAAAATAAATCTTTTTTGAAAAGCTAAAATTTTTCTCTTCTAAAAAAATTATTTAATATTATATCCAAACATAAATTAATCAAAAGATCTTATTTAAAAAGATCAATTGAATTCTTTTTTTAAAAGATCATCTAAACTAGCCTTAAATGCATATTTTTTTGCCTTTTTTTATTTTGTTTATGTCACTGTTTTAATATTTCTCTTTCCAGAGGATAGATGCAAAGCACAAGGTCTAGTATAGTTAGATTATTGTTAATATAAAAATTTTATATAGATATTAAATCATATATTATTTTTTTAAAAAAATTATTGCTTAAAATGAAAATAAGAGTTGAAAGAGAAATAAAAAAAAAAAAAAATTGAAAGAGGAGTGTTGTAAGGGTAAAATGAGAAGAAAGTTGGGTACTAAGATAGTTATTGTACCCACAATCCTCTTCATTACGGAATTTTAACCCTTATAAAATAAATTAAAACATAATTTACGAATTCAAAATGTGAAAGACATTATTTACACGTTTTGCGTTTTTTAGCTATTACTATAGGAAATCATTGGAAAATGTTCAAATATAGAAAAATAACATGTTATATTCTCTAAAAAATGACTTAATCGAGAATTATTATGTACAATTCATAATAGAATATAATTAACTATATTTATTATAATAATTATAATTGATACGCTCTCTAAACAAATGACTCTAAAAAAATCTAGTTTAACTTTTTTATGTCCTATTTCAAATATTATTCTTTAAAGCAAATATGTATTCTAAGAGGAAATTAATATATCCAATTTCACAAAAATTAAAGAATTATGATTGCTAATAAAATTGGAATCAAGTATAAAGTATAATCAATCAACTATATTTATTATTATTAATGATTTAATCTCAAATATAAAAAATATAAATATCATATTATTTGTAAAATGTTTAATAAAATATGAATATTAATTATATTTATTAAAATTATTTTAAATGATGCATTCCCAAAAATAATTTGAAAAAAATCTAGTTTAAATTTTCCAAGTCTCATCAAATATTGTTCTTTATATCAAATATCTAATTTGAAAGAAAAATAGTATTATCTAACTTAATAAAAAATTAAGAATCATAATTGATAATAAAATTGGAATCGAATCTAATCAATCAATTATATAATTTTTAGGTATATATGATTATTAATGATTTATTCTCAATTTTAAATTCAACATTTTAAAACTATTCAAATCTAAAAATAAAATATTATATTATCTAAAAAATTATTTAATATGAAATATTTTACACGATTGGTAATAAAATTTAATTAACCATACTTATTACAAATGTACCCAAAAAACTATCAATTCTCATTTCCTAGTCCTATATCAAATATTTTTCTTCAAAACAAATACATAATTCAAAAGGAAATTAGTATATCTTATTTAACCAAAAATTGGGAATCATTAATCATGATTGTTAATAAAATTGAAATTGGAATCAAGTATAATCAATCAACTATATTTATTATTACTCATGATTTAATCACATTTTAAAACCAAACAATTGAAAATAATAAAACCTAAAAGAAATAACATTATATTCCATAAAATAAAATATTTAGTAAAAAAATTATGAATAATGATTGGTTATAAAATATACTTAATTATATTGATTACAATTATTATGATACATTCTCTAAACAAATAACTCCAAAAATATTGTTTCTTATTTGAATCAAGTCTAATTAATCAATTATTTATTTGATTACCAATTATTTAATATCAATTTCAAATTGAAAGTTTTAAAAATTTCAAATCTAAAAAACTTACACATTATATTCTCTAAAAAAATGATTTAATCAAAAATTATTCTACACAATTTGCAACAAAGGATAATTAGCTTTACTTGTTGCAATTACTATAATTGATACATTCTCTAAATAAAATAATTTAAAAATAATAATCTAATTGATTTTTCCCAATCCTTTATCAAATATTTTTGTGTAAAAAAATTACTATTTCATATGAATAATCAATTTCATGATATAGGAGCATCGAAAATAGATAACAAGTAATCAATCTCTTGAATTTGAAATTAAACCATCTATAGCATTGGTTGAAAAAAAAATAAACTTGTCCATGAAAATAATGTATAAAAATGAGAACTTGTCTTCAACAATCAACAATAAGACAAACCCATTAGTTAAACAAAAAGGAAAAATAACTTATTAAATAAAAAAATCAACTAAAATAAATCATTTCTATTGTACTATAAAAGATTAACTAAAAATTTGAATAAAAATCAACAAAGAGCTTCAAAATCAAAGCATAAACAACAACACATTAGATTTAGTCGATTGCAACTTGAAATGTGTAAGTATTCCCTTTCTTTAATGAGTTTAGTTTGTAAAATTTCATTGATTCTAAGCCATCATTGTCTGAAATGGAAAGAAAGAAGATGAAAGGTAAGATATGAAATAATGAGTAAAAGTGAATTGTATCAAAAGAGTGAGGACAAATAGAAACGATATAAAATAAATAAATAAATCTTAAATTAACACTGTTACTAAGATTGATAGAAGGAGATGACTAATATAAAGTGTGATTATAATTATTAATTATCAAATTATTACTAAATCAATTGCAATGCTTTTTTATGGGTTGGAAAATTGCTCATATTATTAAATGACTAATTTATTATGGGTTAAATACCCAATTTAAATGAGATTTATATGTTATTTGATTCTTAAAATTAACAAACTTTTAAATATTTAAAATGATCTCTTTTTCTTCTAAATTGGGTTGACTTCTCTTTTTCCCAAATTAAATAAGCTTTTACTAATTGGGATAACCAGATTCATCATTGTATTGATATAATGCATGTTGAAAAAAAAATGTGTTTGTCAACATCATGAGTATTGACACTGATACCAAAGACAATGAGAAAGCTTTGATGCAGAGTGAGGACAATGAGGCATAGAAATTCAGTATTGTAAAGCGTGTGTGTAAGCTGAAGGCTAGTTATACATTAATCTCCATGCAAAAACCACATGTGTAAATGGGTACAAGAGTTGAAGATATCTGATGGTTATGCTTCAAACATGGGTAGATGCATGAATGTTGCACAAGGGAAGTTTTTTGGAATTAAGAGTCATGATTGTCATGTATTTATGTAGTGCTTACTTCCTAATGCATTTAAAAAATTACCTCCCCCTATTTGGAAGTCCTACACTAAGTTGAGTGAATATTTTAGAGATTCGGTACATGAAACATGGGTGTGTGCATCGATGAGTACAAATGAATGTATCCATTTGAAAGGAGCATGGAATGCTTCAAAGAACTATGAAATACAGGGCTCCAATATAAGGATCCATATGTGAGGTAAATATCTCCAAGATCTTTTGCTCCTATTACTAAGCCACATGTTCAACCTAGAAGAACAAGGGCAAATCAGAATGTTGACGAGAATGACAATTCAATTCAGCCTTAATTGAATGTATTCAATCAGCCTAGTTGTGCTCTAGGAAACCCACCACCATTGGCTATCAAAAAAGAAAAACATGTTGCCCATTTGCATATTTTGATAAATTGCAATGAAGTGCAACCATTCAAAACATAAGTGACATCCACCAATCACTTTCAATTATTAATATTATGTTATAAATCAAATCTTATTTTATTTACAATGTTTAAAGGTATTTTGAACAAGTTGATGCTAAACATACCCTAGAACAATTCCCAACATGGTTCAAATCCCAACTTAGCTAACAAGTGATAATTCAATCTAAAAGCACTCTCTTGTTTTAATTAGTTGTCATCTTGTATCTTGATGTTCGAATTTCAACTACTCATAGGTGCTTGGTCGTACGAACAATATAGTCAACTAACAAAGCAATTAGTTGGCCCATATATCATGTGAACGGATATAAATTTCATACATTTGAATGGGGAAGAAAGAGAACAGACAATAGTGGGGTTTGTATCAGAAGAAATACAAGTAGTGCAGAGGGTGATTAATATACAATGCTTAGAGAAATACTAGAGGTTAATTATATGGGTGACAGGCCTAAAAAATGGTAGTATTATTCAATTTTGAGTAGTACGACCTAAGATACCTTGAGAACATGGATGCATAGCCAATATAAAATTACTAAGGTAAATCATACTAAAAAATATGATGTATATGATCCTTTCATTGTTGGCCAAAATGCAAAATAGATATATTATGCACCAAACCTTGGAAATTGTAAGTCCAATTGGAAGTTGGTTATCAAAACCAAGGGTCGAGTTGAGGTTGAGGAACTACCTGGACGATACTTATCAAGGTAATGATCTAATCTCTTCTCGAATAGTTGTCGAAATAGAAATATTAGGTAGCTCTACGTTTTGATTGAGGCAATCAAGTAATCAATTAATGAGAACAAACAATCAAAGTAATAGTGACACAAAGGATGAATTTGAGGATGATGTTGAGTCCAAAAGTGATGAAGATATCCCTCAACCTTCAGATTCAATATGATTTGTTTTATCTCATGCTTAATGCATTATGTGTGTTTGTATTTGTCATATATTTTTGTATTGATTTTCATGCATGTTATGTTTTTTACAGGTATATCAGCAAAGACAAAAGGAGGTGTGCCCCATCGATTAGATTTTCATCCATCCAGAGATGGCTACCCTAGCCTACCTATAGCTTATTCCTAGCCCAACTAGGTGGGTAAAGGCTAGTCTATAATGTGGATCAAAGGCTAGGGCTAGCCTATTAAAACATTTGTAAAATATAAATTTTTTGGTAAGTGGGGTCTAACCCTAGTCCATTGACGCTTTTGGCCTTGTGAATTCTTTGGGTGTAGACTAATCCATGGGTAGAGCTGCTAGTGTGGGCTTCAACCAACAAAAACTACTAGTGTGGATCTAATTGACATCTCTATAATTATATAATATAATGGTGCATCCATGCATATATAATGATACAAAAAAAAAAACACGTGTTTAACGTTTTAAAAATAAAATTATTTTATCAATAATAATTGTTTTATGAATTCTATCAAATCTATTAGATTTTAATGTGAGAGTTGATTTAATTTAAATGACTGATTTTACCAATTTCAAACAAAAGTTCAATTGACTTTACTTATAAAATATCGATTTGAAAAGTTAAATTAAATAAATCAAAACTAACTAAATTTAATTTAATTAAGGTGAAATCAAATCAATCTTTTTTTATCTTTTTTTGTTCTCTTTCGTAAGATTCCAAACAAGATTTTGGCTTTTCCCGTGGATCAAGGGTATGGCCGCATGGCAGGGCCTAAATTTTCGAAATCAACTTTGGTCAAGTTCGACGGAGTGTTCATAACTAAGTTCCATGCAACTTCCTTGATAAAAGTATCATGAACTTGTTTTATACAATAATATAAAATTTTTTTATATTATCATTCAATTATATATTATTATATTAATAAAAGTGATTAGGTTTTATATCTATAATTTGAAAAGTCATGTAAATAAGATGATTTAATTGAGAAAGAATAAGATAGAGTGCAATTTAATAAAATTTTAAGGATGATTTGTGTTAATTACACTAGAAATTTTCATCAACTTATTTTTTTGAGGAAATTTTTTTTATCACTTTAGTCAAGGTCGATAGGGTCCATGCTGTTCAAAGTGCAATATGACAACGACCGGTGAGAGTGTTACATTTTCCTACGTTAACTGATTTAGATCGAGATTTTCCTAGTCAACGAGGTCAATGCATTTTTTTTTTCAGGTCATTGCATTTTGATTTGTAGCGTTTTCCCGATCTAAGAGTACGTTTGATTTGTGAAGATATGTCATTTTTTTATTTTTTGTTTTTATTTTTTGAAAAAGAATTTTGTTTTTAGATTTTTAAAATTTAGAAATGTGTTTGGTTTTAAAAAAGTAGATTCTATTTTTAGAAAGTGAAAATAATAAAAATATTTTTATTTTTTCTATTTTAAAAATTAAATTATTTTATTTGCATTGGCTCATCTACTAAAAAAATTGTCAATAAAAAAATTCTACTAAAAAAATTATAAAAACCTAAAATAACTCCATAACATATTAAAACTAAGAATAAAATAAATTTATCATTTTGAGTTATTTCTATTATAATTATAAATTATTATCTTGTGTAATGGATAAATATTTAAACACTATAATGAGTATTATTTCACTGCATGTTTAAACACAATAAAAATATGTTTGATTTTTCTGTTTCTAAAATTCAATTTTCAAAACCAAATATAATATAATAAAATTATATATCATAGCATATATCATATATATAATTCTAAAATTGGATAAAAAAAATAATGATTGACATATCATTCAACCAAACCATTTAATTTTCCTCCCATAAAAAAGATATTAATTGTGTCAGTTTTTATAAGAATAGAAT
The DNA here is from genome assembly GCA_030441495.1 of Dalbergia oliveri. Classification (NCBI taxonomy): domain Eukaryota; kingdom Viridiplantae; phylum Streptophyta; class Magnoliopsida; order Fabales; family Fabaceae; genus Dalbergia; species Dalbergia oliveri. Next base: position 15,842,583 of record JAMLFY010000013.1, on the reverse strand, counting down.
TCAGATTTTTTAATAAAAATATGACATACTAAATATTTAATTTAATATGAATCTGATTTTCAAATGAATCAGTTTTTTTTTATAGGAATATGATTCAAATATTATTTTATGAAAAAAATATTAATTGAGTTAGTTTTTATGGCAATAGGATTCAAGTTTGTAATAAAAAAATCACAAACTAAATATTTAATTTAATATGAATCTAATTTTTAAATGAATTAGATTTTTTTATAGGAATAAGATTCAAATATTTTTTTAATAAAATCTTATTTTAACTCAAATGTTGGTAAAAATATTAAAAATTATTAAAATATATTTTCAAATAAATCTAATTTGTTTATAGGAAAACTATTAAGATTTTTTAATAAAATTAGATTTTTTTATAAGAATAAGATTCAAATATTAGTAAAATTTTGAAATATTGTTAATCAAATCCTTTCATGATAAAAATATCATTTTGATTTATAGTAATAGGATGCAAATAATTTGCATTAAAACATTTTTAATTAAATCAGATTTTAAAATGTAAATGATTAGTATTAGTATTGGATTTCACCTAATTGATAGATTTTATTAGACACTTAATTTGGCCATTCTAATTACCAACAATTAAGGATTCATTTATGTGCCTAAAAGATGTAAAAGAGTACGATAGTATTTAATGCTATCAATAATTTTGATTTTCAAATGATAAAAAAAACCTATTGTATAGTATGGTTGTATGCTGGAATGGATTGACTTTTACCTATAAAAATAAAATTCATATATAAATTTTTCAAGATATCTGCTTCTACTTCTATGATAAAAATTACCAACTTGTTAAGTTAATGCATCTATTTCTATGATATCTGCCAACTTCAACTCATTCCCATGTTAAATGGGAGCAACTTTAAGAACTGGAAAGAGAACATGATGATCGTTCTTAGCTGTATGGATTTGGATCTTGCACTAAAGATTGAACAACCCACTGCTCCTATGGAATAAAAGTTCCATTGAAGAAAAATGGGACTTTGAGAAGTAGGATCGTTCAAATTGCATGAGTCTTATGACCATGTAGCATAAAATTCTAGAAACATTCAAGGGCAATACATCCAAAAAGGTATTCAATGCCAAATAATTTCTTAAGGAATGTTTATTTTTATTTTTTACCTTTTTTTAAAGAAAAAGGGGCTTTGTTAATAGCGATAAGGCTGGAACAAATATAATTTTGTTAAACTTTTTTTTTCATAAAGTATAAAAAAAATTTATGGGAGTATATTATGGAGATGTCTCATTTTGCTTTAAAATTAAAGGCATTAAAGTTAGAGTTATTTGATGATATGATCATGCATTTAGTTTTTTTTTTTTAACACAATTTATTTAGTCTTTGATTGCAACTTCAAAAGGACAAATGGTCTCTTAATGAGCTCATGCTCAATTTTTTTTTATTGTATGTGCCATAAGAAGAAATATATGTCAAAGTAAGAAAAATACTAGAAGTGATCATTGGCAAGTACCTTTAAGGATAAAAGTATGAAAGAAAAAGGATAAACTGCAAATAGTTCGTCTTGGAAGAAACAACAACAAGAATAAATAAGAAATTTAACTTAACTTCCATTGGACTATTGGACTTATAAAAAATGATTGTGCCAAATATAACTTTTGGCATGTAAAGAAATATATACTTATCATTTTTTGTTTGTTTTAAGTTTAATTTTTGACACGTCTGGTGGATAGATTACGTTCTACTATCCAGATAAGTGTGTATTAAAGAGAAACAAACAATCACAAAGAGATTCGGTATTTCAGATTTTTAGACGCCTTTGAACTTATATGGTCATTTGTAAATCATTCCATACGGTTTCTTGAATGATCAACAATATTTTTGTTGTTTATAGTCGATCTTTAAGTTATAAATACCTTATCTCATTTATAAGAAGTTTGAATCATTGGACATGTTTAAGGTATTTAAAGATTATATTGAAAATTAAGGTAAAGACATTAAAGTTATCAAATCTTACCATAGTAGTTAATGTTATGGTAGATATGATGGATCATGTAAACAATGTCCAAATTCATTTGCTAAATCCTTAAAGGAATATAGGATCGTCTCATGGTATACCATGTTGGATGCTATTTTAGCATGAATGGTGTTGGTTAGAGATGAAATATCACATTAGAAGATATAGTAAGAAGTATGATTAATCATAATATCCTAGCAATATAACTCTAGGATGAGGCATTAAAAGTTGAAGCCAATATCCTTAATAGAGTTCCAATAAAAGTAATGACCAAAACTCCTTATGAATTATGGACTGGAAAAATTTTTAGTATAAAGAATTTATACATTTGGAGTTGTCCAATTGAGGCAAAGTCTTATAGGCTAACTAAAACAAAATTGGGCTTAGGAAATGGTCAATGGCTACTTAGTTTGGATAGTTTGTATGGTCTTAGGGGTATAAATTTTATTATCCCACAATTAGATCAATATTTGAGATAGAAATGTCATTTCTTTGAGGATATTGAGTTTGGGGAGAAATAAGGTCAGAAACAATGTTGAAAATTTTTCCAATAAAGATTAACAAAGTATTCTTATAAACAAACTCAATAACCTCAAGAACAAATACCACTAAGGAAATCCACTATAGAAAAGAGAAGTGTGGTCTCTGATAATTGTTTTATACTTCTCCAAGAATATAAGGAAGATAATTGATTGGTGGAAGATGATCCAATCAACTTCCATTATACCATGAAAAGTGTTAAATCCCGATTGTGAATTGATGCCATGAGTGAATAACTTAAGCTCATAAAAGACAATGACAATTGGAAAATCATCCCATTACTGAAGGTTCGAATCTCATTGGTTGCAAATGAATATTTAAAATCAATAGAGATTCATGGGTAATATAAGTTTCCTACATGTTAGATATATATCACAGTGGTAAGTTGTCTATACTTCTTAAACTAATCACTTCTATTATCATTATTATTCTTTTTTCTTACTTTTCTCCTTGGCTTTTCAAATTTTTTCTGCATATTTAGGCTTCAGTTGCTTTCTAGCTATTGTGCATCTTGATACAGAGAAGTTAAAGCTATTGTTTCGTATTTCTTCAAGCAATTTTTAGATTATTCCAATGTAACACTTTTACTTGGATTTTGAGGTTTTGGATTTTTTTTCTTTTTTTATTATTAAATAAATTTGACTTCTTTATTTTTATGCTTTAATGTTTTTTTGTACACATATTTTATTATTAAATACAAACAAATTTGTTACATTACATCAATCATTTTTTGGATTTAAAAGAAAGTTCTACTTAATACGAATTAATTGCCTATAATTTTTGTACTATGATCAATTCCACGAAATTGGTAGTGATATGGCATATAAGATGTTATGCAATTTTTTATTATATATTATACTAATTAGCTTTTTTAGTATTAATTTATCTACATTCCTTTTAAATGCAGAATCTTAAGGTGTATAACCCTCCACCAAATTCACAATCTCCTTGCAGCAATTTGACCAGCAAATAGGTGATGATAATCGACCTCCAAGACAAGTCAAGATAATAATTTTGTAGTGTTGAAATAATTTTTTAGTTAAGTTTTTAAGATTTTTACCAATGGTTTTTAAGTTATAGGGAATACCAAATAAAATAATTGTAGTAATATAATTAATTATACTTGATTCTAATTCAATTATTAATTATAATTCCTAATTTTTTATTAAATCAAATATAATTTCTTTTCAGTTACATATTAGTTTTAAAGAGTAATATTTGAAATAGGATTTGAAAAAATTAAGATAATAATTTTTTAAAAAATTAAAATGAATTTTTTTTATTAATTTATTTTTTAGAGAATATATCAATTATATTAATTATACAAAGACATCAACTTTTTTTTGCGCTTGGGTTATTTACATAGAGAATATATCAAATTATAGTAATTATAACAAGCATAATTAATTATCATTCATACTTTACTTCCAACCATGATTCATAGTTTTTTATTAAATTAGATAATTGGTTGAGTAATGTTAACTTTTGTAGATTTGAAAATTTTAAAATTTTTCAAATTGAGATTGAATCAATGGTTATTTTTGTTCATATTATTTATTTTGCTATGAAAAAAATTTTTAGTTAGGTTTTTAATTTATATGAAATACTAATTGTAATAATTTTAATAATAAATATAATTAATATAATTGATTTTAATGGACTTTGAATTTATTATTAATTTTTGTCCTTATTTATTTAGAAATAAAATTTTTCACTTAACATATCTTGGTAGTATACTAATTTTGAAGTAAATATAGTTAATTGTTGTTGATTTGGATTTGATCCTCAAGCATGATTCCTAATTTTTTTTATTAAATCAAATATATTAATTTTATTACAGATAGATATTAATTTTTCAACTACTATTTTAAATAGAATTTGAAAAATTATTGAACAAATGTTTTTAAAAAAAATTAAACATGAGCACTTTTTTGTTTGGGTTATTTATTTAGAGGATGTATCAATTATAATTATGATAATAATTTTAATAAATAAAATTATTTTTAATTTATTATAAATTATTATTCATAATTTCTAATTGAATCCAATAATTATTTGAGAAATATGTTTTTTTTTATAGATTTTAGCAATTAAAATTTTTTGAATTTGAAATTAGATTACAACATTAATAATTTTCAATCATACTTTTAATTTTGATTTGATATGAACAATCTCTTCTGATGTGGTTTTAACTTATAGAAAATACCAGTTATAATTATTATAATAATAAGTATAATTAATTAGTATAATTGATTTCAATTGACCATTTTGATTATTAATTTTTGTTGAACTTATTTATGTACATTACATATAAATTTTTTTGGGTCAAGATATTTATTAAGGAAATATACTAATTATAATAATAAATATAATTTATTACAGTTAATTTTGATTTAATTTGATTATCAATCACAATTCCTAATTTTCATTTAAATCAGATATACTAATTGTTTTAAGCTGGATATTAGCTTTAAAGACTAATATTTGAAATAGGATTTGAAAAAAATAAATTAGATATTTTTTTGAAAATTAAATGTGAACACTTTTTTGTTAAGGTTATTTATTCAAAAAATATATCAATCATAGCAATTGTAATAAATTAATTATTAATTATAATTTATTACTAATTATGATTCATATTTTCCTATTACTCAGATAACTAATTGAATAATATGTTATTTTTTTATTAGAGGTGCTAAATGACTTGAATAGGATGAGTATAAAAAACAGTGAATGTGATTTGGCAAAAAATTATTTGTGCACTTGACCAAAAATATGATAAAAAAAGGAATTGACACAAAACTAAGCAACTAAACACTCATATGAAAATCACGAAAAGTTTTTTGTAACAATAATCATTTTTCTTATTTTATATATTTGAATATTTTTAAATTTTTAAAGTTGAAATTGATATTACCTCATTAGTAATTTTTAGTCATGTTATTTGATTTTTATGAAAAATTTTTTTGTTAGGTTTTTAATTTATTAAAAATACTAGTTATAATAATTATAATAATAAATGTAATTAATTACAATTGATTTCAGTTGACTTCATTTTGATCAGTAATTGTTGCTTAAGTTATATATTTAGATATAAAATTAAAGCTTTTTATTGAAGTTATTTATTTAGGGAATATACTATGTATAATGCTAAATCTAATTGATTATACTTAATTTCAATTTTTGGCTAATTAATTATAATGCCTATTTATAGTAATATATTTCTATAGATTGACTACTCTTATTTTCAAAACATTAACCGATCTACTCAAGCATACTATATTTACTAGCATACTCCACTTTTTCTATTTATTTTATAGGATAGAAATGAATAAAAATTCATATGTTTATTTAAAAAATATAATAATTTTTTTACTGCATAATTATATGAAGTATAACTTTTTAAATTTAGATAAATAGATTTAATATTCAATAAACTTTTTAGTATTAATTATTCCATGCATTGCACTGGTAATAAACTAGTTTGTTATTAAATAATAGAATAATTTAAACTTATGGATTCAAATGTTTGGTTCTAATAAAACATTTTCTAATGATGACAAATTTTTTCTAAAACATACCTGATTTAAAAAACAATTAAACCAAATAATAATTAGTATTATTATTAATTATGATATTATTGCACTTTAACCTATCACTCTACCAGAAACTATAAAAATTTATTGTTTCAAATTTTATATTTTGAATACAAAAATATTTATTATAATAATGTGAATGTTATATAATATATCCCTTCAGCCAAATTATATAATATGCCCCTTTATTTAGATGCAGGTGTAATAAAAAAAATACAAATTCAGGTCAACAAAAATGTCATAAACGATATAAATGAATTTATTGAGCTTTTATCAATAATAATAAACAATAATATTTTTTAGATATAAAATATTGAATTTAATAAAATAATTTTAACATGAAAGAATGAGTGAAACATCATGGATGTTCAACACGTGGTGAATTGTGCTTCCATTACGGCTTATGATTTAACACTTCAATCGAGAAATGTTGATTTGCGCAGGATCGAACGTTGAGTAAAATAAAACAGACATTCTTTCCTTTACAATCTTACCACCACGTTTTCATTTGAAAATGTTTTCATCAGATATAATAAAGAAAACACAATGAATTTTATGATGGACCTTTTATTTTTAGGTTCATGATAAATCTATAAATTTAAAGTCCATCTTATAATTTGTCAAGAAAACACCAAAACAATAATTTGGTATTTTCATATTTTCACCCATTTCAAAAAATATTTCCTAAATTTATTCTCAATGAAATGAAACCAAACATATCTTCACTTGTGTTTCTTATTTTCAATGAAAATGAAAAGCGAAAATGACCAAACCAAACACATAAGTTTGCATAGGCCGTTTTATCCTCGACATGTAAGGGTTCAATGCTGATAGCTTGCACTTTTCCCATTGGATTTTTTTTTTCTAATACTTTTACTACTGGATTAGGAAAATCCATTAGTTATAGTTTTTTTTTTGTGTAATCTAATGATAAAAAAAAAGGGAATGTTCGTGATGGAACCTTTCCTAATAAGCCCATTTTTCCCACTCATACATCAAAGTTCAGTGATGCGCTTCACGATGGAGTAACTAACAATAAGTATATTGTGTCGTACAAGTAATGTAATAGTGAAGAACGGATGTTGAACCCAAAGAAGTAGATCAAGTACCTATTTCAATTAACTAGAAAAGTAAGTTGAACAATCTGAAAATGATGAATGGATAACTAAAAGACTAGAAACTAAAATAATGCAAGAAAAGATTAAATTTGATGGATTAAAGTACTAGGATGATTTACTTCACCTACTTGCATCTACTATGTGATATGAAATCCAGTAAGCCTTAGTTCAAATTCATTTATGTGATTGTAGGATAAAAAATGCAATTAAGAGTCTTTCTCAATATCACTTAATTTTGCTCAATTAGAATTCAATACCTAATCTCTTAGCATATTAAAATCCAATTAGAGTGATATGAAATGCTTAAGCCTTAATTACCACATGAATCACGTTATCTATCTCTAGGTTTTGTTCAATTCATAACAATTTACGAGCTAGAATCATGTACATTTTCTCAAATTAGCATAAGTTCCTAGCATCCCAAATTGGTGGCTAATCAATTCAAGATCATAAAGAACAATTGTAACACTCAATATTGGACATGAAAAAAGACATAACATTCATTCATATCAACATAATTTCAAACAAGTAAGATTCATAAATCATTTTAACAAAGGGTTTTATTTACACATCATTAAGATTGAAAACAAAAAATAGGAATGAAAGAACTCATGATCAAAGAAGAAGATCAATGGATATTGAAGACTCTAGATAAGAATCTCTTCCTCCTCCTTTAGCCTCCAATGCTCCTGAGTCTCCAAGATTTGTGCTCTTCTTTCCCAATTAGGTTAGGTTGAATGATATGCAGAGAATGATGCCAATTTTCGTGCAAAAGAGACCTTAAAATTACCAAAAGTTGGATGTACTTGGAAAGTACAAAGCCCAGTCCAAATGTTAGATCCGTGCATTCACGTTGTAGCGTGATGTTGGTCATGCTGCTGCGTGACTTTAAGCATGACAATTGTTTGGTCTGGAGGGAGTTAAGAAGTTATCATCCAGCTTATGCAATATTGTTTGCCTGAAGGATAAAGACCAAGCCCATGTTGCATGAATAGCCGGCCCATACAACTTTTGTTAATTTAATGGGATATTAGATACTTGTCATTAGGTGATCAGTTAAGGGATCACAGTCCCATTTATCCTTCGTTTATGTATAGTCATAATATTTGAGTTTGGTTTCTAAATTCTCCTCTTAATTTACAAGTGTCTCGTGTAATCAGATTAAAAATTAACTTCATCTGATAATTCTATCTAATTTGTGTGTATATTTCAAGTTTTTACAAAAATTATTACCAAACTTAAGTTTTATATATAATTAAAAAAATGCTGAAAATTAATTTTTTTTCCAGAAACTATTCTTCTTAATTTTTACAAATAAGTTAAAATTTGATATTTTTTAATATTTTAATTTTTTTTAAAACTATCCAAATAAGTAAAAAGTGATTTCTTTGGTGAAAAAAAATAATTTTCACCCAAAAAATTTCATTCAAACGCGTCACTAGTGTGTTTGAACTTTGAATGGACGTTGGCATTCCAAAATCAATTTGGAGTTTGAAACTGTCTTGAAAGTAGTGTCCATATGTTTAGGCGGCTTTTAGCAAATCAATTTTGCTTTCCGAACTGAGTTTAAGTATGTAAACGGGAAAGCAAAATTTGTATTGTTTCAAGGTTGATTAAAATCCTGTTCAGACGTGTGTTGATAAAAACATCGTTATAATTTAATATTATATTATTATTTAGATATTAATTTGTATGAAGTAATGGCATAAATAGTTATATATTATCATTTAATTATATATTAGCAAATAACATTGTAATTCCCACTTGAGAAAATTTTATAGGCAAATAGAGCCACGTAGATATAGTACCACTACAGGACATATATGTTCAATTAGACATATCATCCATAATGGAAAAATTTAAATGGATAGAAATAATTGGATAAATTATGAAAATAAATATGTCCATAATGAGTTTGTAACATTTCAATCAAATGACATAAATTAGATACAATGCATCAATTCAAAACTCTTGGAATCCTCCATAAAGACCTATTGAGAGGAAACATCTATAAAGCTTCACAATAGGGCATGGAAAAGGGGCCTAAGATCTAACCTGAGTCTTATTCTGTCATATGGTTGAAATATTATCCCAAATATCAATCTAAGCTAGTCATTGGATCCAAACATTTGGCACCATCTGTGGGGAATGGGTAAAACAATTCCCATTCTTCATACTAAATAATGATATTCAAAGCAAAGATTTTGATAAGTTTACTCTAACTCTTTAATTGTTTCTTAACATTGCACTTATGTTGTTATGGCATAAAGCGTTATGTTATTTATATTTTATTGGAGTTAAGTGTGAGAGGTAAAGTCCCACATTAGTTGTGAATGAACTAAATGAGTAGTATATAATATGGGAGGAGTCATGACTCATTGTCTTAAGGTTTTGGTAAAGATGTGGTGTCCGGTCTAGTGGTAGGTGCTCTCACTTAGCACGTCAGTTGATCTCCCTTTATTGGGCTCCCTGTTGTTGGGCTCTTCTACCTATTGAGATTGTGGTATCAAACAAGCATTGTTGGCTTGGTTGGGGCGTTCCAAGGAGACGCTTGTGCCCTATTGAAAGTCCTTGGCCTAGCTTTTGCATGTGATTTGATTGGCCACATCATGAAGGCAAATAATGAATGACAGAGGCATGAGGTAACCTTGAAGCTACTAAAGTTTGTTTGGTCATATTTCTTATTGGGACCATTGCCTACATTATTCATATGTCCACTGCTACCGGATTCCTAAAAATTTAATACCCAAATCTTGATTATTGTCTTGTGCTCTCCTAAACCTTTGACAATAAGAGCTAGTTGAGCGGTTTTGCATGTGATTTGATTGGCCACTATCATGAAGGCAAATAATGGACAGAAGGCATTCATGGATAACCTTGAAGCTACTAAAGTTTGTTTGGTCATATTTCTTATTTGGACAAATTAACAGAGGGCCATATATCTATGCATTATGAAATATTAGAGAGGAGTCTTTACTACCCAAACCTATTGATTTTATGAAGGGCTTTGCCTAAGAACATGTCATTTGACCTAGCAATATATAAAGTGTTCTAAAGATACCTAAGGACAATCAAAGCACCATTCAAATAATGATAACGCTAGCGGACAAATAAAGAGCCAACTATCATTTTAAAGAGAGATAGTTACAATTATAAAGAGATTTGTAACACCCTAGTACTCATTCCTATGCGCTCAAGTCACATAAAAATTAAAACTAAGGAATCACGCCTTGTTTCATGAGCCTTTCAATATTAAACATATTTTATATTAAAGATAGCACCAAAATTTCTTGTTTTTCTTTCCAAAAATAAAATGAACAAAGTGACAGCCTCAGTGCTAGACATAAATTTTACTAAATATTCTAAAGAAAATTTGGCATAGTAATGATATAGGTACCATGCCTCCTACAAGACAAAATATGATAAACAGGAATAACCGTCATCTATAGCTCAACTAATGATTCAAATTACAACATTTCAACATCTCACATATATATCATCATCACGAGGCACATAGTGCCACCTAATACATGACATAATACATAATAATATAATATAAGAAGATAGGCGGCCTCATTGGCCAAAATAACTAAGAAAATACTAAGTCATGGCCTCAGGCCACAAAACACAAAACATAATAGTAATAAGGGATCTCATAACCCAAATACAAAAATCCAAAGTTCCAAACTCCAGAAAGACATATAGTCCAAAAAGCATAAAGCAAAATAACTCAAAGATTTTGGAATATCAAGTGAGATAAAGTGATATGGCTCAATCTCCAAGCAAGGCAAAAGCAACAATACTCTAGCAAGTTAGATCTTTGCATTAAGATCTACTTGCTCATTGGAGATGATATGGAAGAGGAAAATGGGTGAGAAATCAATCAAAATCTTCAATGGGGGCATATGCTATTAACATGATACCATTATTATCTTTAGTCTACCTTGGTTTCCTTTGAAATCATTAGCATACATTCATGAGGTTCAATTTTAGGATTTCGTAGCCATTCTTTACCAAGGTAGAGGTGTCTTTTAGCAAGGTCTTAGCATGAGATGTACATGCATGCATGAAAGCACTTTACTAGTATAATTAAAGAGACATGCATTCATGGAAAAAGGATTAGGCTTATTCATCAAATGTCACATGCATGCATAAATGGCTATCCTAATGCAAGTCATCAAGAACATTATAGCTTAGGTCTTTTCTTTGGTCACCTATCTACCTTGTAACTCTAATGTTTCTATCCATTCATATTGACCTCTCTATTCTTTGCTCTCATTTGATCTTGGTTTGGATACTTTAAAGGTTATGAGTTCATGCCTAACTGGTTGTCATCGAATCTTTAATGCAACAAACACGAAACCCTCATGTGCACTATAATGAAAGTTAATGCCCAGTCGTCAATAGTCCTCAAAACAAATTGGTGTTGGAACCCTTATTGTCGACATAAGTTGACCTTATTATTTATGTCTTGATTCTAATTCCTTATATCCTTAGTTTTTCTTCTTTTTCCTCAAAAGTCATTCCTTTCCTTCATGAGCAATGCAAGCATAAGTTTCAACAATGCATTCTAAAATCCTTTTCTTTAAAATAAGAAAGATCACAACAACAACTCAACGTATAAGCACAAACATAGTAATTAGATAAAAGGGTCATCCATTTTGCCAAAACTAAGTTGCTACCATATAATGAATCAAAACTCATTCAAATTTCCCCTTTCACTTCCAAAGATATTATCTTAATTAGAGCTTCATTATTCAAGAATTCTAAATTCACACAAAAAAACCCTAACAAACTCTTAGTTTTGTTTAGATGTTTTATCAAATAATTAGCATGTATAATAAGCAATTTTTGTGTATGAGGTTGCTCACCACCAAGACAACCCAAAAATCATATTTCTAAGTTTTTATGCATTAAAAACAAGGGGATATATATATATATATATATATATATATATATATATATTCTATATATAAAAAATTCCTAATCCAAAGCATCACAAAAACATGGTGAAGTGGACCTATTCAACACATAATCAAGTTTTACATGTTTATGCCTATAACTTTCAAGATTGCCTCATAATTAGATTTTATACTTTTATAAACATTAGTCTTGCATTGAATTAACTACCCATCCAATAAATATGCAAAAACTCAACCCCAAACAATCATTAGTTCCATTTAAAAGCTTTATCAAATACATGACATGCATATTTAATCAAATTCATGTATCCTACTTGACACCTCCAAACACCCCACTTAAAGTCATATTTTCAAGCTCTCATGCATTAAAAGGTATACATATGTATATAGATCAAGTACTTAAATTTAATGAAAATCACACTCAAAACATGACAAGAACATGATATGAAGTGGATGCTCTATACATGGCCAAAAATACACAATGAAATAGAAGTTCCAAAAATTAATTTTTGATAATAATAAGTCATCAAGGAATGAACATAAACACATATGATGGCTTATTTTCAGATTTTAAACAACAATGATAAGAACTCATTCAAACCTTGAGCTAGGGCACAAAATATCAAGTAAGACAAAGAAGATATGTATACAAAACCCTATCACAACTTAAAGATTAGAGAGTAGGAGTCCTTGAAACTTCCAGGAGGTGAAGGTGAGAAAATCTCCTCCATCTTCAAAGGTGCAATCACATATTTGAAGCCCTCTACGAATGGGGTGGTTATGGATTCTTGGAGCTTAGGGGTGGAAGTGTAGTGCTAGATGGAGGGATGTTGATGAGTTTAGATATTTGGGAGGGTTGGTGGTGGTGATAGAGGAAGGTGAAAAGAAAGAAGGAAAGAAGATGAAGAGATGAAAGAGGATTTGTGTGTTTCTTTATTTTTGAGATGAAAGAAGAAAGGAATGGAAGAAAAGGATGTATGTTGTGTGTGTGTGTGTGTGAGGGCAATGTGAGTAAGAGAGGGGGGATGAGACCTTGGGATTTTTTTTTTTTGGTGAGGGTGTGGGTGTGTGTGTGAGAAGGGTAGTTTGTCAATTAGCTATATATAATTGAGAATAGCCTAGGGAATTTACACATAAAATCATTAAAATAAACATGAGACACCCACTAAAATATTTTTATACACATCTAATTCCAAACAAAATTTATTTAATTCATGCATCTTGGAGTTTAAATTTCACAAAGGGAACACTTGGAGGGAATCCAATTTTTTAAGAAACATTATTACATTTTTTAGTTCTTAAATTAATTAATCATCTTCAAAGGTTTCAAATATTCATTTTAATTACTAAGAGGCTAAAATTAATTATCAATAATTAATTATCCATTAATTAACTAAGGTAATTAGTGTGTATTAAAATTAGACTGTTCCCCAAAATAACACGTATATGGTTCCAATTCCCTTTTCATCCATTCAAAATTTTTTAATATATTAATTGAAACCTTATTTCAGGGAGCACATGTTCTGAATTGTCATATAAATTTAAAAGTTAAGCAAGCCATTCTATTTAACATTATGACCCATGGTTTTATTTGATATAAACATATACACCCTTTTTAAGTGAACATTATTGGCATTGATAATATTCCTTGAACATTAGTTGTTCATATTCTCAAAAGCATTATTCAAGCATGTGAAATCATATAGTGATCATTAATTATTAGCGTATATAGCTGGACTCAAATCCTCTAAAGTGAGGATTTCACTTTAGATAGTAAAGAAAACAATTTCACCTTTAGATCAATAGAGTGAAGAACCCTACTTTTAACTTTATCTATACACTATATAAAGGGAATTGTGGTGTTTTGGTGTCCAAATTTCTTTCCAATTTACCATTGTAAATTAATGATATTTACTACCCACCATTAAATTTAGTTTTTTCACTAAGAGACAATAATTTGTAAACAACCAAGTGGTTTTCTCATCCTCTTACCTTATTAACCAACCAAAAGCAAACTAAATCTCATTTGCTTCTTCCTGCAACATGCTTATTTTGCATAAGTTAGCGTTCAATTGAGATAAGAGAATTGCAATTTTAATCTTTGTGCTAAAAAGTGACATCTCACTTGTAGAAAGTTCTTTTTTTCTATTTTCTTTAACAAAAATTTATTTGTTTTCATTATTGTTTATTACTTGATTCATTGATGAATGACATCTTCAGTCTTTTCTATCTTCAAGGTTTAAAAAAGCCTTAGAAGATAATAAAATGAATGAAATCAGGCCGTCATTGCCTGCTTCACATTTCGACAAATAAGACTAGAAAGAAACCATACATAGCTTCTGGTGAGTGTAGTTTTATTAAAGGAATTAATTTATTGACTTTGGTAATTACTTTGATGTGCTTAATTAGTATCATTCACAATTTCAATAATCTCTCCTCCACATGGCGATCTATAATTTCAATATTAATAGCTATGTTATTTGCATTTGGAATGTGAATGGCTTGTATACATACATTTATTTGATAAGGTTATTATAGTCACTTTTGACATTTTTTTGAATAGTTTTGTTGCTAAATAAACTATAAATCAATAAGTATAATTTTTGGGAGGAAAATATATATCTTAAAATGGAGAAAATAAAGTATGTCATTTTTTTAAGGAATGAGGGATATGTTAATACCAAAAAACACAACAACAAAAGCATGGGAAATCGACGCCCTTATTGATGGGTTTTTTGACTGACACAAATTATATCGAAGATGTATGATGAACACATGGGTATTGGTTTCCGGGCGTCCATGAATATTATCGATAGTAAAAATAAACCTATTTTTTTTGTCGACTGACGTTCCATGACGAATTCACCAAGGCGTCACCAAGGGTCAAAGACATATTTATACCTGAAGGGTATTTTATTGATGGAAATTGAAATAAATAAAATAATTTTTTAACATTTTACCAACTGGTATTTTGATTTATGAAAGAATTTATTTTGAAAATATTGCTTATTACGACGGTCATACCCTTCGGTAAATTTTTTTTTTTTTAATTTTCCAATTTCACTAGGTAATTTATTATTTATTTATTTATTTATATAATAACCTAATTATCAATTAAATTAATATTAAATAAGAAAATAATAAAATGAATTAAAAACTATCTAGAATGGTAAAAATATCAAATTACAAACTAAATGTAAAATATATGCAAATTACAATAAATGTAAAAAATATCTAGAAGTGGAAAAAAAAATGAAGCTAGATAAAAACTAGCTGAACTCCTGGGCATCGGCATTGTTGGGGTCGGTGGCATCATCATCATCTCGAACCATCGTCGTTATTCGCGCCATGGATTGTGAGTAGCCCTAGAGAGATGGAAGGGAGTGAGATATGGGGAAATGGATATGGGGGAGCGTCTTGTCGAGAACTAAAGGATCCTAAAACTGCATGTCCCGAAAGAAGGTTATCACATTTGTAGTGATCTTCTCCTATCTCAGAACTTAGCCTTCTCTTTCTTTTTCTCCTCTGCCATTCCAAGGAGAGATTAAGCTCTCGGATCTCTCTCAACTCCTACTAGTAGATGCTCTATCCCCGCTACTCCTTGAAGCTCCTGGAAGAGCTGTGCTTGCTGCTCCTCCAGTTGGTGGATTGTGCCTGCTCCTCAAGCTCCTTGTTGAGGGCATGCACACGCTCCCTCAGGACATCATTCCTGATCAGTGACCCAATGGCGAGAGGATAGGGATATACTAAGGGTAGTACATCCCATATATAGGCGGCCTTTACATGGGTCCAAACATCCTCCTCGTTTGGAGGAGGAGGAATGTTAGCATCGGGCCCACCTCGAGCCATCTGGGTCTACATCGATTAAGCCTACTCATAGGTCTCTAACTCGCACTGCAAAGGAAAAAAGATAAAACACATTGTAAGTAATAATTATGACATAAATGAAATAATAATAAAAATTAAGTAAAGATATGTCTAAATTTAAACTTACATAGGTCGTCTCAAGTGAGGGTCTCCCTAGACCTCTCCAAACTGCCCTATATGCTTACCCTTTCGGGTGTAGTCTCCTGAAATAGCTTGCCCTGTGTTGAAGGCGGCTTACTCCACTTGCACAAATAAGCACAATAAAGTCATAAAAATATAGTATTTGCCATAATTCAAATATAGTAAATGTTATTATAAAATATAGAAAGGTTAAAGAATTACCAAACACTTCAGGTCCCCTTCTGGGTGCTCGACATCTGTGAGTGACCGCCTTCTTTGAAGCTCAGTTGTCTTTCCCTTATCCGACCTATCCTTGAAGGTGGAGTCGTTAGGCCAGATCAGCTTGAGCTCAACAGGGTGGCCTCATCGGCCACGGCTGTTCATGTATGTCCAGACATCATGAAACATATCCTACATTCGCTTGGAGGACCTAATCCTCCAAGCCCTCTAATCCGGGCTCATGCTCAAGCTAAATGTAGAATGTTTTTTGCATATACAAATTCAGCACCTAAGTGATTATATATAAGCATATAATTAAATAATATAAACATATATTTTAACAAAAGCGAATAAATCATAGAATTACCTTCTACTCCTTCCACCACGACTCCTTGACATTAGAGAGATGTAGTCCATGTAAGCCACGGTTAGTTATACTAACTTCTGTATAACCTCCATGATCTTGTGGTAAGTCGCCGCAAATGGATGAAAACTATTACATAAATGAAATATATTAAATAACAATCAAAATTACTTAAATATCATAAGCAATGTAAAATTAAAATGTAATAAAAACATGTTTCAACTTACCTGTCTTTATCATCGGCATAATCTCCAGAAGCGGTCTACCATCAGGCCCAAGTGGCCTTCCATCGGGCCAAGAGGCCTCCCATCTGCGTCCCGTGCCTATGACTCATGGATAAGGAGGAGTGAACGTGGGAATGCGGGCTCGAGTCGGGGCGGTAGGGCTAGTGGCATGATAGGGTTAGGGCAAGTGGAAGGGCTGGGGAGAGGTCGCTAATGCAAGTGGGCTGTAATGTGAATACGAAAAGGTGGGGGCCCAACATACCCAAGAGTGGGCATCATCTTGAACCTGGGGTGCTGATGGTAGGGATTGAGGTGGAGGTGGTGGAAGCTGAGGTGGTGGTAGGGACGGTGGTGAGGTGGTGGTGGGTAAACCGACCTAAAAGGTCAGCCTCTACCTCTACCAGGCCATCCTGAAACAATTCAAAAGTAATCCACAAAATATTAATTAAGTCAAGAAATTTCAAATAATTTCATAATAATATTGAACATATAGAACGAGGTTGTTGCCTACCTCCTAAATTAGAAATTTATTTTAATGCTAAGTTGCACTAAAAATGTAGTAAAGGGCATAACTTAGGTCTTCTCTCAAGGAAGTTTCAATACTTAGTTGGGAATTTAGGGGTTTTGAAGAATAAAATTATAGCAATTAAAATTAAAAGATAATAGCAATGAGATAATAGCAATAGTGAAGAAAGCACTAGTGCAAGGTAATCCTAAGATTGGAAATTAATTATCATTGACCAAATATTAAATCCATTGGTGACTATTAGTAATAAATTCCTGGCAATTCTACTATTGATTGATCGACCTCTAGAATTTGATCAATGCAAATAGCTAATAAACGAGATCTCAATTTATTTAGAAATCACATTAATTTAATGAACCAATTGCTATAGCCTAACCGCAATTGAAAATTAATTCTAATGTTCTCCTTCAAACATAAACCAATAGATCTATCAATTTATGCCCAAAAGGTTTCCCTAAATGATAATCACCAATTTAGTTATCCCAATAAAGATTATAGTAATCACCACAATAATTATAGGAATAGAAACTACAAAACATTAAGAAAACCAATGCATTTAATATCAAAAGAAGTCCAAACATCATCACAATTCATCAAAAACCCTTACACTAGTAAAGAAATCTACTTCTCCATCTCTAGAAGATTACAACAATGAAGGTAAAAGAGAACCTAAAAATAATAGCAACAATCCTTGCCAAAATCTCCAAGACAAAGCACCTTCATAAATGGAACCCTTAAGAGATAAGAGAGAAGAAGGAGAGACGTCCAAGAGAGAATAATAGCAACTAAAAGTGGCAACTTAAAAATGAGTCTAAAGCTAGGGTAAAAATCTGTCAATCCTATATATAGTGCTCTCTAAAATAGACCAAAGTGAAGCCCAAAAACAAATCAATAAGCTATAAGTCCACAATCGCATGAGTGCTTAGCGCTAAATAAGTGCTAAGCACTCACCAATGACGAGGCCAAAAAATTAATGGTTGTCACTCTCCGAGCAGACAGTGCTCACCCGAATATGGGCTTCCACACTTTTCTTCCTTTTTGCTCCTACCTTCAGGAAACTTCAGCCTTATTCTTGACACTTTGCACTTGATCCAAAGCTCCTGTGCATAAAACTATACTCAAAGAGACAAGTCAAATGCAACAGTGTAATTACAAATTATTTCAAATCAATGCAAAAGCCAATAATTCTATTAAAATCACAAATGAGGAATAAATCAAAATCCTTATTAATCACATCAATAACTCAGTAAAACTCATGCAAAAAACTAAGATTTGGTAGTTAGATAAGTGGCATAAATGCCCCTTACCAAACTCCCCTACACTAAAGCTTTTACATGTTCTCATGTGAAACAAAGATCAAACCAAGGCATGGATGAAAAACGGTATAAGAAATATACTAGACTCCTAACCTAAAAATGCATGATGCAATAAAATTAAATGACAATACACTAATCTAATGAACTTAGAGACACAACGTAAACTTTTGCCCTAACAATTAAGAGAATTACAACAAGAAACGCATTAATAAGAACATAGCATACATGGTAGAATTCACACATGATGCATGGATCAAGTACAAAAATCCTCCCAAGGTAGTGTTGCTACTCATTCACTCAAATGTTTTAGGTTATGATGCACACTCAATTATCTCAAATGAAAATGCATTACCATAAGCTTGTCCAGGTCTCATTCTCCATTTTGTCACACACACATGCATCCTGAATCAGAGGACTTACCTTTGGTTATAATTGGGCTTAGGTGAAGGTGGGTAATTATGTAGGCCAATGAGATAAACCTCTAGTCAAATGAGAGCAAATGCATATACAAAGAGCACAAGTGCCTAAGGGTACACTTTGTCCAAATTAACACAATTTTAGACCTTAATTTTGCAATGTGGCACACCTTCAACCAAAATTTTTTTTCAATCAACCTTTTTTCTTTTTCTCTTTTTTTTTTTTTTTCTTAGTGTGCCACTTGTTGAATTTTTTGTACACATTGTTCCCTTCCTCCCCACACTTGAATAAGGGCATGTCCTCATGCTCTCCCCACACTTATGCTAAAGCACATATAAGATTGCACAAATGTTCTCCAAGCCTAAAATGTTAGGAATTTTCATTGTTTTTCACTTTTGGATAAGGATATGCTAAAATAAAAGAATGGGCAATAAGACTCAAAGGGGGTAAACAATAGTAACATGCAAAGGTTAGCTATATGGGCTAAACAGGAAAAATGCCTCAATATATTCAAACATGTACATTATTTTCAAACAAGACCCTAAGCAAGTTCTAGAATGCAAATCTAAAGAGGGAAACACACATGAATAAATAAGGATAGCATATGATAGTCCAATCAAAAGGCTCAAAATCTTACATGTAAAAGTGCATGTACTCAATCCAAAACATAGTGAATCCACCAAGCACGCAATACAAAATAAGGTCGTGCTAAGCAAGTCAATAAGGTGAATATGGTGTGAGCCTATGCATGTAATCTCTAAGGTGCCAAAGGGATGGTGTAAAATGCTAACAAAAATAAACATGGTGCAAGAATTAAAACAAAAATGAAACTAAATAAATCAGAAAAATAAAAGGTAAAGGTAAAGAAAAACCTCACGATGGATTATCTCTCATCCAGCACTTTGCTTTAACATCCATAAGTTAGATGGTAAGGACCCTCATGGAGGGTGTGTAGCTTCAACCCAAAGATAGGCCATATAGGCCCCCAAATCCTTGGGGACTTCATGAAGGTGCATAGACTGGGTACTCATCAATGTCACACCAAATCCTCTTGGAATTCTCCAACTCAATTGCACCGTCAGGGGTGCACAACCTTGACTTCCAGCTCTGGTTTTGCCAGACTCATGCAACAGATCCATGCCCTCACAAGGCTTCTCCCAACACGGCTGGTCATGGAACACCTGACAACTGGATAACTCCTGCCTGAGGGGTGTACTTGTATATGAAAACTTAGGACATTTTAACATAACGGGTTCATCATATCCCATGGAAGAAAAGTGGAGAAGGGGGTTCTAGATCCTTACAAAGCAAATTACCACAAGCATCATCAACTAAAGAGTCAATGACATCAATTCCAAATATGGAGTGTTCCTCATGGGGATGTTTCATAGCATCACATAAGTTAAATTGAACTTTCATATCCCCATACTCTATGGATAATGTGCCAGCATAAATATCAATCATGCTCCTAAGGTTTTAAAATGGTACTCCAAGATTAATGTATGTGGGCTAGCATTATTTCATTCTCCATCTTAAGCACATAGAAATCAGAGGGAATATTAAATCATTTACCTATACAGAACATCTTCTAATAATCCCTATGGTCTTATGATGTACGTTGGCCAGTTGAATTAACCTGATATGCTTGAGCTCTCCAAAATGCAAGGACTAGTAGAGAGATTTAGACATAACATTGATGCAGCTCCAAGGTCGCCAGGGCCTTTATGATATGTAAGTTCCCAATAATGCAAATGACAGTGAATGTACTTGGATTCTTGCACTTGGGTGATAGATTGCCAAGCTTGATAATGGAGGAAGCATTTACCCCTATGGTCACATTCTCTTCCTCACTCCATTGATCTTCCTCCTATTGGTGCACGAGATCTTTCAAGAATTTAGCATATTTGGGAATTTGCTTAATTGCATCCAATAGAGGTATGTTTACTTGCACTTTTTCAGAAGGTTTTGGTGTGTCCTGGATCTAATTTAAATCCGCAGATTTTATGGGTTGGATCATATGGGAATGGCGGTGGGGGAGTGAATTCTTGAATTTTGGGTTCTATGGAGCCCAATGTTGTTTGAGTCAGCACTCAACAGAAGGCTCTTCAATGCTACACTCATCCTCGGCTGGGCGGCTCAGATCCTCTTGAGTGCTAGCACTCACAGAGGGGTTTTGAGGCCATCATCATGCTCGCCTGGGCAAGCAATTTTTTAAGTGCTCTGGTGCTTGATAAATCAACTCTTATGCCCAATTTTCTCTTTTTGATCATTATTTACAGGCATTGCTACCTCTAGAATTCTCATCCCAAGGGTAATTGCACAAACATTTCCCCTTGGATTGGGCATGAGTTGAGAAGGTAACTAAAGGTGGTCTCCTGGCTGACTATTTCATCGAGTCACCTCCTTTCTAGCTGGACATTTTCTTTTCTAATTTCCTGCATTTGCTCCATCATTTCTATCATAGTAGGCTCTAAGATGGAAGTGCGGGAAGGTCGATTGTGATGAGGTGCTAGTTTTTCCTGTGAAGGTTGGCCTATGGCTAAAAATTATTTCCCAAGTTCAAATTGGGGTGATTCTTCCAATTTGGGTTATAAGTGTTCCCAAATAAAAATTGGCCTGCTTGATTCTGAGGTGGATCTCGAAAGGGCTTGTTGTTGCTACCCAAGTGGTTGAGTCTTCTTGTAATGCTGGGCATATGTCAATGTGATGATCATTTGAAGTACATATGCCACAGATGTTAGGAACCACTAGAGTTTGCTTGGCACACCATTAATTTCTGCATAAGCCAGGGAGAATCCTGTAAAGTTTGGGTCAACAATGGATTCTCTAGCTCACTCACTTCATGAAGGCTCCTAGTAGTTGTGGTTTCCTGGAACCAAATCCTGCAATTGGCAGCCATATTTTCTATCAAAAATGGGCCTCTACCGAGTCTTATCTAAAAGTGCCTCCAGCTACAACATCTATCATACATCTCTCAAGGTATCAACCCCTCATAAAAGTCCTGAAGGAGGAGTTGCTCTGAAATATGGTGATTGGGGCAGCTTGCACAAAGGAGCTTAAAGCGCCCAATATTCATGTAGAGTCTCAATAGTCTAGTAGATTCCAGAGATCTCTTTTTTGATAGAAGCCATTCTAAGGGAAATACCTCTCCAAGAAAAGTCTTTTCATCCATCCGCTGTTACAATCCTATGGCAAATTAAAGAACAAGTTTCTATAGCACCTTCTAGGGAGAAGGGGAATGCTCTTAGTTTAACATCATCCACTTTTCCATTGGGTCTCATGCCAGAACACACCATATGGCTTCTTCAAGTGTTGGTGGGATCTTCTCCAACGCCCATGGAACTGGGCAAAGCATGTACTATATACCCTTTAAGCTCAAAATCATTGTCTAGTCTAGGATATGTAATGGCCAAAGGCTCCTGGGTGAAATCAGAGTGATGAGCTCCTTCAATGTCCTATTTCGATCTCCCATGTTTTTTATGTCCTGAAACACTAAATAGACTATCAAAATGCTTAGATGGTTTCACTCTTGACGTTTTGCATCTATAATTTTCTCAAAGTTTTTTTAATTTTAAAATCAAGAGGTATCAAATTTTCACAGATAGGGAACGCCTCATATAAGGGAACAATTTTTTTTCTTTTTTTTTGCAAAATAAAAGAAATAGCAAAATAAAAATAGAAAATAAATAAATAAAAATAGAAATAAAATAAAATAAACAATAAAGTTTTAATGTCTCCAGGACAACGGTCCAAAAATTTGAATGAAGGTTATCGCTACCTCCTCAAATTAGAAATTTATTTTAATGCTAAGTTGCACAAAAAAATGTAGTAAATGACATAACCTAAGTCATCTCTAAAGAGATCAATGCAAATAGCTAATAAACAAGATCTCAATTTATTTAGAAATCACATTGATTTAATGAACCAATTGCCTATAGCCTAGCTACAATTGAAAGTTATTTCTAATGTTCTCCCTCAAACATAAACCAATATATCTATCAATATATACCAAAGGGTTTCCCTAATGACGATCGCCAATTTATTTTATCCCAATAAAGATTATAGTAATCACCACAATAATTATAGGAATGGAGGTCAGAACATTAAGAAAACCAATGCATTTAATATCAAAAGGGTCTCAAATATCATCCCAATCCATCTGAAAACTCTTATACTAGTAAAGAAATCTACTTCTCCATCTTGAGGATTACAACAATGAAGATAAAAGAGAGTTTGAAAATAATAGTAACAATCCTTGCCAATTCTCCAAGACAAAACACCTTTACAAATGGAACCCTTAGAGAGAGAAGAAGAAGAGAGAGATGTAGAGAGAGATAATAGCAACTAAAAGTGACAACTAAAAGTGAGTCTAAAGCTAGGAAAAATCTATGTAAATTCCTATATATATTGCTCTCTAAAATGGGCCAAAGTGAAGCCCAAAAACGGATCAATGAACTATAAGCTCACCAGAACAATGAGGCCAAAAAATTAATGGTTGTCACTCTCTGGAAGCTACAACACTCACCCAAATGTGAGCTTCGATGCTTTTGCTTCCTATTTTGCTCCTACCTTATTCAGAGAGCTTCCAGCCTTATTCTTGATACTTTGCACTTGATCCAAAGCTTATGTGCATAAAACTATACTCAAAGACACAAGTCAAACGCAACGGGTGTAATTACAAATTATTTCAAAATAAGTGCAAAAGTCAATAATTCTATTAAAATCACACAATGAGGAATAAATCAAAATCCTTATTAATCACATCAATAACTTAGATAAAACTCATGCAAAAAGCTAAGGTTTTGTAGCTAGATAAGTGACATAAATGCCCTTTATCAAACACCTTAGTTAATCTAAAAGTGCATGACTTTTTTAGTATAGCTACTTTCAATCTTA
Organism: Dalbergia oliveri; assembly: GCA_030441495.1. Lineage (NCBI taxonomy): Eukaryota > Viridiplantae > Streptophyta > Magnoliopsida > Fabales > Fabaceae > Dalbergia > Dalbergia oliveri. The sequence continues at coordinate 15,818,458 of JAMLFY010000013.1, read as the reverse complement.
TTCCCTCAATAAATATTCTAAACAAATTTCGACAACATCACCCTTAATTTGGAGCTTCCTTGTAAGGTATTTCTTTAATTGGTCTTTAAAACACATGCAATTAGCTTTTAAGTTTTATTTATATTATTGTTTTAAAACAAATCCAATTGGCTTTTCCATTTTTAATACAATAATTAATTTTATTTAATCTTTTTTTCCTAAGAAAATTTAGGAAAATTTCAACAACATCTCCCCTTAAATTAGGAGCTTTGTTGCAGATATTTATTTTACTTAGTTCTTAAAACAACTTAAGTGGTCTTTAAGTTTTATTTAAATTATTACTTGTTTAAACAAATTCAACTAGCTTTTAAGTTTTTGTAACAATAGTTACTTTTTTTAATTTCTATTATTCCTACAAACAAAATTTAACAAAATTTTAAACATCATCCCCATTAAATTTGGAGCTCCATTGTTAGATATCGTCAATTCAACAATTATAGATATTATTATAAAAATCAACAACAGAATAAATATAGTGAAACAATATACATTATAATAATTACATACAATTCACATAATCCTAAAAACTATTCTATTGCGCATCCCTTATAACTTCACAACATGCATCCTACAATCTCCATAAACACAAAGAATCCCACGCAAATAATGCAAACAAGTCAAAAAGACCTTCGCCTTTTCTCTATCATGCAATCTCTATTTCCTACAACTTTATCATAGAAAACATAAGTCTCTATATATCTTACATACATATTAAACCATTAAACAATATAAATAACAAGGATTTAGTTACTAACATCTATAGTAGTAAAAAAGTACAAAATGTGGGAAACTCGGCGTCCAACCAAATCAAATCCTTGAAAATTCAATATGATAAATTTAAATCAACACACTTATATACATAGAAAACATAAAATAACATAAAGAATAAGAATAACAAATCCAAAATCAATAATCGCTAACACCCTTAATAAAACTCCTACATTAACAAATTAACAACAATAATTCCTGACCAATGCAACAAAATACAACACTTTGGACACCCATAAATGAACGGAAAGGGTAAACTCAATAAATAAAAAAATAAACCGATTAAAATGCTCACCAAACCCGTAGATCGTAATGGTGGCCTGGGTTTCTCGAACGAAGCTTGATGGCGACTGCGACGCGAAACGCGCGTGGCGACATTGGTTAGAGAGAGAGAGAGCGTTTGGCAAGTGAGGAGGAACAAAACTCATGGTGGGGTATAAGCATAATTTATCGACGGATATACCAATAGGTACCTGTTAAGTGAAACGGTGTGTTTCAATTTTAATCTAGTTCCAGACGGGTTTAATGACGGACAAAATGCCAAAGGTTGCATGGCTACTTGTGAAATTTCAAACACCTATCGATAATATTTAATAATTAATAATTTTAAAAATAAACACTCGTAGTAATATTTAATAAAAATATTAACCCCTCCATTTTATTTTATAATAAATAAAATAAAACACAAATTTAATGTACACAGTTGGTAATATTTAATAAAATTAAATAAAAAATCAATTATAAACACCTGTCGGTAATATTTAAAAATAAAAAAAAACATAATGATAAATACACATATCAATCCCTTCATAAAGAATATTTAACAAAAAAATAAAAAATAAACTATTAAAATAAAAAAAAGTACCTGTCAAACACTATGCGGGCAAGTCCACGTGGTAATACAAGCTTTTCCTGACGATTTTATCGACGGGTGTGTGATCCACATCTAACACCCACAATTATTTCCAAAAACATGACACCTCGTTGGTAATACCATCGATAATAACGTCGTTACAATACCGTCATTATCGCGTATTTCTAGTAGTAAAAGTAAAAATTGCGGCTTGCTGGCATGAGAGTCCTAACAAATTCATAGTTAATCTAAAGATAAAAATTTCATCATTTTACCTTCTAAAGTGAAATCCTCATTTTAGAGGATCTTTATCCATAAAAGTTAGCTTTTACAATAGTCATGAAAAGAGAGAATCATGAGATAATTTGATTAATTCTAGTACTACGTACACTCATGTTTATTATAAGGTAGAATTAATGGTACCAATCATTCTTATTTCAATTACGACCATAACTCCAATTCACAATGCTTTTACAAATATTGTTATGTACATTAAAACCATTATGGCAATTTTCGTTGAGGAAAAATACTTGGGCTTGATTGGAATGACTACAAAATTATCTAAGATTTCCTAATATTAAGGACCATATAATTAGACTAAATGACCATACGATAAATGTCTCATTCAATCCATTTTAACATAGGAAGATGCCTCAAAGAAATCCCTTCTGAAGCAGAACTAAAGGAAAGAAGGGGGAGTGAGTAAACACTACACATACCTAATAACCACGTCTCCACAATTTTAATTTTGTCATTAGGAGAATATTTACCTTAATTTGGTCATCAGGACGAAACATAAATGAATTCAGGAGCTTTCTAACTTTCTAAATTTTAGATTTGTCTCCTTGGTGCTCCACTCGATTATTTCTTTTGTTTCTGGTAATCAATCAGGATTAATTTTCCTCAACCTCTCCACTTCTTTTGAAAGCTCTTATATATAGTTTTGGTTAATCAGGACTAACTTTTCACTCAGCAAAGTCATTTGCTTATATTACACATTGAATTGAAACAATGCAAAAGGTGTCTTATTATTGAAGGATGAGTGCTTTATATACAATAGCAAGAGATCTACCAACTGATGTTGTGTGTTGAGGTGAACAAGTTTGATGACTCCTTGATTGACCTTTTCTCTAATGAAATGGAAATCTATCTCAATGTGTTTTGATCTTTCATGGAAGGTTGGGTTGTTTGATAGATGAATGGCACCTTGATTGTCACAATAAACCATGGTTGGTCCTAGATCAATTTCAAATTCTTTAAGAATTCCTGAAACCTAAGTTATTTCACTAGTAAGAGCTGACAAGGATCTATATTTTGCTTCTTGAGGATTTACTAACAGTGGCTTGTTTCTTTGTCTTCCAAGAAATAAGAGTCACCCAAATATACTAGAAACCTAATTGTGGACCTTCTTGCATCTAGACAACTCCCATTAGCATCGGCAAAGGCTTGGATGGATAAGCTTGACTTTGTGAGAACAAAACACCTTGGCCAGGACACAATTTTATGTACCTCAAAAGGTGATGCAAAGCCTACTCATGAGGAAGTCTAGGATTTGACATAAATTGACTCAATTTAGAGACAGCAAAATTGATGTTAGGCCTAGATATGGTGAGGTACATTAGGAGACCTATCATCCTTCGATATAGAGAGATCTGAAACTGGTTTTCTTTCTGCTACTTGAATCTTTAAGCTAGGATCCATTGGCCTGAAGCTGGTTTAGCATTAATGAAACATGTGTCTTCTAGTAATGATAGGGCATATTTTCTTTGAGATAAGCAAATTCCCTTTTTAGATTTTGCAATTTCTAAACCCAAAAAATATTTGAGGTCTCCAAGAATTTTTAATTTGAACAAAGATTCTAGTTGTTTCTGAACTTCAACAATTCTGTTAGAGTTAGGACTTGAAATTATTATATCATCAACATAGACTAGAAGGAAAACAATAGAGTTACCAGAACCATTATAGAAGAGAGAGTCTAGTTTTGATTGAGTGAATCCTTGTTGCATAATTGCTCAGGAAAATTTCTGGAACCATTGTCTTGATGCTTGTCTTAATCCATATAGGGATTTGTTTAGTCTGCAAACTTGGTTCTTTGATTGTTTAGGGTAGCCTAAGGGAAGCTCCATGTAGACTTCTTCAAAGAGATCACCATTCAAGAAAGCATTGTTGATGTCTAGTTGAAGGAAACTCCATCTTTACAGAGCTATGGAAAGGAGTAATCTACAGTTGTAATTTTTGCCACAAGAGAGAATGTGTCTAGAAAATCTATCCAAGCCTGTTGTGTATATCCTTTAGCCACTAGCCTTGCTTTGTACCTCTCTATTTCACCATTAGCTTTGTATTTAACTTTGTATATCCATCTGCAACCTATAGCATGTTTGCCCTATGGAAGAGTTACTATTGTCCATGTGTTATTTGATTCTAGAGCTTTGATCTCTTCAGCCATTGCTTGTCCCCAATTTGCATCTTTAACTACCTAATGGTAAAAGCTTGGTTCAGGGATAGTTGAGACTTGTAGGATGAATTCTTTATAAGGCTGAGACAATTTATTGTGGGAAATGTTGTTTGATATGGGATATGGGAGTATATAGTTGTGGTATGATAACAATAATATTGGTCCAAGTAAGAGGGTGGTTTGCAGGGTCTAGATGATTTCCTACTAGTGGGGATGATTTGAATGTCTTGGTTGGTAGAAGTGGAAGCAGTGTAGTGAGGGATGTTAGTTGGCTGATTTGGGCCATGGTTATTGGAAGTAATTTCAAGTTCAGGGATGTCAAAATTGTTAGAGGTTTGTTGTAATGGTGGTTGTTCATTGGCTGGAATGAAAAAATAATTACTGGAGTTGTAGAATGAGTTAGGGCTGCATTAAGAAATGTTGTGTAGCAGGAATTGGTAAAACTAAGGTGTCATAGGTTGTGGTAGATTGATCTGGAAAAGGAAGAGTTTTCAAAAGGGAATATATCTTCAAGGAAAGTAACATCCCTAAAATGAATGTCTTGTTAGTCTTCAAATCTAATAGTTTGTACCTTTATAACCAACTAGATAACCCAGAATACTATTGGTATAGCTCTTGGCTCAAATTTGGTTCTGCTTGCTAGTAGAGAAGATACATAACATAGACAGCCAAATACCCTTAAGGTGAATAGTCTGGAGTCTCCAAACATGATTTGATAAGGAGATTTGAAGCTAAGGATAGCTCAGGAAGTCTATTGATAAGGAATGTAGCAGTTTATGCATTCTCCCAAAATTTTATAGGAATTTTAGATTGAAAAAGTAAAGACCTAGCAACATTTAGAAGGTGTTGGTGCTTTCTTTCAACAAGTGAGTTTTGCTCAGGTCTTTGTACACATGAAAATTGGTGGAGAATGCCATTTTCATTAAGAAACTTGCTAATGGCAAGTTCTTTTGCATTATCAGACCTTACTTGTTTTATTAACTTTCCAAATTGAGTTTGAATGAGTTTAATAAAACTAATAAGGATATTGGATGCATCAGATTTTTGTTTCATCAAATATGTCCATGTGAACCTCTACGTCATCTACAATGGTTAGAAAATAATTCATGCCATCATGAGTGGAGATTTATAAGGTCCCCATATATCCAATGAACAAGATCAAAAGTAGCACTAGACAAATTATTATTTGAAACAAAAGATAGTCTTCTCATTTTAGCCAAAGGGCAAACATCACAATGAGGAATTCCAGTAAAAGGTTTATTAGGCAAATGTAGATCACACTCAACCTATGTAAAACATTATTTGACAAATGTCCTAATCTATGGTGCCAAGTATGTGTTGACACATGATTTATTACATTGTTAATAGGAATAGAAACAAAATTTGGGAATGGTTTGCTAGGTTGTAGAGTGTATAAGCCATGTAAAAGGTCACCCCTCCCAATCACCTTCAAAGAGTTGAGGTCTTGCATTATGAAAGTCTTAGCAAAGAAATATACTACATGTGAGTTTTTAAATAAGGCAATACAGAGATCAAATTAACTTTGAAAAAGGAATATATAGGACATCATGTAGTGTTAATGTAGGAGATAAAACAATGGAACCTGAAAATATTACAAGAACATGAACATTGTTAGGTAATGCAACATGAAAATTATGCAAGTCATGAGATGATGAATAAAATTCCTTTGATGTAGTAACATAGGAAGTAGCACCTATATCTAAAATCCAATATGAGGTATCTAGGTTAGTATTTGATGAACTAATTGAGAAAATGATACATGCTGAGGCATTAGATGAACTTGGTTGCCCTTGATTTTGATGCAGTTGCAAGAGGTTCAACAATTGCTGAACTTGGGTGCTTGTTAAGGATGCACCAACGAGGATTTCATCCTGGATCAGGAACCATGGGGGCAAGGACATGATGCATAGCAAAACTTGATTGCTTCCTTTCCCTTTTTCATAGCCAGGGGATAGCCATGAAGTTTCCAGCACTTGTCTTGTGTATGTCCAAGAAGATTGCAATAACTACTTTGGCCGATCTTTCTTGGTGGTCTTGTTCTTGGAATCAAATTCTGATTTCCATCAACATTCTTGACAGCAAAAGCAACCTGACTTGATGAATGTGTAGGACTTCTTTTTGTTTCTCTTCTTGAAGGATGAGACTTTGCTGATGGGTGGTATTGGGTCCATTGCAAGAATTGACCTCTGATTGCAGAAAAGGACTCATTCAACCCATCAAGAAGGTTAAGACATATTCCACTTGGAGGAAATCTTGAAGAGTTTTGATGCCTCCACAAGTGTAGCTAGAGGAAGGACAAAGGAAATGAGTTCTTCCCATATCACTTTGATCTTAGTGAAATAATGATTCATAGAGAGAGATCCTTGGGTTTGACTCACCAAGGCCTTTTTTAGTTGAAAGAGATAAGGTCCATTGGCTTGGCCATACCTCTTTGAGATCTTGCCATAATGTTGCTAGGTATTGCATAAAGGACACTTTCAGCAATTTCTTTTGACAGAGAATTGAGTATCCAAGATGAGACAACATCATTGTTGCACTCCCATGAAGCAATGAGTTCCTGATCATTTTGGTTTTGGGAGGACCATCAATGTAACATAGCTTTCTCTTGGCATTGAGTGCCATTTTCATGGACTGCCCAGGCATTGTAATTGATTTCAAGTAATGGTTGTGAAACAGAATTAGCCCTGGGTGGTCACTAGCATGGAGAAAGTAAGGATTTTGTAACCGGATTCTTGTGCCATTGTTGGAAAGTCAAGAACCGAGAAAGAAAAGAAAAAAAAAACAAGAACATAAGAAAATAAGAATAAAGGAAAAGGAAGGAGAGAGTGTCGCAGAAGCTGTTGGTTTGAAACTGATACCATATTACACATTGAATTGAAACAATGCAAAAGGTGTCTTATTATTGAAGGATGAGTGCTTTATATACAATAGTAGTAAAGGCACGTGAGACTACCACTGCCACATAGTTAGAATAACTAACTTAACCAAGTACTTAATGACTTCATAAGATAACTAAAGTTACAGATCGAAGAATAAACTATATTCTAATAGTTAGCACTCTTATTTTACTTTGATAATTTTTTTCCATCTATGTATATATGCCTTATTCTTTTGGTCTACATAAAAGGCATAAGTTAGTAATACAGGCTATTGGTGTATGATAATAAGAATGCTAAAATTACTAGTTTCGGTACGGTGTGTGAGGAAATATACACTCATTTTTTATATATTTTGGTATAGGAATGCGTGACAATAATTTGATCAATGTGATACGTTATTGCCTTCAATGTGATGACAATCAATCACATGATTATTCACTCACAACATTATTAATTGGCATATACCATTTTACTTCTATACTCTTAGCATTCTTAGTTTTTTCCATTGTTGGTTATATTGACATAATATCAAGGCTGTTGTTGCCAAGTTTACCATTACCTATTTATTCAGAATGAAAAATCCGTTATTATCACCCAACCAACATGCTCAGACCTATGTATAACCTCGTTTCCGACTTTTGGTTGAAGAGTCTATTCAGAATATAAATTAACTTCCGACCATTTGGTCGAAGAGTCTAATTAAACTATACATGTGATATCGTCCTCTCGGGTGAGGAGTCTAACTAGACATATAACTTGATGCCATGGAGAATCTACCCATATTTTAAACTTAGTCAAACAAAGTGCCTATGCACATTTTAACCAAATTTTGTTTACTTCAATAGATAATACATTTATACTCATCCTACTCAAATAAGTTAAACTTTGATATAATAACAAAAAAAGGGTTAAACTTCGATAGATTTTGACTTCACCAAATGGTGCTTAATTATTCAAGGTATTACAAATGACAATTACTTACTCACCTTCTACTCAAATATCTTTTCCGTCCGTACTTTGAAAGTGCTATAAAGTTGTTAAGCAAATCACCAATTTAGAAGTTTGATATTTTTCATCTCTTCAGATTGGTATAGTATATATTTTGATCGATAAGGTTTAGCATTACTCAAACTCTAACTCGGTAAAAACTAATATACCATGGATGAGCCTTAAGTGACCACTAGTGGGCAGGTTAGATTCTATCTCTGATCCGCTGAGATTACTATTGCATCAAATGTTTACAGCCAAAGTAAACAAATCTCTACTAGGTATTCTAGTCAATGGGCTTATTCAACCACCAAATACAATTGCCCAAAAAATTAAGTGGCCTGACAAGAGCATTTATTATTCTATCCAGAATATTTTGATTCGAATTTGAGCTATATAATTCATGTATATAGTTGACTTATGAGCTGGGGGCTTATCGACTAGATATATATTAGGCCTTATCTGATCAGATCACTACATGGTCAGAACCCTATATGACTAGACTCATAGTGAATGTCCATCCACCCACCTGTTGAGAGTATGGCACAAAGTCTAGAGTCCATTAAAGAGAGAAGAATAGACACTTGACATATGGTCATCAAATCCAATTATAAGCCCGAATGCTAGGAAGTTGTTTAGATTATTCTGATCATTATAAAAAGTTTAGTCTCTAAGCTGACGACCATTATGCATTGAATTTAATTAAGCCATGAATGAATGCTAGCTTTTCTGCTGTCAGATTGAAAAAGGCATGCATTTTATTATTCTTGGGTGAATCTTTTTCAAGACTAGGTGTTGTTTGCAGTAATATGCTTAGGTATTTGTCCTGCTGAAGACCATTTGTTCTCTACAAAGTTGTCGGTTTAAGATGACCCTGCGTCTTAATTAATAATTACTTTGCTTAGAATAATGGTCATATATAATTTGAGTGCCAACTTCTTAGTAATTGTAGGCTGTCACATTGTGATAGTTCTAGTCAGATTAGACTATTAAGTTGTGATACATCCTTCTTGAATAAAGGCCTATCAGGATATGATGTCATGATTTCCACTGTTCAGAAATAAGTCTACTCAAACTATAGCATATTACAGGTAGATTCACTAACACTTGATTGATCTGTCTAATCCTTTAGGTTGTGCAGTCGATTACATACATAGCTCATTTAGCCAACTCTGATAACTTATGAGCTAGGGGCTTGTGGACCAGGCATATCCGTTCGATCGGACATATCCATCCATAACGGACAGATTCAAATGAACAAAAATAACTAGACAAATTATGAAAATAAATACATCCATAACGAGCTTGTAACGTTTCAATCAAATGTTTAGAACTCTTGGAATCCTCCACTAAAGATCTATTAAGGGAGGACATATCTATAAAGTTTCACAATAGGGCCTGGAGAAGGCTCCATGATCTAACCCGAATCATAATCTAGTCATGTGGCCAGAACATTATCCCAAATCAGAGTCCAGTTATTATCAATTACATTCATTAATAAAGTGACGCTTCAATTAAAAATAGATGTTAAAGGTCGATCTTAATTGAAATGTCATTTTTGAGTGGACATGGAGTATGTATAACCACATGATGCTCCATCTGCATTTAATAATTTCTTCTCTGGATTAAGGAAACCCTCTAAAGAGCCTTACAAAAGAAGACAAAATAAAACATTCATCCACAACATGGCGAACTAGTACATTTGAACACCCAACAGAACTTGCATATAATTTATCTTTGATGGGAGGATCCCTAAAAATTACTTAGGTTAGTACCTCCATTTGCACTTATGAGTTTCTATTCTTGTCCTGATTTAATTTACCCGTGGAGAGAGAAATGAAGGTGTGATTCAAACAAGAATTGATTCAACTTGAGAAGACTTTGGTCTCTAATTGGTATGCCTTACTGAAGAATGCTGGCCAACAAAGGTACGTGGACATTATGCTGCTAACAGTTGATGCACCTATTAGCATATTCATGACCACAATCTGTAATTGAATGGCTTCCAATGGTGAAGCCCTCCCATTATGAGACCAGTCATTGCCCCTGGCAGTGATATCAGACCCACTGTTTTGGCATTGTCCACTACAGGAGAGAGTGCTATAATCAAAGCCCTTTTCACTTGCTGAAGGGTAGCTTGCCGTGGAGTTGCACCAAGTGCCAATGCCGTCTCAACCTATTACAAATAATCCACAGATTCATTAGGGAAAATCAAATTTCAGAACAAAAAAAGTTGCCAGCATTTTTGTTTGTATAGTGAATTATGTATACATTTTAAAATCAATAAATATAACATATTATTCTACTAAACAAATTTAGACAAAAAAATTGCTATCAAATTTTTTTCCCTGAGATAGTAAACCTGATATACTGATATTGTTAAGATGTGTTTGGATGAGATTTTTTTGGGGGGGGTGAAAATCACTTTTTTTCACCCCTGGCCCAAATGATTTGTCATATATTTGGCCAAATTTTTAAAAAATAATCAGAATATAAAAAAATCAATTTTTAATATTTTTATAGAAACTAATATTAATAGTAGCTTACGAAAAAAATAGTTTTCAATATTTTTAATTATATATAAAATTTAAGTTTAATAATCACTTTTTTTAAAAATTATGGAACAAACACACCTTAATCAAGTTAAAATAATTAAGTACACAAAAGAAAATGTTAAACCATGGAAAATTTGTAAGAGATTTCTAAGGTGCCTGTTATTTTTTTGTTAGTTATGCTCTTACGAGACACGCCAAAGCATTTCAATTACTTAGAAGAACATCATCAAATACTTTTAAAATTAATTAAACGCCTGATCTAGTTTTTATAATTTTTACTTTTGTTATTATACATGTTCTCTAAGATGACATGTTACTGCGCTGCACTTCCAGTGAATTCCAAACTTCGAACTCGAGTAAAATAATTATTGGAATGGTTGTTTGGTTGTAATAATCCCTAAAAAGGGATATTCTACATACAAAAAAGTAATGACATGTTAATGAAATGAAAAATAATATGAAGTGTATTCATTTTAAAATATTATATTGACTCATCTATCCTACATCTACTATTGAAATGACTTGTGATTATATTTTTTTAGAGTAGTGTTATTTTAATATTCTAGAAGTCAGGATCTATTGAACATCCTTTATAATCATTTGATTATAATCATAGACTAAGTGAATAGCACCAGGATTATATTTAATGATGATAGAATGAAAGTTTTAACAGATATCCACTTTTAAAATAGTAAAATAATATTTTTAAACTTTTTAATAGTGAGTGATAGATAAATCAATATGGTGCCTAGTTCAAATAATACAATCCAATTGTTAGTCTATTTGTGTATGTTCAAATTTGTCACATGACAGGGTACAAGACTAACCAAGTTCATTTGTGTTTTGATGTCGTCGCGCAGTCTTTTCATGGTAACTCAGTTACTGTCATTGCGTTTCCAACCATCATGCCTGCTACTGGGATAATGTATCTGGGAGTGAAAGGGAACACGCTCAGTATCACTAGCACGAACATAGTCACTGCAGTTCCTGTGAGAATGGAAGCACCAGCCACATATTTCCCACGAGGGACTTGTTTGGCACGTTGACCCGAGTGTAACCCGCAACACACACCTGCAGGCAAAGATGATTTCAGACCCTGAAATCTTTGACTTCATTTTCTGGGTTTGATTCTATTTGTCTGGACCTTGATATTTCTCATTTGGAATAAGGAAAACAATGGATAAGGGCATCAATTAAGATCCAAAAAATAAATAAATAAATAACTTGTAAGAGATTTGCCAAGAAAACTTTAGCGCAAAATAATTGGAATCTTCCAATTCTGCAAAAGTGGATTCTCACATGCAGGTAAAGGTTAATTAATGTCTTTGCTGCAATTGTTTTTGGTGGCTAATGGGAAGCGGACGCGCGTTCCCTCCTTTCCCTCTCAATCTTTCTCTCTCTCTACCGGATCTGCAAGCCCACCACTGCACAGCTGCCGTCCTCAGAGAACCCACCACTATGCAGCCATTCATCACTTCCTAGTAATTTAGTTTTGTTGCCCTGGACCGAAGGAGTAGACAAAGCATCTTTCACCATAACCATACATTCCACAAGTACCTCAAACCCGACGCCCAAGCTCTAATCCGCGATTCATGGATCATCAGCACTAGATCCCATCGCATCAACTCCCTCTGGGTCAGATCCCTCTCCTCCACCGCGCCTCCCCTCCCTCCTCTCCCTCTCATCCGCCATAAGATCCCACCGCCCCTCAGCCTCAGGCCCCCGCTCCCACCGACGATTTCCAGTTCTTCATCGCCAGGATCTATGTCCTCACTATTCGCAGCGGAAGAAGCCCATGGCCACCAACTCCGTCATGTACCTCCCCGTCATCCACCGCTGACTCGCCCGATCTGGTCATTGACTCGTTCAGCATCGACATCATCATGGCTAATTGAAAGCACTATTCATTTTTTTAGTTTTACTTTGTTGAAATGCAATGATTCTTCTGTTGCAATGTGTAGAGCACTTAGAGAGTGAGTGAGTGAGGAGATGTGATGGTGGTGGTTGATGCCAGCGTGGTGGAGGCTAGCCCTGGAAAGTGGAGCTTGGAAAGGAGTGGTGATGGTGATGGCAGAGGGGAAGGAGGGAGGAGATGGTGTTTAGCAACATATTGAATTTCAGTTAGCCACATTTTTTAAATGTTGTTAAACACAACTGCAGGGTAGGCATAAACCAATGACTGTAGGGTAATAATCACCTTCTGTAAATTACTACCACAAAATGAAATTAGAGAGGAAACATACTCTCTGTTAGAATGTAAAATCAGAAGTGGGTAAATCCTTGGTTTATAAACATACATTAAAAATAACAAGAATTCAAACCTTTTGAACCAAGTTCCCACTTCCTAATTTATTAGTGATAAGTGGATGTTTATTTTAAGAGCAAATTACATATGCCTCATTTGATGTCAATCAATATTATACTTAATATATCCTTTTTAAATTTTAAATTTACATTTATCTCCTTTCACATAACATAATTTTCAATATTCCAATTTTATCCGTCTTCTTCAACCTCTACCTACCCATAACCCATCCCACCATCACCCACAAGCCCCCACAGTCATCCTTCCATTGAACAAACCGTCAAGCCAAGCACACTAAGATCTGGAAGAAGGAGAAGAAACAATCCCATGTACCTCAACCTATGCTTCTTAGATTTCATACACCCTTTCATTGACAATTCCTTCCTCGGAGCTAGCCCTGCTTGCTGCCTCCACTTCCTCAACCCTCCATCATCATCACCACATTGATCACCACCTTTCGTCGCCCTCCACCATCACAGCAACCTCAATAATCAAAAACTTCAACACTCTCTACCACCACACCTGAACCTTAGATCCAGAACCTGAATCCAAATCTATATACGGATTTTGCAATTACCATCGCTTCCCAACGGTAGGCTTCTCCTCCCTGGGCCGCTCCAACTCCATCATCGAATCCAGTGCTCCCTCTTTCTTATCGTCATTGATCACCGCCACTGGATGTTCCGTCGCAGCCACGGTCTTATTGTATCCTCCATTAGTGTCGATGGTTTTGATATTTGTGGATTTAGTCATTTAGAGTGTTCTCCATCAGTGTGGGTGGGTATTGAGACAAATGGCAGTCAATAAAAATTGATGAGTTAACTAAGGGTAAAGCGATCATTTTATATATTTTTTAATTTTAAAAATTTAGAATTTAAGATCAAGGCAGGTTATTGTATCATGATTAAATAAATTAAGGAACAATAAATTTGAAATTTAGAAGGTGTAAATATAATATTGATTGATCTCAGGAAAGATCCATGTAATTGACCTTATTTTAATACTTGAAGTTATATGTGATCTTAATTTTGATTATTGAAATTAAAAATTGATTATGTAATTTCTTAAGTTGTAAAATATGATTCATATTAGTCTATAGACTAATACTTTAAAAACTAATGATGTATCAAAAATGTAAGAATAATAAGAGCAAATATGATACACAAGTATAACAATAAGCTTCACAATATTTATATCTTAGTGTGGGATGAAATTTAATGAAATAATGGGACACAATACACATACGACTATATATTACCACCAAAATCATTAAATTTTGGTGGAGGCATGACCTCACCATTTTATGTGCACACCCGAGGACCTGAATTACATGTTACAGCTTACAACTTTAGAGACTAATTATGAATTTCAGTTTCTAAAGATCAAATAAAACATACACACAACTTCATGAAAATATTCGCTCATTGGTGAGCTGAAGAAAAGAACACCAACTTCCACTAAAATCAGCTAATTGAAAAATTCCGTTTATGGGAACAGAGAGTTTCAGTTTGAAGTTTAAGCCAAGGTGAAATAGAAGCACTGACCATGAAAAGGTAGGCTAGAATGATCCATCCAGAGTTGTCCTGGTTGAATATGAACTGCAACACAAACCCAATTATTGATAGCTGAAGAAACGCCCTGAACATGGCATAAACCATCTCCCCTTCAAGTCCAAGCTTCTGCCAGAAGGACAAGGCCACAGCCAGAAGCACCACGGCGGTGGCAGCCACCGGCTTCACCATTCCTTTAGAAATTCAAACAGCCATGACCAATCCATGCCCTTCAATGGAAACTGCTGGTTCAATGTGTGGTTCTGATATGATGATAGCATAATTTTGAACAAGAACGATTCCATAGTGACGACGCAGCAGAAAAATGTTCTAACGAAAAAAATATTGTCTACAATTCTGTATATATATATATATATATATATATATATATGATAATTGGTGAAAGCCAAAAAACCTTCCTGAATATGAGCCATCTCGTGAGAGTTACTACCCTTTCAATTTGCCCAATCAAATAGCTTCAGCACCGTTTGGATTTTTTGTGCTCTAGGATTAATTATTAGTAATTATTATTTACATGATGCAATGACGCAACGTAACTTGTGATAAACTATGCTACTGGCCGCTTAAGCAGTATCAACAATATAGAACTGAGGTTTAAATATATTTTTAATTTTTATAAATGTACTGAATTTCAATTTTGGTCTTATAATTTTTTTAGTAATGAATTTTGATCTAAATTGTTTACCTGATTAATTTAAAATATTTAGTTTTGGGTCTTATTGTGTTGGTCCAATTATCAAGTGGTGATATTTATAAAGAATAAAAAATTCATAAGATAATTATTAATGACTAAATAAAAAATTATAATATTTTTAATTAATAAATATATTTTTTAAGAGATTAATTTTGATGTACTGATAATTTAAAAAATTACATATCATTTAATCATATAATTCTATTTGTAAGAAGTGAATGGTTAAGATAAATATTTTTGTTGTTGTGATAATTTATATTTAAATGTCTATATAAATTTTTTGTTTACATGGACAGTAATGTTTTGAAAATTTGAGCTGAAACTAAAGAAGAAAAAAAAACTTTTCTATAGTGAAAGTCGGGAGCTAAATTTTACTGGATTTTTTAAACAATAAATATTTAATCCTACTGTTAAACATTGACTAATTGTTTTTCAATTGTCAAAGAAGATTCCTTAAAACTACCTGGACGTACATACGACCGAGGACGGTAAGTAAGTAACCATCACAGGCAGGGCCTGGATTGAGCGTTGCGGTGGGCTGACGCCTGAAGTGAAGTCGTAGTGAAAAGGACGGTGCCGTGAATGTATATTTTAATTGTTGTTTTTTTGGTTATTTTTTGTCGAAATTTTAATTGATAGTTTAGTGATTGCTTTTACCATTGAAGAGAGGTGAGACGATCGGAGAAGGCTGCGGCCCATTTAATATTGCTTCAAACGTTTCACTTTATCCGACCCAAAAATGGGGTTTCACTTCATGACCATTGCCTCTAACAGTAATTTTTAACAGTATTATTTTATTTTTCAGTTTGTTCTATAAATACGAATCACTTTCAATTTCTTTTTTCACATATCTTCTTAATACTTTTCACTTTCTAATTTTTTTCACATATTCTATTATATTCTCCCACAAATAATGGATTAAAATCAATTTAATTTTAATTATTTTCTTAGCTACTTACGAAATTTCAACCTCTCTAGAATTCAAATTCATAATTTAAGTTCCAAATGCCAAAAGTCATCACAAATCAAAATCTCTCAAGCCTTTAAAATTATAATTTCCACGTTCTTTCTAATTTTTAAATTGCTTTAAATTTTCAAGTTGTTTTTAAATAAAATACAATCC